>CM077244.1:290000-340000 GCA_039654775.1 Spinibarbus caldwelli | reverse complement strand
AAACCAGTGAAATAGAACTCTAAACCTGTAAACGTTTCTCCATCTTCATCATACATAAAGAAATATGACAGATTATCTGTATGTAATCATGTGTTGTAAACAGGATAGAGGAGGAATGGGAACATGATGACGTTGGCCAGACTCGAGCCCGCATCCTCCACATGAAAGACTCGGTGATCATCTTTAGTTAACTTCACACACTTACAGTCCTTTCACATAATAAAACATAGACTTGAGATCTTTATCTGAATTGATTTTGGACTGAAAGTAATAGACAGACATGATCACGCAGGAATGATGGAGAAGAAAGACATTTATTCAGACTCACGCATTCAGTTCTTCTTTTGAATAAACGTCATCATGCTCATATTTCACCACAAAATCAAGTTTTTGGTTACACAACAGTAATTTCTTGAAAAATATGCACAATTCTCCCCCTAAATGATCACTACTGTCAAATAGTAGTGTAATGTAGTTTACGATTGAAAGCAAGATGTTAATTGATTACATTGAGAATTGCAAACATTTTTTTTTGTTTTGCAAGATTTCTGAAATGTTATATATATATATATATATATATATATATATATATATATATATATATATATATGCAACACTCACACACACACACACACACTCGCACGCACGCACGCACACGCACACTCACTCACTCATTCACTCACACACGCACACACACACACACACACACACACAGATGGTTAATAATACATGGGTTCTGTCTGCGCTCTGTGTGAAGAGAGTGTTAATTAGATTGCCACAAACAGAGAAACGGCTGGAGCTTCTGCCTCCTTCATCAGGAACTTCATCAGCTTCATCTCCTTCTCGGTTCTCCTAAAGCAGACGGGTTTGATGCCGTTTATCTCCTTTAAACCTAATCAGCAACACTGATGACGCGCTGCAGGCATGTTTGATATACACTACCAGCCAAAAGTTTTATTTATTTATTTATTGGTTTATTTCATAGGAACCATGCATATTCATGAACATTGTTGTATAAAAAATACACCATGTAAATATGCCAGAATTAGTAACAATAACTACTTTTCATCTGCAGTCCCTAGGCAGGTAACATAAAACTAACATGAAGACAACCAACAATAATACAACATTCATTCACTATAAATGAAAAGGTACACATAATGGTGACATATACATCAACAACAAACAACAAAACAAACAGAAATACATGATGGGAGAAACATTGTTCATCCGCCTGAATACTGCATTCAGTTTAACAGTGAAAGTGTATGGGTGATAAATGTGTGACAGTTAAAAATGATTACATCTCTGGTTTTCTAGAAGCCACTGTTTTAAGTGAGTTTTAAAGGTGTTGAATGTAGGACACTCTCTTATTGGGAGGGCAAACTATTCCAGAGTTTACCGCCTATTATTGTGGCATGCCTAAACGGTATCACACAGTCCCCGTTTACAGAGGCCCGTGTACTACCTCCGCTTTCAAGTCTTTGCAGCGGAGTGGAGGTATATAAAGTGTTATAAATAACACTTTATATACCAAATAAGCATACTTGAGACGTTAGAAATTGTCAAAACTTAAAAATGTATGTCTCTCTAAGATATCGCAGTGATGGAATGACAATGCCTTTTTATCAAAAGTTTTTATGGCTTTCTTAAATAGAGATTCAATACTTTAAGAGTAGTTGTGCTAGTTAATGACCGATTTGTAAAACAATACTCAATATGTGAAAAGATCATAGTATATAAGAACAACTTGGCAGCTTTGGTGTCAAGAAATGGTCTAACTTGTTTAAAATTCTGCAAGTTAAATGTAACTTTATTTGCCACCTTTTTTACATGACGTTTGAATGTTAGGGTAGAGTCATATGTGACTCCTAGATACTTGAGATCATTAACAATATCAGGCTCCTGTCCTCTAAGGAACACATTAGAATGTGACACCTTCATATTTTGTTTGGTAAACACCATACAGACTGTTTTTTTGGTGTTTAGGTAGAGACATGACTTAGTAAGCCAGTCATCAATGTGAGCTATTGCAGATGAAAGTGTGTTCAAAGTGTTTTTGAACAGTAAGATTTTTAATGTTTTTTTTTTTTAAGAATTCTCTTCTGATCACCAAGCCTACATTTATTTGAAACAAAGTACAGCAAAAGCAGTAATATTGTGAAACATTTTTTTACTATCTAAAATAACTGTTTTCTATGTGAATATGTGTTAAACTGTAATTTATTTCTGTGATGCACAGCTGAATTTTCAGCATCATTACTCCAGTCTTCAGTGTCACATGATCCTTCAGAAATCATTCTAATATACTGATTTACTGCTCAAGAAACATTTCAATATTTAAAACAGTTGAGCATATTTGTTTCAGAGAAATTATAGAAATTAACCTGTTTAATCCCTAATTTTATTTATTTATTTATTTATTTTTTTAAAGTGTGGTATAATGTGTGTACTGAATTAACATATTTCTGCAGTCATAAAAATAGTTGTATATCTTAGCCCAGCTATTTTAAACTGTTTGATCACATTCTAGGGTTACTATTATGCATAAAAAACCCTTCTACAACACTGACAGAATACAGAGATAAAAAAAAACATTATTAGTGATACCAGTATTACAACATCAATATTGTAAATTTTTTGTAACATTTGAATTTTTAATTTAGTGAAATATCTTGTCATTGCAACATTTTAGTGCAGCTTTTACTAACAACTACAATTGGATTTATATTGTATACCTAAGTTCACTGTTATCCCAGCGGTCACTATTGTGACCATCAACATGTTTACTCATTCTATGACCACACTCAGCAAAACTGAATATATGTGAATTCATATATTAATACTAGACACCTTAAAGATAATGTGTACCAAAAATCTTTGTCATATCTTTATGTTAGCCTTTCGTTTTGGAGCTTTGATGCAGTCATCATCTTCTCAAGGTCCAAACAGGAATTAAACTGCTCTGGTCATTTAACAATTTGCACTAATCATGTGAAACTGCACATATTTATTTGAAACCCTTTATTTTTTTTCCATATTTGCAGGAAGTGCACTAAAATACCAGTCAGTAAGGTTTTTAGAGCTTTATAAACGAAAACCTTGTTTACGGTCACTATTGTGACCGGTGGGATTAAATGAATTAGTACTTTTATATAGCAAGGATGCTTTAAATTGATCAAAAGTGATGTTAAAGACATTTATAATGTTTTCCACATAATAATACATGTTTTTTGAGCAGCCAATCAAAGTATTAGAATGATTTCTGAAGGATCATGTGACTGGAGTAATGCTGAAAATTCAGCTTTGATCACAGAAATAAATTACATTTTTAAATATATTTAAATAGAAAACAGTTGTTTAAAATAGTAAAAAATATTTCAAAATATTACAGTTTTGCTGTATTCTGGATCAAATAAATGCAGGCTTGGTGAGCAGAAGAGACTTCTTTAAAAAACATTAAAAATGGTCCTGTTCAAAAACTTTGGCTGGTAGTGTAGTTTCAGTCAGCATCATCTGAAGGATTTATCTGGAATCACTGGAACAACAGAACCTTCAGAACAAACCCAGAACTCCTGCAAGAGAACATTCATGTGCACTAGTGCTGCGTTTGACCAGAACCGGTTCACTTTCATTGAATCAGAGGGTCAAAATATTATAAACTTAATTCACCTACATGAATGCCCGAGGAAGACAACATCAGGTTTAATTGTGAACTAGATTACCTTCACCTAATGAAGGTCAATATACTGAGAAATCATCTGGACTAGAAATATACATTCAGATATAACTCTGCTGACATCATCAGATGAGAGCAAAACTTGATCTGAATAATGACTCTATTGTCTTCTGTAGAGCTGCTTCATATCTGATGTACAGCATTAACACTGTTGCTGTCCTGTTTATGACCATGAAGCTGCTTTGAATCTGTATCATGCAGAAACTCTGGCTGTGCTGATGAGCTGCTGCCGTCTGCTGGAGGATCTGCGCATGTGTGGGCTCATATTCACACACAAACACACGCAGCAGGGCTGGAGAACTGAGCAGAGATGCTATGACTGTCCCTAACAATGAACAGAGACTGACTGCTAAACTGTCCCTAGCAATAACTGAAAATTCGGAATAGGAATAGAAGTTACCATCCTTTTTTAACAAATCTTAAACAAAAATTACACCTTTGTCAAACCAGTGTTTAATAAAGACAGATTTTTTTCCACGCAGCACATTCTGATTATTCCATAGAATAGATCTATGAGGGGAAAAATTGTGACAGAAGGCAAGCTTACAAGCGTCCAGAGCTTGCTTATGAAAATTAGCGAGCTTAACTGGGAGTTTATTGCAACTAAAATCGCAAGCTAACAAAAAATTTAGACCTCCACATTTTTCAAAGATCAGTTTAGGAATATGAAACCATAACAAATTAGGGTCAGTATTCATGCAACGTTTAATCCAACCAATTTTGAAAACTTGATTGAGAGTACTAAAGTCCAAAGCATTCACACCTCCCTCCAAAGTATTTCTAATCAGTGTCTTCCTTTTAACATATTCAGTTTTATTTTTCCACAAAAATTTAAATAACAGAGTCAATAGATGAGCATGCTTTTCGGTCAACATATAAAGACAAAGCTGAGTAAACAATCCTAGAAATACCTTCCGCTTTAGATATCAAAACACGACCATAAATGGTTAAGTTTCTTTGTAACCAACAATTGAAAATTTTCTTGAAAAATTATCTACAATTCTATCAGTCGGAGATTTACTAATTAAAATACCTAAATATCTTACAGAATTTTTGACCTCAATACCTTCTATCTGATCTTTGTCCAGACTGTGAACAGGCATAATTTCACTCTTATTTCTATTGACTGAGAGACCAGAAGCATTAGAATATAAATTCAAAGCATCCAAAATAACAGGAACCTGCTTCTCATCTTTAAAAACAGACAGGTGTCATCCACCAGCTGACTAATTAGAAAAGTATGTTCCGCTATTAGAATACCCTGAACATCTAAGCATTGAGTAATAAAAATATTAAGAAACTCAGCGACCAATAAAAATAAAAAAGGTGAAATGGGACGCCCTTGTCTGATACCCCTACTAATCACAAACCGAGGAGAAACGCCATTAACCAAAGACACATTGCTATTAATATTTTTGTAAAAAATCTGTACTATTTTAATGAAAGAATGACCAAAACCAAACATTCACAAAGATTCAAACATAAACTCGTGTTCCACCGTATCAAAGGCCTTATAAAAGTCTAAAAATAAAATAATTGCTTTATCGTTTATCAATTCCTTATAGTCTAAAATATCTAACACTAACCGTATATTATTTGCTATGTGCCTGCCTTTCATGAAGCCAGACTGGGAAACAGAAACCATTTCTTCTAAACAGGGTTTCAGCCTGTTTGCATAAAGGGAAGCTAACAATTTATAATCTGAATTAAGTAAAGTAATCGGCCGCCAATTATCTAAATACAGGGAATCTTTGTTAGGTTTTGGAATTAAAGTAATTAGCCCCTGTTTCATGGACTCAGTCAATTCACCTTTCTGTACACAGTCTTTAAACACTTCTAAAAGAAACTCTTTTATGTCTTGCCAAAATGTCCTGTAGAATTCAAAAGGCAGTCCATCTGGACCTGGACTTTTATTAAGGGGGGATTTATGAATAATAACATCTAACTCTTCCAAAGACAAATCCATCTCACAAGAAGACCTATTATCATCGCTTATAATAGGTGTGAATTCCTTTCAAGTCACAAATGAGTCTCGAGTCAAATCCCAAGTCCTCAAAGAGTTAAAGTTAATGAGATAATTAAGTGACTAATTAAATGATGATTGTGCATTAGTGATGAACACCTGCTGTTACTGAGAATTACAGAGGACTCATGACACTTGTTAATAAAAAAAATAATTTTATGTAGGCCTACACAATTTAATAATAGGCTATATAAATAAGTTTTGTTTCAAATGGATAAAGAACAGGATACTAGCCTATATAATTTACGCAACATAGGTGAAATTATGTATGGAAACAGTTCAAGGGACTTTTTTTTTTGTTTTTTTGTTTTTTGCAATACACCAAAACTTATGAGACAATTCTTTTTTTAGGGATGACATCATCACGCAAAACATTTTAAAAGGCCAGTTGGATGGAAACAGGCTGTAGACAGCAAATTTCCCAAAGTTTTTTTTTATGCATATTCTCTTTGTCGATAAAACAGCGCAAAAACTGGATGGAAACTTGGCTAGTGACAGCAGCGCGCTTTGCAACATAATGACTCGGACCACTAGTGGGGGCCTCCTAGTGGCGGTGGGGCCCTAAGCAGCCGATTAGTTCGCTTATAGGGAGGGCCGGCTCTGCACACACACACACACACACACACACTTGTTTCACTATCCTTGTGGGGACATTCATAGGCGTAATGGTTTTTCTACTGTACAGACCGTATATTCTATTGTCCTACACCAACCCTACACCTAAACTTAGCCCTCACAGGAGACTTTCTGCATTTTTAGATTTTAAAAAAAACTTCATTCTGTGTGATTTATTAGCTTGTTTAATAGAAAAACAGGTACACACACACACACACACACACACACACACACTCTCTCTCTCTCTCTCTCTCTCACACACACACACACAGAGTTTTCAGCAAACATTTCAGTTGTTTTTAAATATATTTTTTATTAAATCCTTTGACAGCAAGGCTGACATTCTCACAACCACACAAATACTGCATGATAATTCATCTGATCATCACAATATAGCATTACATCAAACCTAGAAACATGTCACATATGAAATGACTGTAAACAACGGTTTAACAAGATAGATCAAAACATGCTGAATACTGAAAAATATACAGAAATACTTGAGATAAAATAAATAACTTTGAAGATAAAAAAAACAACGGCTTGAGTAAGTGAGATACAGACGAGGAATGGCAGAGAACTGCAGAAGAAAAGCATGATTGAAAGCCTGGACGAGTCTTATTACAGACGAGTAGCACATGAATACATATGCATATATGTATATGTATATATATATATATATTCCTACAAAGTCAGCCGATATAAAGAGGCACTTTAAGCTGGACAGATCAGAGAATCAGAGCTTATGAACATCTGATCTCTCAATTAGCCAATCAGTCATTTATACAGGCAGATTCAGAGCAGAAAAAGCAGCTTCCATACAGATCATCCATACTGATATACTGACAATTTCTTTTATATGAAATATTCTCCATAGCACTTGAGTGCTGAAATGACCTAAAACTGTTTTCCTAAGCTTAACTTTTTGTAATGTATTCAAATGTGTAAAAAAGTACAATACAATAAAAATCTTGGCATATTTTCCACTGACTGTTTTTCTCTAAATAAACACAAGAATGACACTCAGTCTTATTGATTTATATGTAATCATATCAATAACAGCTATATTTCAAGCATTAAACACCATGCAGTGAGCGACGCAAACAAACCGCTGGATCTGCATCTGAATCAGACCGATGGAAAGAAACGATTCAAGTATGAATTCTGTTCATCATTCAGACAAAACTCGCCTGCTGCTGCTTTCTTTAAAAAACTTCAATAGTCTAAATAACTACAACAAAGTACATATTCCTCACTGTGAATACATCGCAAATATTCAACACATCTCCTAAAAAACAAACAGAAATGTGACCCTGCAGCACAAAAGCAGTCATAAGTAGCACAGGTATATTTGTAGCAATAGCCAACAATACATTGTATGAGTCAAAATTATCCATTTTTCATTTATGACAAAATTAAGTAAAGATCATGTTCCATGAAGATATTTTGTAAACTTCCTACTGTAAATATATCAAAACTTAATTTTTGATTAGTAATATGCATTGCTAAGAACTTCATTTGGACAACTTTAAAGGTGATTTTCTCAATATTTAGATTTTTTTGCACCCTCAGATTCCAGATTTTCAAATAGTTGTATCTCAGCCAAATATTGTCCTATCCTAACAAACCACACATCAATGGAAAGATTATTTATTGAAATCTTAATTTTAAAAAAAAACTGACCCTTATGACTGGTTTTGTGGTCCAGAGTCACAAATGAACATTAATTCAGTCAGACAGACACAGAGTCAGATCTAATGGTCACAGACAAACACTGTGCTGACCAGCATAAACAGGACAGCATTTTAAAATGTTAAATGCTTTTGTTATGAAATGTATTTGATATACATGTAAATTAGATTAATTTCATCTGGTCTACTAATAGAAATCAGCTTTAACTGAACGTATAGGCATGAATAAGCAGAGTCCAATTATCATCATCGCTGTCCTATAATAACTCACACATACTTAGTGTTTAAACCAATGGATTTCTATGGGAGTTTATTCCTGGTACAGAATAAAAAAACGACTTTCATCTCTCAATCCTGGCTCTTTTTCTCGCAATTCTGAGTTTATATCTCACTCTCACAATTGTCTTCTGAGTTTCTCTGTGCCGTCAGCAGCGATGCATTTGGTGCGTCTAGCGTCTGCGCATGTGCCGCTGCATGCCGGGCGAGCGCAGCTCCTCCTCTCCCTCCGCTATGACGGGGTCGTCGGGCTGCACGGGCCGCGGCGGGGGGTAGTTGGGCTGGTAGTAGGAGGTGTAGGAGCCGTAGGGGTCGTCGTCGTCCTCTGCCTCGGGGCCGTACGGCTGGTAGGAGCTGGGCGGCAGTTGAACTACAGGAACATCTGTGTCAGTGAGGTCAGCATCGACGCCCGGCTCTGAGCCACAAACACACAGCGCACAAGCAGCACGAGAGAGACACGTTACTGATGCACCAGCAGCCCAGGCCACACCCACCACTGCCCCGCCCCCAAAGATACAACACCATTCACTAGGGATGTGACGAGATCTCGCGAGATCAGATGTGTCTCATGAGATCCGACTGGTCTCGCGAGAACGTGACAATATCTCGCAAAACATTTTGCAGTGTTTACATTAGAGCTGCGTTAAAAAATTGCGATCTTGATTTAAACACCCACGCGATCTTATTCCTGAATGACAACGATTCAGCTATGTCTACGACTGTTTAACATCGCGAGTGTCAGTGGTTCGCGAAGCACGTTTTGTCGCTGCCCGTGTTAATGAATCAGAGAGTCGGCCATCATCATGCTTCCGATGTGAACGCTGTCATTCACTGATATGAGCGGCGACAAAACACGCGCTGTTCACACTAACAACTCCACTAACACCTGTTTCACATCGTAAGCGTCTTAAAGACATTCAAATCTGCATTCATGCTGCTGCTGATCCAGAAAGAGCAACACAAACAGTCTTTTCAACCACACATCATTATTTCTGTGTTACAGACATTTAAATAACAGAAGTAGCCCTACTGGGATAAAAGTTTATAGTTTGGGTATAAACACTGTTTGTCTACAGTAGAGATCAAAACGAAAGTATCTTAACGCTTGTATTGTAACACTTATCTTCCGCCAGGAGGTGGCCCTTTAAAAAATGTATTTGACATTGAATCATTCATTCAGGAGATTCCAATAGTGAAACAAGTCTTTATGAACTGAGACACTGACTCCTTCATTGAATTTTCTTTTTATTTTGTTTTGTTCAACTGAATGTATATTTTTAAAAGACTTAAGCAATGAACATTTAGTCAGAACCACTAGTAAATTACGTTATTTTGTTTAGTTTTCTAATATTTTTTTTTTCAGAATTGTGAGAGAATCGAGATCTGCAATTTATTTTAAAAAATTGTGATTCTCAATTTATCCAGAATCGTGCAGCTCTAGTTTATATGTTTATTACTGCATATAATTCATTAAAATAGAAGTTTAATTTCATAAAGTACAAGCTGATTTCAAAATGCACCTACATTTTTTGCATTGTGTTTTTCAGTTGAATAAAAGACTATTTTTTAAAAGACATATTTCATCACTGAGGATTTTTTTTTTTTTTTTTAAAAGTCAAAAAATCTCGTCTCGTTCTCGTTCTCGTGAACCCAGTCTCGTGTCTCTCGTCTCGTCTCGTGTAGAGGCTGACATTTTTTTGGGAATCCCGCGGGATGGGAAACAAAATCGCTACGAATCACGTGATTGGGGCGGGACAGGAAAAAATGTCAGCGGGAGTGGGCGGGACCGGGAATAGTAATGATACCCAACTTTATACACAAATATACCTTTTATATAAATAAACTATAAACTGTATATTTTAATTCTGAACTCAGTTCTTGTTGCCCTGTCTCTTTATGCTCTCCTTGTGTTTGCTCTGGTGTGGCTGGTTAAGTGAATGAGCAGTCTGTGACGGACAGATCGTTAACGGTTGGTTTATGTGGTAATACTCGGGCAGGACATCCAGACGCTCACCTATCATTCATCGACCTCAAATATGACTTTTCATCTGAAAGATGTATGTAGTAGCAACTTCACATGGCCACTCAGTTAGGCTTGCTGTGATAGACGGTGTTGGCGGTGATACCGCGGTGTTAAGCCGCAACACCGGTTACGTCACTTGCCACCGTCATTTTGATTTTTTTAATAGTAATAAAAATCATTTAGTTCAGTTAGAGAACAGACACTACAATTAAAACTGAACGCGGTTGCTCAATGCAGCACACCGAACGAACGCCAGTCGCGCATCACAGATCAGATTTCATTCAACTCTTGAGGAGAGTGAGTCGAGCTGACTGACAAGATCTGAGAGAGGAGAGACAGACGAGACGATGAAGGAAGAGTTTCAGAACGAAATGGAAAAGCACCTGTTTTAAAAATATTTTGGATTTTGAAAAGCCTGTTGACCTGCCATTTATCGAAGGTGATATTGGAAGGTTTTTTTTTTTTTGGTTTTTTTTAACATTCGTTTCTCATTTATTTGGTTCCATGTATTTGCTGATTTTTATTTTATTTAAACTGTGATTTTTCCCCCCATTATTTTTACATCAAGGTGTATGCAGTCTGTGCCTTCAAACTTTCTTAATCGTTTTGCTAATAAACGTTCTACGTTACATAATTATTTGTTCCTCAGTCTTTACTCATTTTCAGTTTTGTATACCTAGCCTATTTAAAATTTGTAAGTTATTTGTTATTTTATATTAGGCATATAGTATGGTGTATTTTTATTCGTTTTGTTAATAAAAGTTATGTTGTATTTTGTATTTTTCGGCAATTGATGCCGAATTGCCGCTAATTTAAAAGTGAAAGTAAAATGTGCACGGTGCTTTTACAAGTTATTTAAAAGCAGAGGAAAGTGAGGGAAAGAGTGAAAACTCAAGCAAACAACTGCTTAACGCCGAGCTAATCTGAAAGTGAAAGTAAAGCGCGCACGGAGCTTTGGAGAGTGGAGCTGAATAGCGCTCGCTGCAGGACACGCGCCGGTGCGCTCACTTGCTCTTAAAATCTCCGTAATTTTTGGTCATACAGATAAAAGTAGCCTAATACATCTTCCGAATCTGTAAAGACTCTACGTTTATTTGTGTGCACTCAGAATAACAATGAAACGTTACGCTTCTGTAAAGTAATTAAAGCAAACAGGACGCGCTTTCTGCCGTCTAGCTCTCTGTGAATTTAGAAACTTCGAAACTCCGTCTATGAAAAAATATATCTATAGACTGAAATGTCTACTTTCAAATGAAAAAAAAAAATTCAAATAGAAAATGTGTGTGTTGGCATGGATCAGTGGCGGATCTAGGATTTTTTAGAAGCAGGGGCCACAATGGGGCCACCATTTACAGAGAGGGGCCAAGTTTACCATTCAAGTCTTTGGAAACTTTAACAATAACGGCTTAAATATTTCTGTATGTGTGTGTGTGTGTGTATATATATATATATATATATATATATATATATATATATATATATATATATATATATATATATATATATATATATACACACACATATATATGTATTCATTAAGAATAACATACATAATAAAATGTAATACAATATTTGAGGAAAAACGGGCTTCCCTGCCAATTTGGAGTTCATTTTCACACTTTGTTGAGTTTTGTGTTCCAAAAACAAGAATATTCATGAGCATATGATCAAATAAAATATGTACAGCTTAATGTTGTTCTTGAACATTGTAAGAAACTGACACCACACATCTTATTGTAAAAAAAAAAAAAAAAAAAAAAAAAAAAAAAATCAAGTATTTTTGTGACCGCTGCTGAAAATTTACTCATATCAGGGTCTTTGCTCAAGAGATTGAGTCCATATACTTATTCGGCAATTGCTTCCTGACACGCTACAAAGCTATATACATCATTATTTGGACATGTAACATGCATTACATTCTAAATTAGGTCTCTTTCATCTTAATTTAAATTATAAATATACTTTTGTTCAGTGTTAGATCATGTTAGTTCTTAATGATGCTACATCGTTTTATTTTAATACTACAAATGAATTAGTATAGATAAACATTTACATAGGAAATTAAAATAAAATGCTTTGTTCTGTGTTGTTAACTATTGTTCAGCCTTATTGCAGTGTAGAAATGAAACAGTATGAAAGTTTCATATCACGATTATAGTGATCAAAATGATCACGGTTATCAGTATTGTTAAAATGTACTGGAAATGTCTAAAAAGTATAACTATAGTGTCAATTTAAAGAAGATACTTGTCAGCTTGTTGTCCTTAAGCCAGAAAAATAGCTACAAGGGCTTGAATTTACAGTTATTAGAAATATTATTTACATTAAGTACCTTTGACAAAAAAATAAATAAAAATATATACAATTAGCATTGCTGTCTAGAAACGCAATGCAGGTAAAGCCACAAATCTGACCATGTTCTTTTTCAAATATGAGGATAACTCTATAACTCTTAAGTTTCATTAAATATTTTTTAGACCATGCCATGTGATTTTGTTTAGAGGTGACTCTAAAATGCTAACTAATAGTTCCTCACATTATCTAAGCATCCATGCAGTTTATTGTCTTGTGCTGCCCAAACTGCTTTGTCTCCATGCACACATTCACAATTCTACCGGATAGGAGACTTTTAGATGTCTTTAATCATGATGCTAATGTCTTTTATTTATTGCCCATTGTTTATTGAAAACTATCTGCTCACACTGTTTGATCCTACATTTCTTTGATCAAACTTCATTTCATCTCTAACATTTTTATCAAATGTATTCCTTTAAAAACAAACAAACAAACAAAACAAAACATTCTTATGGTATTAAGTCGATTATCTTTCCTGAAGTATTCGTAAAATTTAGGCTAATTGTTCCTATTTGCATAAGGGCTAGCATGTTTAGTCATCAACACAAGACAGTTTAAGAGATTAATGCTGTTTTTACTAAAAACTCATTTTAAAATGCCACTGAGTGTTTGAAACAACTTATGCAATCTGATGAGGCTTCTTATTAATGAGGCAAAAACTACATTATTTTCATACTGTGATAACGGCTATGTCTATTAGCATTGCATTATAAAAATATACTAATAGTTGAGATGGCTTGAATAACACAGATTAACAATATGTGAGCCTGGACCACAAAACCAGTCTTAAGTCACTGGGGTATATTTGTAGCAATAGACAAAAATACACTGTATGGGTCAAAATTATAGATTTTTCTTTTATGCCAAAAATCATTAGTATATTAAGTAAAGATCATATTCCATGAAGATATTTTGTAAATATACTACTGTAAATATATCAAAACGTCGTTTTTGATTAGTAATATGCATTGCTAAGAATTCATTTGCACAACTTTAAAGGTGATTTTCTCAATATTTAGATTTTTTTGCACCCTCAGATTCCAGATTTTCAAATAGTTGTATCTCAGCCAAATATTGTCCTATCCTAACAAACCACACATCAATGGAAAGCGTATTTAAAAATAAATATAATAATAAATAAATGTAGTGTCTAACTCTAGCATTCTATTTTCTAATTTTATTTTATCTATCTCCTTTCTTTTTATTAAAAAAACAAAACAAAACACACACACACTTGACCCTCTATCAATTGCATATTTATTCTCTAACTGCTAGCTTTTCTTAAAAAAACTAAAACACTAGCTTTCTTTTCTATATTTTATCTACTTGTTTAAAAAAAAAAACCTTGCTACGTGTACTGTGTTAGGCTAACTGAGACTTGTCATATCGCTTGCATGTTGTTGCTCTTTTGTTGGTTTTGATTGCTTCTATTGTCCTCATTTGTAAGTCGCTTTGGATAAAAGCGTCTGCTAAATAACTAAATGTAAATGTAATGTAATGTATTTATTCAGCTTTCAGATGATGTATAAATCTCAATTTTGAAAAATTGACACTTAAGACTAGTTCTGTGGTCCATGGTCATATATATTGTCGCAATCGTGTGTTTATTGTCTTCATGTTTCATCAGTGAAAACGTTTAGATCTGCTTTATATTCATTTATATTTAGTGATGCGTATGAGATTTGCTGGAACGTCATAAAACGTCTATGAGTTATGAGTCTGCGCCCTCTGGCTTCGAGGGTGAATTACACCATACATTACAGCAATAATCGAATTCCGTTTTAATGATAACTAAAATGTAAAACAGTAAAACTAACCGTCGAAATTTCATCGTGAAACCAGTAATAGTTTCATTCCTTTTTGCAGTGTTACTGAGAATCATACGATGCTTCCACACAGACTACATTAGAATATTATGCACTTTCCACACTATTCCACTATTTTCAGCCAAACAGTTTTAGCACACCGGGTCTCTGTGACGTGAGGAGCTTTATCTTACTTTCAATTTAAATAAAATGCTACAGTTTTTCTACATGTCAATGATGATTCTGAAAGAAAATGAGCTTGGAACCTAATGTTGCTATAGTAACGAACGCAACTTCCACCTGAGAAACCGCACGCTTTTATTTTAGCAAAAAGTTTGCTTTGTAAAGTAGGTTCAAAAGCATTAAGTTAAATAGCGCAAATTGTATTGTCAATTGAACTGTGCACATTTGTTTTAGACACTTACTGTTGTATGCTCTTGCGCCGTCTATGCAATACATGCACGTCCTTGAATGAGCGGTGCTTTGTAATGTCTGGTAATGTCGATGATGCGACCCATTTCAGGGGTGCCCAAAATTACAATTTTAAATCCGTCAGGGCTATACACATGTACCTTCATATTTACAAGTAAAGCTTACTAAGATGCGGTACACAGGTTGAATTTCAAACGACTTAACGCTAATGTAAATCAGCGATGAGTGACAGGACGGGGGCACTTCAGGGGCCAATCAGATTTCAGCTGGGGCCAGTGCCCCTCTGGCCCCACCCCTAGATCCGCCAGTGGCATGGATGATTTACATGAAATTTAATGTGTGTGCAATGCACACTGTGCATTGTTTAAGCTGGCTTTCAGTTCAATATAATAACAAAAAACTACATTTTGGATTTTTATTCAACTAAGGTGGGCACGCTGTGATCTGTACTGTATTTTTACTGTACAAAAAAAAAAAAAAAAAAAAACACAACACGGGAGTGGGAGGGAATGGGAGTCATTCTTCCGGGATTGGAACGGGACGGGATTTTCCCCCCAGTTTTTTCGTGGGATTGGGACGGGACAAGATTTTTTTTTGTGGGATTGGGACGGGAGAGGTTTGATAATCCACTCCCGTGTCACCCTCTAGTCTCTTGGGATAAGTGTCTTGTCACACCCCTACCATTCACTGATGCATAGACCACACCCACCCACTGCCCCGCCCCCAAAGATACAAGAACTAGGGCTGGGCAATTTTCAGATTTTAGCGATTAATTTAAATTTAATGTTTTGCCATGATTTTATTTTTTATGAATCGAGGAATCACGATTTTAAATAGAAACAATACCAAACATTAGAATTAGACACTCTATATGCCCGTGATAACAGGTGCCTACAGAGAAAAGAATGATTCGACCGGATGTTGGCACACGTGATTAACCGCTCACGTGTGACGCGCTCATATCGCGAGGCACCATTCACACAGAAAGCGCTTTTGTGTTGATGAAGATGCAGTGCGGACAGTGGAATAGGTAAAACCTGCAAGAAGATGGGAGTGAACTTCTTTTAACTAGAGCGTCCCTCGAGTAGGGTTTACGTTTAAGGTCCTTGGGGTCAGATAGACCCCAAACTTTTACAGAGCGATTGCATAAGGAAATATACATTTTTTATATGACAAACTATATATCATTTTTTTTTATTTACTTCTCAACTATACATTTATGCTGTGTTTTTTGGATATTTGATAGTTTTTTACCTATTTACTGCACAATTACTCAACTACGCCATAAATTGGCTTATGAAAAATTATTTTTTTAATGAAATAATCACTTAAATTATGACCTAAATTAAAAATAAATGGTTTCTAGATATTGGCCCATGTGTTAGGGATAGAATACTGTCATCTGCAGGTTAGAATAAAAACTTTAGGAATTAGAGTTAAAGAAAGAAAGTGCAATGACCACATATATCCAGCAGAGGTCCATAGGGACTCATTCATTTTCAATTCAGTTTCAAGTCAATTTTTCTTTATGTTTCAGCTTCTCCTCGCAACTTTATGATATATATTTTGTGAAAATATATTTAAAAATTCTAAAATATATTAAAAATCTATATTTTTGTCAAAGGTTAGAATTTGTTGTTGTTGTCTGGTGTCTTTTGAATTGTCTGCTTTTGTAAATTATGTTACATATATTTGCAGAAATGTCTCTCTCTCTCTCTCTCTCTGTGTGTGTGTGTGTGTGTGTGTGAGAGAGAGAGAAAGAGAGAGAGAGAGCGAGAGAGAGAGAGAGTGTGTGTGTGTGTGTGTGTGTGTATGTCATGTCTACCCCTTCACATTGTTATGCATTTATGTTCTGTGCATTTTATTTGCCAAAATCTAAAAAATGCCCTGGACACCTGTCACACCTGTGTATGTGTATGTGTGTGTGTGTGTGTGTGTGTGTGTGTGTGTGTGTGTGAGAACATGCTTGTTCCATGTTGTATTTGTGCTCTAGTACCAGTCCTTCATTTACAAGTGGAAATTTTCAGATTTATGCCAAATTTGTTGATTTTATATGCCAATTTTTATAAAATCGCACTTTATTTCAGTCACACATGTGTGTGTGTATGTGTGTGTGTGTGTGTGTGTTTGTGTGCGTGTGTGTGTGTGTGTGTGTGTGTGTGTGTGTGTGAACATGCTTGTTCCATGTTGCATTTGTGCTCTAGTACCAGTCCTTCATTCATGAGTGAAAATTTTCAGATTTATGGCAAATTTGTTGATTTTATATGCCAATTTCTATAAAATTGCACTCTATTGCAGTCACACACGTGTGTGTTTGTTTGTGTGTGTGTGTGTATGAGTGAACATGCTTGTTCCATGTTGCATTTGTGCTCTAGTACCAGTCCTTCATTTATGAGTGGAAATTTTCAGATTTATGGCAAATTTGTTGATTTTATATGCCAATTTTTATAAAATTGCACTCTATTGCAGTCACACACGTGTGTGTTTGTGTGTGTGTGTGTGTGTGTGTGTGTGTGTGTGTGAGTGAACATGCTTGTTCCATGTTGCATTTGTGCTCTAGTACCAGTCCTTCATTTATGAGTGGAAATGTTCAGATTTATGGCAAATTTGTTGATTTTATATGCCAATTTTTATAAAATTGCACTCTATTACAGTCAGACACACGTGTGTGTTTGTGTGTGTGTGTGTGTGTGTGTGTGTGTGCGCATGAGATAGAATATTCGTTTTAATTTGCATTTGTTCTCTAGATCCAGGCCATTATAAAAATGTAAAACTTTTCAGATTTATTCTGGGTTTACTACTTTTTTTTGACAAATGAAACAAAAAAAAAACAAAAAAAAATTTCACTTTTCTCATTCATTTTCAATGTGGGGTCAATCTGACCCCAAGGACCTTAAACGGTAATTTTTTTTTTTTTTTTTTTACACACCTTTAGAACAACCAAATCAAGTCCAGATTTTTGTGTGTGTTTAGATAGATTATTTAGGAAAAGTCACAGAGTCTCATGCTCCTGAGATGAAGGGAACACTTTTAAAAAATAAAGGAAAATTCCATTGGGGTCAGACAGACCCCAAGGACTGATTAAGGGTTAACTTGAGAACCGTGTTTTTAGAATGCCTTTTCATGCATGGGACGCTGCAAGAGACGTGAGCGCAACAGTCAAATGCATCCATGTTTACATAGAAAAAAATATGGAAAAACAGTGCAAGCGAATAAAAAGCCTGTAAAGAACTACTACTGTATGTCCAAATTTTCATGTTTGCTTCATGGTGACAGACTGAAAGCTGCTGTTCATTGTTTTTACAGAACATTTATAGTTAATAATAGTCTATTGGTGTTATACTTTCAGTCATTTTTAATTACCTTGACTTTTGAGAATCTTTTAAAAGCATTTTCCTTGTACTTTTTCGGAACATAATATGTATAAGGCAAGTTTGTACAAGATGCACAAGATAAGACAAGTTTGTACAATTAGTTGTAGTTCATGCATCTTTTCTGCAAAAATATTTAACAAGTGATTTGTTTAACATTTACACTTCATGTGTGGAGCACTTGGAATAGAATATTCTTTAACTAGAGGGTTAATAAAGAAAAAGTTACTTAAATCATGTTGTAGTTACATTTTCAAGTTGACTAGTTAAAAATCGTATAAAAATGGAGAATCGGTCAAATGTTCCAAAATTTTTTGATTTTATTTTTTGCCATCTCGCCCAGCCCTAACAACAACATTTACTGATGCCCAGGCCACACCCACTTCCCCACCCCACAGATAAACCTTACCATTCGTTGCTGCCCAGGCCAAACCCCATGCCCCACCCCCCACAGACACACATCACCAATCACGCGTTAGATGTTCAGCCTGTTTCACTGTGAGTGTGTCAGGAACAGCACACTAGTATTTCTGCAGTATATACTCAGTGTACAGTATGTGAATCCTCTGCACTTATGCAGTACTGAGTATTATTCACATCACATGATGAACTACAGCCAACGCCAATTCTACAGTAATCTGCTGACTTACTGAATCAAACATGCAGCATAGTGAGGTCATGTGACTGTTTGAAATATTCAGTATTACACATTATACACTGTTTCACACACTACATAAAGGAACATGACGCAGTATGGGCTGCATGAACAAATTTACTTGATTTAAAATGCATTTTAAAAGAGCTCCATGTTTGCTCTGCCTGTTTGCACAGTTTGGCAAATCTTTTTGTGATTATAAATTAAAATGACTAATAATAATGATTTAATATTTATTTTTATTTTAGTTATAACATTAGTATTAAATGAAAATATTAAAATAAGAAATGTTACAATTGTAATTTTTAATTGTATAATAAAAAATGCAGTACAACTGTAAAATTGCAAAAACTAATTTTTATACATTAGCTGTTTTAATTTTTTCATTTTCAAACATCAAGCATTTATTTTGACAAAACTTCAGGCAACCCTAAAGCTTCTCTTTTGATGTTTGTGAAGATGTTTGGTGCATGCTGTGTTTTAAATGCAAGTTAAAGTGACTCATAATCAGAGCAGATGCAGTTCATGTCGCAGTCGCAGTCAGTTTAATAATCACAGTTTTATTTCAATCATGCAGTCTTATGCATGTAATTCCAGTTTGAACATCTAGAGTGAGAGCTCATGTTGTCTCATGCAGCACATGCACAGAGACATCATCATCACAAGCATGACATTACAAGTCTTATGAAGTGCATTAAGGACAGCAGTGAGGGTTAGTACACACACACGCACACGCACACACACACACACACACACACACTCACCTCCCACGTTGTAGCCGAGGCAGGCATTCTGGTCGCAGTATCCGGGCGGGCCGGGCGGACCAACCGGTCCTGGAATCCCGGGTCTGCCGGGACTGCCGGGGTTACCGGGGCGACCAGATGGACCTGGACTTCCTGTTCTGCCTTCACCAGGAGCTCCTGTGGCACAGCAGGAAACAGATTCCTCAGCTTCCTGTTTCATATTCTATTCACTCATTTGAATACACACACACTGTCAGACTCAGAACACACACATTTATGTAGTATTTGTGCAGTTGTCCGTCTGAAGTTATATTATGATGAAAGATTGTCAAAACCAACATTGATTTCCTCAGAATCAGATGAATCGCTCACATGAATTAAGATAATAAACAGTTGTGTGTGCATGTTTGTGTGTGTGTGTGTGTGTGTGTGTGATTCACACAATCTGTCAAGCACATCTTACCAGCAAACATACACTCATTCACATCCTTCTCTTCACTCTCTGAGGCAGAAGTCTCTAAACTCATCCTTTCTAATCATCCTACTACTTGTCCGCTTGATCCTATTCCATCTCATCTCCTTCAAGCCGTTTCTCCTGCAGTTGTACCTCCACTCACTCACATCGTTAACACATCCCTTCACACTGGTGTTTTTCCCTCAGCATTTAGACACGCTTGTATAACCCCACTACTTAAGAAACCCACCCTTAACCCATCTCTTTTAGAGAACTACAGACCGGTTTCCCTTCTTCCTTTCATTGCTCTGCCTTTCTCACACAGAACAACCTCCTGGACAGTAACCAATCTGGCTTCAGAAGTGGACATTCGACCGAAACTGCCTTGCTCTCAGTTGTTGAAGCCCTAAGACTGGCAAGAGAGGATTCCAAATCTTCATTACTTATCTTGCTGGATCTGTCCGCTGCTTTTGACACGGTCAACCACCAGATCCTTCTGTCAACCCTATTGAGAAAGGGCCCACTGGAGTGCGGTTCTCAGGAACCGCACTCCAGTGGTTTGAGTCTTACCTCTCAGATAGGTCCTTCAAGGTATCTTGGAGAAGTGAGGCGTTCAAGTCGCAACATCTAACTACTGGGGTGCCTCAGGGCTCAGTCCTTGGACCACTTCTCTTCTCTGTCTGACATCACTAGGTTCTGTCATTCAGAAACATGGCTTTTCATATCACTGCTATGCTGATGACACTCAACTCTACCTCTCATTCCATCCTGATGATCCGACGATAGCTGCTTGCATCTAAATAACACACGACACACCTCTGTTTATCAATTTGCACTGGCTACCAATAGCTGCTCGCATAAAATTCAAGGCGTTAATGTTTGCCTACAAAACCACCACTGGCTCTGCACCCCTTTACCTAAATTCACTACTTCAGACTTATGTGCCTCTAGAAGCTTGCATTCTGCATGTGAACGTCACTTTATTGTGCCATCCCAAAGAGGCACAAAATAACTTTCACAGACTTTTACATTAAATGTTCCCTCCTGGTGGAGTGACCTGCCCAACTCAATCCCAGCAGCTGAATCCTTAGCCATCTTCAAGAATCAGCTAAAAACACACCTCTTCCATCTTTATATGACCCTCTAACTCTATCACTCTCTATTCTAATTCTATTCTTTTAAAAAAAACTTGCCCCTTTTAGACTTGCACTCTATTCATTTACTAACTGCTTGTTTTCTTAAAAAAAACAAAAAAAAAACAACAACACTAGCTTCTCTAATTTTTTTTGTTTTCTATCTGTTTTCTTTTCATTTTATTATACAATTAACAAAAGCAAAAAAGGCCTCTAACACTAGCTTGCTCTATTCTTTTTCTATTCCATCTGTTTTCTTTTTATTTCTTATATAATTAAAATAAAAAAATAAAAAATAAAAAAACTTGTTACGCGTACTGTGTTAGGCTAACCAAGACTTGTTATAGCACTTGCATATCATTGCTCTTTTGTTGATTTTGATTGCTTCCATTGTCCTCATTTGTAAGTCACTTTTTGGATAAAAGCATCTGCTAAAAGACTAAATGTAAATGTAATGTAAATGTGTGTGTGTGTGTGTGAGCGAGAGTGAGTGAGTGAGTGAGTGAGTGAGTGAGTGAGTGAGTGAGTGAGTGAGTGCGTGTGTGTGTGTGTGTGTGTGTGTGTGAGTGAGTGAGTGAGTGTGTGTGTGAGTGTGTGTGTGTGCGCGTTTTTGAGACAAATGAGGACATAAATTTATATAATGACACAGGTATGACATAGGTATTACACGGTGAAGGTGACTTTTCAGGACATTACCTCATGTTCCCACTTTTCAAAATGCTTATAAATCATACAGAGTGAGTTTTTTTGGGGAAAGTAGAAATGTACAGTTTCCTGTGAGGGCTAAGTTTAGGTGTAGGGTTGGTGTAGGGCAATAGAATATACAGTCTGTACAGTATAAAAACCATTATGCCTATGGGATGTCCCCACTTTTCACAAAAACAAACGTGTGTGTGTGTGTGTGTTTGTGACATATGAGGACACAAATTTGTATACTGTCATGGGTATGACAGGTATTACAAGGAGATGGTGATTTATGAGGACATTTCCCCATGTCCCCATATTTCAAAAGGCTTATAAATCATACAGAATCAGTTTTTTTGAGAAAGTAAAAATGCAGAAAGTTTCCTGTAAGGGGTAGGGTTAGGTGTAGGGCAATAGAAAATACAGTTTGTACAGTATAAAAACCATTATGCCTATGGAATGTCCCCACAATTCACAAAAACAAACGTGTGTGTGTGTGTGTGTTCACCTGGCGGTCCAGCAGGTCCTCTGGGTCCCTGGACTCCCACACCTGGATTGCCCTTCTCTCCCTTCTCGCCCAGAGGTCCTGATGACGATAAACACACACAGTTTCATTATGATTAGGTTAGTGCCGTCTGTGTGCTTCAGTCTGTCAGTACAAACACAATCACGCACCTCGGGCTCCCGGCTGGCCATTCTCTCCATTACTGCCTGGGAATCCCGGCCGTCCCGGCGGCCCCTGCTCTCCCTGAGGTCCTGGAGACCCCTGTCGGCCCGGCTCTCCCGGCGGCCCGGGAACGGTGCGGATCGACACCGGCTGACTGGGAATGTGGTTCAGAATGGAATTGTACCGCGCCATGTGACCTGCAGCCAGAGAGAGAGAGAGAGAGACGTCAGACATGCAAATACAATCCCAGCATGCCGTGCGTCTGCATCTCTGCACTCACTCTGGATCAGCTGCTCACACACTTGTCTGGCTATGGCTTGGACAGAAGCCGAGGACTGGACTTCCCCCTGTTAAACACACACATGAGCATCAATGAAACACATCAGAGATGAGAACGTGAGGATGACCTCGTTATCCGCACAGACTTGTTATCTGACTCACCCGCTCGCCCTTCTCTCCCTTGGGTCCCGGGGGTCCCTGAAACAGACAGAGGAGGTTTTAGCATCGGTTTGTCGCTGCTGTCATGTGCACACGTGTGTGGAAACACATACCGGAGGACCCTGGTCTCCTGTGGGTCCTGAAGGGCCATTTTCCCCCGGGGCCCCCGGAGCTCCTGGACCCCCCTGAGGACGAAATGCCGGTTATAAACACACGCTATTGACTGGAGCAGAGCAATACTGGACAAACTGACACTGCGATAGTTTGCGATAGTTTGTTCTTCTGCCATATGAAAAATACAAGATTTATAACATAGCTTCATTTATAAAGCATTAAACATTCTGGAATGACTGGGGTGATTTTGTTGGGCGATGCTTCTGAATAATAAATGAATAACTATTTTTTTTTTTGTGCACACCGTACTTTTAGGGCTCAACAGTTTGGGAAAACCTTGGTTGTTAAAACAGTTCTTTTGCATAAAGCACTATAGAAATAAAGGTGACCTAATAAAATCTCTTATAAGCCACATTCCCACTGACTCATTTAATGACTTTTATAAATGACTTTTATAATGACTATTATAAAATAATAATAATTAAGAATTTTATTTGAGATTATTGGCATATAAATATGTTAAACAAAATAAGAACTTAAAGTAATAACACTAATGTACTGTAAAATAAAATATTGAGTATTTAATAAATATAATAGAAATTATTTTATAGCACAACTTTAAAATTGCATTAATTAGGAACAATAATAATTATATACACATATTAATACGTCCTAATTTCTTCATTTTCAAAATTAAATCATTAATTTTGATGGTATGCCAGTCTTTTTTAAGAGCAGATGTGCCCAAATGTTTTAATATGAGCCACGAAAAATAACATTTGATTGAAAGTAAATGTTGCATTATATTCAAATATATTATATTAAGAATGTTAATATTTGTAATTTTTTTTGTTAATTAAATATTTAAATCATTTTTATATGTTGAAATAATTTTTTAATGAAACTCACTTCAATGCAAGAATAAAAAGTTCAAATAAGTTTTGAAACTTTGAATTTCCCCTATTTTTCCCCTCTTTTGTAAAATGGCGTGGTGGGCCGTATCAAAGGTCATCGCTCTGGTACAGGGTGAAGCATGTCACGGTGTTCATTCACGTGTGCGGCTCGTGATCCAGTGTTTCGTGTCAGAGAGACGTGTGTTATTGGACTCACTATGGTTCCTGGCGGCCCCACTCGTCCCTGAGGCCCGTCCTGACCCGGCAGCCCCTGTGGAGGACGAGAACACAGTGATCATACGGCCGAGTGCAGAGTTAGCATGACGAGCGACGGACACGTTACCCGCGGTCCTGGAGGCCCGTCGCGTCCCGCAGGCCCGGGAGAACCGGGAACACCCTACAAGAACACGAGATGATCTTCAGACGCACAGCAGAAGGACAGAGAGAGAGAGAGAGAAGGTGAGCGGTGAGTGATTTACCTGCAGCCCTGGAGGACCGGCGTCGCCCTTCTGTCCCGTCTCACCCGGAGCCCCCTACCAAACACAGCTCACTCAATACCAGACATATCTGCTGTATGTGAGGGCGCACTGAAATACTACACTTGCAGAAGAACATCTAGAGGATAACCCCAATAACCCAAATCATGCTTTTATTGTGAAATTATTTCTTTTTCACCAAACACTTCAAAGGTTCAGTTCTAAAGTTTTTGGTGATCATGTGTCGGCTTAGGGCAGGGGTGTCCAAACTTTTTGTAAAGGGGGCCAGATTTGATGATGTGGACACACCGGGGGGCTGGATGCTTCTCTCTCTATACTGTATATTATTGGATATGTGCCTGATTTTAGAAGGCTAAATTGATCAAACATATTGGCTAACTCACTGTCTGCAGCTGGCCGCTTGGTCGTTAGGCTACTTTAAAAACAAAAACTTGAATTTAACAAACAAAAAAAATGTTCCAAACATATTTCTAAATTAACTTAAAGAAACGAAAATAAATATAACCATTTTGCCATTAAAAACGAAACTGAACTATTTTAATGGCTCCAACAGCAGCTGTGTAATTGGGAAGAGAGAAAGAGAAAAGAGACACGGGCTCCAGTCGGACTCGGGCCAGTAATGCTGATAAGCTGTTGGACAAGGGCTGGACTGGGCATATGTTTGAGGTCAGTACAGGGTTCTACTGAGCTTGTTTGGTACTAAACTCAATTTGGTTCTCGCAAGGCGGCTTTATACACGCACACTTTGGACGTGACTGAGCACACAGCAAACCACCTCTGGAGCGCGCGAAGACCGAATGGCTTTAAAAGACGTGCAAATAAATAATACATTTTTGTGAAGATGCAACAATGACCCAATTAGGCAAGTGACAATTCTGTCAACTGTACCAAAACATGAGCGAAAGGCCTGTATCGCAGCGTGCAGCAGCTCTTTAGTGCAGACGAGATGCTCTGATGTGAAGCCGTTTTAAGACAAAGTCAAAGAAAGAAGATGCGGTACAGCTGAATCACTCACGCTGTTTTCAAATGACTGATCTGATATTCTGTGTGGATTTATTTACTCATCAAACCTACATGCTATAGGCTATTGAATAAATGTGTGAATATCCATTTTAAAGTCGAAAGCTGCGGGAATGAGTAAAACTATGCAATATATGCGCAATCCCGCACCGAAATTCAGGACCTGATTAAACATAATTATATTATACAGAGATTTGTGAAACAGATTTCCATGACTTTTCCAAAACTTGATAATTTTTTAATTTATTTTTCCAAAACTTTTCCAGGCCTGGAAATTGCTGTTTTAATATTCCATGACTTTTCCAGGTTTTTCATGACCGTACGAACCCTGATATTATCATTAAAAAAGCAAACATTGCTTTGTCAAACTTGTACGATGTGTGAAACAATGCGATGTTATAATGTTACAGCTTAATGCTTCTCAACAGACACCCATGCACAGATGCACGGTTTTTGAATTCAAATGTGCATTTTTTAATTTTCTAAATATTTTAAACTCGTTTTGTACTTTGACATCCCTAGTGTGAATGAGTAATCAGTGTGGAGGTGCTGATAGTTACTGGAGGGCCTCTGATGGAGCGTCCACTGGGCCCCGGGGGACCGGGAGGCCCCTGAGCACCTGGAACACCAGCGTCCCCGACTGGACCAACAGGACCCTACACACACACACCTGTGTTAATCCACTCATATAATCACACTTTTAACTCTCGTGAGGTGGATTGTGGGTAATACTGTACCACAGGGCCGGGTTCACCTCGGTCTCCTCTGGCTCCTCTGATGCCCAGGCCTCCCTGTCACACACACACACACACACACACACACACACACACACACACACGGAGTCAGTGACTGATGTCTGTGATGATGATGATGATGGTAATGATGATGGTGATGAAGGGCTCGTACGGGGGGTCCGGCGGGGCCGGGGGGGCCCTTGCTGTCCTGAGTGCAGGTGCATGCTCGCGGGAGAGACGGACACTCGGCCTCCTTCCTCTGAAAACAAACAAACCGCAGCTAAATCACACTGTACACGAACATTCACGATGATGTGAAACTCTCTACGAGTCGTTACATTCAAATCGCTCACATGAGTCAGTTCAACCTTTCAATGAATCGATTCAAAGGTCAGATTCTATGATTTTCTTTATTTTATTTTTTATTTAGCCAGGATAATCTCTCTGAGATTAAAAATCTCTTTCACAGGAGAGTCCTGGTCAAGAACAGGCAGCAGTTACAATCACAAGCTCACAAAAACAAAACAAGAAACTAAAACAATTGCACCTGAGTCTTCTTCAAGTGACTGAATAATACATTTAAAATGTTTCATAGACACCAAAGTTTGTCATTTCAATTTCATTTGGAGTAAATTCCAATCAAATGGAGAGCGTACACAAAAGCCGTTTTTCCCAGTTCAGTTCTAGCACATGGAACAGAAAGAGTATAACAATTCTGAGACCGAAGTGAATATTTCCCAACACATTTCTGTTGAATGAGACAACCCAAATAAGAAGCCCAAAATAGTTTTATAAATAATTATATACCAATGCATTTTTCTTCTACTTGACAGAAAAGGCCAAGCTACTCTGTTATATAGAATGTAATGGTGAGTTGAGGGTTTACAATTTGATATAAATCTTAGAGCGCCATGATAAACAGCATCCAAAGAGGAAAGAAGGTAGGAAGAAGCAAACTGATACACTACATCACTGTAATCAATTACTGGTTGAAAAGTGGCAGAAACTAATTTCTTTCTTACATTAAATTAGTTTAGTTGAAATGAATGAAAATGAAAACTTAAATGAAAAAAAAGGTTTTTGAAATAAAACCCAAGCTTAATTTTTCATTTATACTTTAACTGAGTTATATGAGAGCCAAATGATAATGTATCATCAACAATGATGCCAAGATATTTATACTCTCTTACTAACTCAATCACCTTTCCTTGTAAAGTCTGGAGAGGAATAAGATTGTCTAATTTTTTAGATCTTGAAAATAACATAAGCTTGCTTTTATCAATATTCAGAACAAGTTTTAGTGTATGAAGTGTATTCAATGATTTGTCACTCTGTTACAGTCTCTGTATTCCAGTGGGGTTTTTCCATATTTTAAAATGTTTTAAAATAAACATATTAGGTAGTTAAATGCTCCTGTGTTTTTTTTTTTTTTCAAACTGAAACTCATGAGTCAAAGAAAAAAAGAATTATTAAATCATAAAAATTTAAAAAAAGAAAATAATTTTTAAAATTAAAATAAAACACCTACTAAAAAAAAAAGATTAGATGCTGTATTTTATCCAACACCAACCCATATGGTCATGTGACCAGAGTTATTATTATTAAATAAAATTAAATAAAAATAAAACAAAGATAAATTAAAACAATTATTTGATATAAAGTTAATATAAATTTACACAATATAAAGATTAGATGAAAAAGTTTTGGTTGAAGTACTAAAGTTACTAAAACTGGAACAAAAAATTAAAGCTAAATATAAATACTAAAAAAAAAGACAAAAACTAATAAAAAAGGCAAGAGCAGAGCAAAATTACTAAAACTTAAAATGAAAAATAAACTAAAAATAAGAGTGTGTATATATATATATATATATATATATATATATATATATATATATATATATATATATATATATATATATATATATATATATAAAAAATACAAAGTAAATATAAGTACTATTAAAAAATATAAAGTAACCATAAATACTATAATAAATACTAAAATTTTATTTAAAAAAAGGCAAGAGGACAGCAAAATTACTAAAACTTAAAATAAAATGAAAAATAAAATAAAAATAAGCTATATATATATATATATATATATATATATATATATATACAAACCCGATTCTAAAAAAGTTGGGACACTGTACAAATTGTGAATAAAAACAGAATGCAATGATGTGGAAGTTTCAAATTTCAATATTTTATTCAGAATACAACATAGATGACATATCAAATGTTTAAACTGAGAAAATGTATTTATATCTATATTTACTATTTATATTTACTTCGTAATATGTATATATATATATATATATATATATATATATATATATATATATATATATATATATATATATATATATATATATATATATATATATATATACACATACACACACACATACATACATACATGCATACATACTACAAAGTAAATATAAATAGTATTATAAAATATAAAGTAACCATAAATACTATAATAAATACTAAAATTTAATAATATAAATATATAAATAAATACTAAAACAAATAATACAGGTGCATCTCAATAAATTAGAATGTCGTGGAAAAGTTCATTTCAGTAATTCAACTCAAATTGTGAAACTCGTGTATTAAATAAATTCAGTGCACACAGACTGAAGTAGTTTAAGTCTTTGGTTCTTTTAATTGTTATGATTTTGGCTCACATTTAACAAAAACCCACCAATTCACTATCTCAACAAATTAGAATATGGTGACATGCCAATCAGCTAATCAACTCAAAACACCTGCAAAGGTTTCCTGAGCCTTCAAAATGGTCTCTCAGTTTGGTTCACTAGGCTACACAATCATGGGGAAGACTGCTGATCTGACAGTTGTCCAGAAGACAATCATTGACACCCTTCACAAGGAGGGTAAGCCACAAACATTCATTGCCAAAGAAGCTGGCTGTTCACAACCAACCGAGAGAACCGCAGCCTTATGAGGATTGTCAAGCAAAATCCATTCAAGAATTTGGGTGAACTTCACAAGGAATGGACTGAGGCTGGGGTCAAGGCATCAAGAGCCACCACACACAGACGTGTCAAGGAATTTGGCTACAGTTGTCGTATTCCTCTTGTTAAGCCACTCCTGAACCACAGACAACGTCAGAGGCGTCTTACCTGGGCTAAGGAGAAGAAGAACTGGACTGTTGCCCAGTGGTCCAAAGTCCTCTTTTCAGATGAGAGCAAGTTTTGTATTTCATTTGGAAACCAAGGTCCTAGAGTCTGGAGGAAGGGTGGAGAAGCTCATAGCCCAAGTTGCTTGAAGTCCAGTGTTAAGTTTCCACAGTCTGTGATGATTTGGGGTGCAATGTCATCTGCTGGTGTTGGTCCATTGTGTTTTTTGAAAACCACTGAAGTCACTGCACCCGTTTACCAAGAAATTTTGGAGCACTTCATGCTTCCTTCTGCTGACCAGCTTTTTAAAGATGCTGATTTCATTTTCCAGCAGGATTTGGCACCTGCCCACACTGCCAAAAGCACCAAAAGTTGGTTAAATGACCATGGTGTTGGTGTGCTTGACTGGCCAGCAAACTCACCAGACCTGAACCCCATAGAGAATCTATGGGGTATTGTCAAGAGGAAAATGAGAAACAAGAGACCAAAAACTGCAGATGAGCTGAAGGCCACTGTCAAAGAAACCTGGGCTTCCATACCACCTCAGCAGTGCCACAAACTGATCACCTCCATGCCACGCCGAATTGAGGCAGTAATTAAAGCAAAAGGAGCCCCTACCAAGTATTGAGTACATATACAGTAAATGAACATACTTTCCAGAAGGCCAACAATTCACTAAAAATGTTTTTTTTATTGGTCTTATGAAGTATTCTAATTTGTTGAGATAGTGAATTGGTGGGTTTTTGTTAAATGTGAGTCAAAATCATCACAATTAAAAGAACCAAAGACTTAAACTACTTCAGTCTGTGTGCAATGAATTTATTTAATACACGAGTTTCACAATTTGAGTTGAATTACTGAAATAAATGAACTTTTCCACAACATTCTAATTTATTGAGATGCACCTGTATAATAAAATAGCATATAAATAAAACAAAAATAAGGCTGCCATTAAAATAACTGTAACCATGCAAATGTATTGTTAAATGATTAAAATATTTAAATTTCATGGGGGCTTAACTTGTTTATTTTGAATCTATTTGGCAACAAGGATGTTTGGTCGTGTACAGCTAGTTATAAATACTATTTAGTAGGGGTGTCAAAATTAATCGTTGCATCGATGCATTGCGATGCGGACGTGAATGATTCTGCATCAATGCATTAATGGACCATAATCAATTATAGCCTATGACGTCATTCGCATACACGCTTGCGAGTATTAAAAAATGCACTCTCTATTTTAAAATCTGAGCTTGGCTTTTTCCCGCATATGGCACGTGTGTGCTCTAGAGCAGTGGTTCTCAACTGGTTTGGCCTTGGGACCCACGTTTTCTCATGATCATCAAGCCGCGACCCACTTATATTATATATATATATATATATATATATATATATATATATATATATATATATATATATATATATATAATTTGTTAAAAATAAAAACAAAGCAAATTTATTTCACAAAAATTAAGTTAAGACTGTTAAGAATATGACTAATACTGAATAAACAGCCTATAAGGTAAAGCTATTAAATAGCAGCCCCAAACTAGTTTTTGTTAATACAATTAAGTTGGTATGAGACACCACAGTCATTTAAACATATATAAAATTACATAAAGTGGAAACAACATGGTATTTTTGGGTTATGGAAACAATCGTTACCATGAATAACATGAACTGTTAATAACATGTGAAAACTGCTCCTGAACAGAATGAATATCATACCTTCATGCAAATCCTTCCCAGCTAACACACGCAGTACCAGTTATGTGATTTATCAGTACTGTACTTTTATTTCACGCGTTGCATGCTCGTAGTTTCTGCACTTTAGTGAAGTGATATACAGCGTGTGCTATAGAAGAGTGCGCGCTACAAACACTGTATAACATCTGACAGGACGGGATAGTTCGCTTTTCTGAGGTGAGAGACTTTTTATTTCATAGCAAGTTACGAAAATAACAATAGAATAATGACACTGACAATAAATCTGTCTACATCTCATCTGACTGCAACTACTGAATCTGGACAGCGCGTTTTTCTCAGGAATTATTACTGCATCTGAAGTGTCAACAGCTTTCATGCACGTCTTTTAAAATAAAAGTCTTGCATCAGAAAAAAAAAACATTTAGAATTATGTTTTTTGTTGTTGATGTCGTTTCTTTGGCCGTACACTCCACGACCCAATTTTGGGTCGCGACCCACCAGTTGAGAACCACTGCTCTAGAGAAAATCGCGGCAGGCTTCACTGCACAGAATATGCGCTGTGAGATGCGTGCGCAGTGCTTCCACTCACTGTTATTTTAGTCTTTTACTTTAGATATGCTTTCATTTCTGTCGTTTGGAATGCAGTACGTACTAGATGCATTTAACTCACATACTGACAGACTTTCACGTGCGCTTTGTGTTTGTTTGTCTATCGCGGCTGCTTTTAAATGCACTGCATTACTATTATGATAAGAAATTGATGTAGACACAGTTTTCAGAACAGGACAAAGCATCTGATATATGGAAATAGATCTGTGCATTAGTGTGAATGCAGTCTATTAAAGCTGCCAGTGTCTATGATCTCATCAGTAATAATCAAATGGCAATAATGCTGAGGAATCTGTAAACTTGCGATATTTAAAGCACTCCCAGATACTGAAAGTGTTTTTTGTTCATCACTTGTAATCGTCTTTTCCCCCTTTATTACTTTATATTTGCTTGTACGTTTTGAAACTATATTTACTTTTAATTCTTAACAATAATTCATTAATTATATATGAATTAATATATTAATTAACATAATTATTTTAAAAAGTAGCCTGTTTATATAATTTAATAAAAAAGCACAAAATAAATTTGATCTAATCGTGATGCATTGTGATTTCGAATTGAATCGAATCGTTGACATGATAGTCGTAATCGAACTGAATCGTGAAACCAGTGCCGATTCACACCCCTACTATATACTAATACTAAATACTTATCCTGTAACCCTAACAGAAAACTGAATTTTTACACTTTAAAGACACACATGCAAAAACAGTGTCACACACACACACACACACACACACACACACACACTTACCAGGCTGGGCAGCTCGCAGCATTTGTCCCGTCGAGCCCATGATGTGCTGCACACGATATCAAAGGACTGCAGCTGAAACTAAACACACAAACACACACACACTTGAGACATGTTATTCTAACACTCAACCTCATTTATGCTGGATTTCACTTTGATCACACACACACACACACACACACACATACACATACACACAATACCGGTGCAGAGTTGTCTTTGGCTCCTCTGGATCGCACCATGCGTCCCAGAACCTCCACGCCATCAGTGCTGATGTTTTTGGCCGCATTAACGGTCTTCTCTCCCGCTGGTTTACAGTCCACCATCACCAGAGCCGACGTCTTACTGACGGCGATGTGCAGCTGCTCACACACACACACACACACACACACATTAGACAACAGCACATCCACTGCTGGACTGGACAGCATCTCCTGCAGCTGTGACCTCTGACCTTATGAAAACTGCCATAGAAGAGCTTCTGGATGTCCGGCCCCTCAAACGTCACTGTCTGGAAATCACCATTATAATCGGTGTTGAAGTAAGTCAGCGTTTTTCCTCCGTCTGTGAAGAGAAACGAGACGAGACATTCATCTTGTCTGGATTTAAAAGCACATTTTATATTCATGCATCCAGCTGATGCTTTCATCAAGACAGGGCTGCACAACAATGGTTAAACATTAATCACAAATAATTTGCTCAAAAAATATAATCACGATTATGTTTGCCGTTGTTTTCAGCTCATCAGCACTTTTTCTGTAATGCAGTGTGTGTGCAAATGTTTGCCAGGTTGAAAAATTACAGTTTTTTCATCTGCTTACACACAAAATCTTTACTTGTCACACAGTTTCTGAAAGCTGTCACTCAAACAGCAGAAGCACACACCAAATCTGCAAAACCATACACTAATTCTCAGCCTTTGACTCAGTTTTCAGTTTCATAAAACACTTTTTGCTAAACACAACACAAAAATCTAACAGGAATTAATATTATGGCAAAGGTGTTTACAAATATTTGCTTTTGAGATGTGTTTGTGATATTTTGAACGCAGTGCTTCATTTTGCAAGAGATGTGAGGTGTTGCGCATTTTGTGTGCCATTCTTGGATTTGTGTGTAAAGTTTGGAAAAAAAGGTGCAAAGTTTTGAAAATGTGTGTAAGCAGCTGAAAAATAGTAAGTAAACCACTGGACAGAAAATGTATTGATTTATGAAAAAAGCTCTGATTGGGGGATTTAAAGTCGGCATGAAACGGAAGTAGCGATCGTCTTTTTTTCTGTACTGTGACGTATATCCGAGTGAAACGGCATCTGAAATGAGAGGGCGGGACTTGATTTCGTCCTTCGAGAATTGATTGGATCATTGGAAGTTGGGGCGTTGCTAACAAAATGGAGGCAGATCTGAATGCCAGTTCGCAGTTAGTTGTGGGGGGATTTCTCTCCACTGGATTCACCGCCGACACACAAGCATGAAGATTTTTTTATTAAGAAAGACGGCGATGAGGACGATCAATGGCACAAAACATGCCTAACAGCGCGCGCTCGCGAGAGAGAGATTGCTTGAATGACTGAGCGTGTCCTCCATCAGGTTAAGTCATATTCATAGAAAAAACTAGTTTGCGATGTCCTAAGAGTAATGTTGTGGTAATATCCTTTCAACTTTTAAGAGTAGTGTACTCCCCCATGGCTCGCGTCAACTGGTCAATGCATTTATTTCTATAAAGTGAAGCATCAGCTTCAGCTCTTCCCCTGTCGTTTATCCCAGCGTTTATCTCTTATGTCACTAGCTCCGCCCCTGCGCCGTCACTCATGACCGGAAGAGAAGAGGAGTCGTTTTGAGGGGGAGGGGAGGTTAACATTTTTGATTAAAGATTACAAAGGCACATGAATTTTAAAAAAATAATGAAGTGCACGGATACATTATTTACAATAAACACTACAGTATTCCATTAAAAAATAAGAATTTTCAATTTTGATTTCATGCCGACTTTAAACTCTAGAAGTCTGACAACCGCAGTCATGAACGCTTGTTACCAGTGCAAGATAACACAAATGCCAAATTAGAAACGTTTCAGTATAAATAAGCAACAGGCAAACATCGCAGATGATTATACTTAATAAAACGAGAAAAACATAAATCCTAATGACAATTATAAAACAGATTGTTCCGGTCCTTGATTCTGATTGGTTGAGCCGCATTCGAAGCTGTTGTAAATTACTCTACAAACATACACCTTTGTTTACGTCTGTGTGTTGCTCGGCAACCACTTTGTTGCAACCACAACTGTTTCAGTACATTGTTTGGCAGAAGAATAATGTTTTTATTAATACAATTACATTTTATTTGCTTTGTTTTATTTTATGAAACCTTGCAACGTATATGGAATAACCGTTTCATAAAAGCAATACGCCCCGTGAAGCTGTGCTTTACAGTGAATTTATAACAGTTAAGGCTTCATGTCGTGCCTAACAATGCCCCTTAGCTGTTATAAATTCACTGTAAACCACGGCTTCACGGGGCTTATTGCTTTATTAAATTATGATTCATTGTGCAGCTCAGTTCAAGGTAAGCGTGATCAGTTCATACCGTGAGAATCGAACCCATGACGTGATGTGTTACTCACTGTCTAGAATGACTCCGACCAGCGGCTCGTTGTTGCTGTTCAGGACTTCCCACAATGCAAAGGGCTCCTGCGGGGTTTCTGGGAGCAGGCGGAAGAGCATGGAGATGGTGTAGTCCGACGGCAGACCCTCCGGATGGATGAACCTGCGCCATCAGAGTCAGAGATTCATTTCTACACCTCCAGGTCTCTGTGCATGTGGTTTTGTGAAGGGGAATGTGAGACTAAAGACCCTTGCAGACGGAGTCTGAAATTTTCATGAGCGTTTTTTCATATTCGTCTTCCTAAAAATTTATCATGCACAGAAACCTTGCTCACTGAGTGCACATTTACAGTGCTTTGTGCTGCGCGATGAAGTGGATCAACTTTTATTTGTCCTTTATCTAACCAGGTAAAACTTTCTGAGATTAAAAATCTCTTACAGAAGTGACCTGGCCAAGATGCAGCGCTACATTTCAGAAGAAGAACACAAAATACTGTGTTAAAAACAATTAAAAACATTTACAAATTAATTCTTCCTTTAACAGCTCATTAATCAAGAATCTAAAAGTGTTCATTGACACTAAGGTCTACAACTTCAAGTTGTGTTGTGAAAAGTTCCAATTAGTAATCAGCGCAAATAAAGAAATAAAGAAGCCACACTACGTTGAAAAGAACCAGAGGCCAAAAAATGAAGAGTTGCAAGAAGTTCTGATAGAGCTGGTATTGCGTGACTCCTAGTTAGAGTTGGGTATAGTTTGACTTTTATCGATTCTGATTCTTATCGATTCCTAGTTTCGATTCCAATTAGATAATATAAATTTCAAATATTAAAGCGTTAAAGACAAGTAAATAGTCAGTTATGAAATAGGAACAAACAAATTAATTAGCAATAGCATAAATAAATACAAGTGAACCAAATTTCAGACACAGAAACTGTAATTAAAAGTTTAAAAACACTGCATAGATTTATTTTCATAAATAAAATATAGATTATTCATTAAAGTTATTAAATATATTCAGTCAAGATCAGTGAATGATTTTCTTTTGTTCTTTGATTAACATTATTGACAGGCAGCGCGTTTATTAGGCTGCTGTCTCTTTAACACCGAACGCACACAGATCTAAAAATACTGTACACAAGTGTTTTCGTTCTCATGTTTACATTCACTTAAGACAAAAACGGCAGTGTTTATGATGATATACTGACGTAGTTTTCTGCATACTGGTCGATAAATATGAAAGAATTCAGTTCCGGCTCAGAACAACTTTTTCTGCAGTGAAAATACACGGAATGGATGGAGAAAAAACCCACACTGCGACCGCTGTTCTCTATTCTGTTCTCTGATCTCTGTGCTCACGCTTCAGATGTCTGCGCTGCACACAAACAGTGTGCAAGATCTTTCCCTTCCTGCACCCTAAAATCATTTTAAATCACATTAAAATGCAAACGCAGGAATCGTTAAGCAGAGTCGAAATCCATGCATCTTATCAAATACCCGGTTCTTGGAAATCTGGAACCGGTTCTAAAATGGAATCGGTTTTCGATACCTAAACCTACTCCTAGTTGAGGGTTCCAAGCTGTCTTTTTTTTTCCTGAAGCAAATTAAAAATAAAATGGCTTGGCAAACCATATTTACGGATAATGTGTTCTTCTGGAATTCCAAATAAAGGAATACATGTGGAAACAATCCTCTCCCTTCTAGCACGCGCTCTCTGTTCTCTGCAACACTAATTGCAGCCATTTCAAGCACAAAGTAGTTTAAGACATGCTTTTTCTGGGCATTAAATAATGGCACAAATTAGGGATGTGCAACAGCGATTGAGTACTCGGCCGTGACAGCAATGATCGATCATGAAAACGATGATTGTTTAGCTTGCAACAGCATGCAGTTCAAAGTATAGATGTGAGACGAGAGAGAAGCATGGCTTCGAAGTCACGGAGTGATGTCTGGGTTAGCTACATGCATATCTGATTATTAATATAGAATGTGTTGGGATATTAACATTTATTAACATGCTGAATGCACTGCATATTACCAGTGTTTAGTTTCATGCTCAAATGCAATGCCCGATATTGACTGAGTTATTTGAGACGGTCATATTGCTTTTAGATGTTTCTTTTTCAAAAATACTTTTATCAGGCATGTGATCAGCTAGAGACAAAAAAGAAGGAAAATGTGACCACGCCCCAAGTCACACCCACAAGCCACGCCCCCAACACTTATTAAAAATATATATTTTAGCACATTAAAAGATATATCTTATATATCTACTGCAAGTATACATGCTGTAAAAAATAAAAAGCAGCACTTAATAATCATGATAACAATATAATATAATATATTATAATAAATAATAATAAATATTATAATATAGTATAGTAAAGTATATAGTATATAGAATTGTTATTATTATTAAAGTACCTGCCAAAAGTTTGGAAACATTACAATTAATGATTCTGAAATAAATATCTTCTGCTCATCAAGGCTGAATTTATTTGATTAAAGTAAAAAACAAATAACAAACAAACAAAAAAAAAAAACAGCAATATTGTGAAATATAATTACAAATTTTAAAAAAGTTTTCAGTTTTAATATATTATAAAATGTAATGTTATTTCTGTGATGCAAAGCAGAATTTTCTTCATCATTACTCCAGTTTTCAGTGTCGCATGATCTTTTAGAAATCATTAGAATTTATTTGACTCTCATTATTTGACTTTATGATTATTATCAATGTTGAAAACAATTTTGCTGTTTCATATTTTGTGTGGAAATGGTAATACACTTTATTTTTCAGGATTTTTCTATAAATAGAAAGTTTAATGAACAGCATTTATTTGCATTTATCAAATATATTAATTCAATTTGTTAATGCATTTATTAAATAGAAATCATTTAAAATGTCTTCACTCACTTTTTTTTATCAATTTCATGCATGAATAAAATTATTAATTTCCCTCTCTTTTTAAAATCTTATACAAATGTTTGAGTGGAATCATTGTTTCCACAAAAATATTAAGCAGCAAAACTGTTTTTAACATTGATAATAATGAGAAATATTTCTTGAGGAGCAAATCAGCATATTAGAATGCTTTCTGAAGGATTATGTGACATTGAAACTTCTCTTTGTAAACAACAACAGATTTATAAACGTTTCTAATGACGAATGTTGCGTTCCTAAATGCAGATGAAAGCGGCTCAAACCAAACGCAGCGCAGCAGCACTAACAGTGAATCGAACCTAAACACAGTACTGTAACAGCAGACATGTAGCGCATCAGACTACAGCCTGTTATATAATTACATCACAACCGTTGGGAGTTTTATGACAGCACTAGCAATCTCAGATTCTCAGCGCCATTCATAGAAAGTCACCGGGTCGAGTAACACGTTTCAGCGCTGATTCTCCTCGCGTTTGGCGCTTTGAATCATTTGAACACTTTTAACTGTCCTGCAGATGCACCGCGAGCTCGTGCAGCGCTCTCAGAACCATTCCGACCATGATGTTTTAGAAAACAATCTTTTCCCAGTTTATTTAGGTAATAGCTCAAGGCCATTTGCGCGATTTCAATCATCATGTAGTAACCAACCAACCCCCCCATCAAAAAAAAAAAAAAAAAAAAATCGGATCTACGTGAATCACATGGGTCGTCCCTCAGAGGTCGGAAAATACGGAAATCCATATTTATACGGAAAAATCACATCCCTGTTTTATACTTTAAATACTTTTTTTCATCATATTTGTTCAACAGTAGCCTACTTCAATTAGAATTGTTTACGTACTTCGTATATGGCTTCAAAAACACGCAGGTGATTTTAGTAATCACTTGATAATGTAGATGAAAATATAGCACAGATCTGCCATAAACATTAATGACATAAGCATTCTAATGAGAACATTATTTGATGTGAAATCGATAGTAAACCCTGTCCTTGGCCATGTTTCAGCGCGCTGTTGAAAGCGCATCACGGCGGGAGCGCTCTCTCTTCTCACTATAGCGAATAACTTAAAGTTCACTGGAATTTCATAAACATAGCATTATAATGAGAACTTTATAGGATGTGAAATCTATAGTAAATTCAAGGCGCGGCTCGTCTATATGGGCACAAAATATTCATACAAAACATAGACCTCTATATAAACTGAATCAATAATAAATTGTAAATGTGTTCAGCATTTTGCAACAAATATTTTTCGGATTTTCTACACTATTTTAAGTCGTAAAGTAAGCAGTATATATTAAAAGCCCGCGCATGGCTTTAACAGGCATGTATGTATACCTGATACTAAGCGGGGCAGACGGTGCCTGAGCCCTCCCGAGCTCAACAGCGCCTCACAATTTTGCAACTTAATTCTGTGGTGAAAAGGAGAACTGCAGCGTGCTCTAATTGAGAGCCATTGGGGCAGATTTGAGACTGCCCCGCTTATTTTCACGTTAACGTTACCTTACGTGAACCTCTCTCCACCAAGACGATATCAATCCACTTCAGCTATGTGTCTGCATCAGGTCAGTAACTAGTTGGCACGTCTGTTTTTTTTTTTCTATGTGGAGTAGTGGATCAAATTATCAAAGTACATTAAATCCTTTAGTTTAAATGTGCTCACATGAATAGCCTTTATATGGTTCTGTTGTTGTATGATTCTGTTTGTTTTGTTTATTCTGAGAATAGACATATGATCTTCTTTCCCTACCCGAATTGCTCCACAACTTGTAACATTCTAAATCAACATTTGGAGGTGATAAATACTATATTAAGGCAATTATTATACAGCATTTTATGCGTGTAACATTACTTCGAGCCTGTCAATCAACATTAGCGCGCCACCCACAGGATAACTTAAAGTTCACTGGCATATGCATCCTTTTGTGCAGATACAAGTTGTAATGTTACGTGTGTTATGTATCTAAGTTATCTGATAAACATCATAGGAAGTGTCATAGAACGGGTTTCAGTTTATTGGCATAAAGTCAGCTTCACCTCAGGTAGCTATTTGTTTTTAGATGCTTCTTTTTTAATAACATTGCTGCATCATAATCATAGTCTAACAGGTTTCTAATCATGTGTTCGTGTTTTCATAGACATGTTTTCATGTCATATTTTTATTTTTAACATTCATTTTCATTACAGTCTTCAGATATTTTCATTACCCCCCCCACTCGTTTTTGAAACCTATCGATGATCGAAATAAATTGTCAAAAATGCCCATCCCTAGCGCAAATACCAGTAATTTTAGCGCCTGAAAGGGAAACTCCTACAAATCCATATTCAATAAGGTCAGGCACAAAAACCTTGGTGTCCACACCTTTTTAGCGCTAATTCTTCACTGCGCATCTTTAGTAAATCCTGACAGTAATATTTTAACGGCAAAAGACGGTTTGCACTGGTGCAAGCTGTTAGTAAAACTGGCCCTAAGTGTGGTGTGACTGTGAGTGTAAAGCAGCGTGAACGGGGCGTCACCTGGTGGGCTGCGTGACGAGCGCGTCGCTGCCGAGTCTGAAGCTGCTGTAGCTGTTGAAGGTTCCCGGCTCCATGGACACGCCGCTAACGCTGCTGTACAGATGCTCCACCAGCCCAAACGTCTCCATCATCCTGAACCCTGAGCACAACCATCAGTCAAGAACAAGCACATCTTCAGCAGAACCCAGTCCTGCCCTCAGCAGCTCTCCACTGAAACCAGTGGGATTTAAACTGGGCTTCATATCTGCAGACTCATGGACATCTCTGCAGTCTTTTACAAACATTCAGCTCTGAATGACTGAAGCTGAACTGAAATGAACGGCGAGAGCATCTGCAGCTTGTCCCCATCAGGAACAGAAAGTGTGTGTCTGCTGATATGAACAGAAGTGACTGTGAAGAGTCTGTGTGTGTTTGTGTGGTTTACCTGGTAAAGTGCTGCCGCTCATGGGTACTGATGGACACGCTACAGACGACAAGACAGAAACACGTCAACAAACACACACTCATTACACACACACACATTTATCTAATGAGATCATGCTGTAGACTCCTATCATTTTTATATACAGATAGAATATTAATTATAGATAGTATTAATTATACTATAATCACACAAACACTAACAGACTAAAACTTTCTGCATAATTAGAATTTTAACTTGATTTACTGTATTTGTATTAGTGCTGTCAATTGATTAAAAAACTTAATCGCGTTAATCACAGTCATGGACTGTGATTAATCATGATTAATCACAAATTTAAAATAATAGGATTTACCTGTAAATGTTTTGAAACAAAGAAATGCATGACAAACTAGTTTAAGGAAACATAACCTTTCACACCTCTGCCACACCTCTCTCGCGAACTGCCAAAATACAGACAGCACAGAGAGACCGTAATATATTGGATCACTGTTAAACAGCGATAAAGGATGCATATCACTCTGTCCCACGAGCAGCTTTAGGACTCTCTGATCACTGTTTGGTTCATCTTATACCGACCTACAGGCAGAAACTCAAATCTGAAAAACCTGTATTAAGAACTGTTAAAAGTTGGACTAATGAAACAGAGAGGGTTTTATAAGCCTGTTTCTCTCTCACTGATTGGACTGTTTTTGAAGCTGCTGCCAATGATCTGGATGAGCTCACAGAGACTGTAACATCTTATATCAGTTTCTGTGAGGATATGTGCATTCCTAGCAAGACTCATCTAACTTACAACAATGACAATCCATGGTTCACTGCAAAACGCAGACAGCTCCGTCAGGCCAAAGAAGATGCTTACAGAAAGTGGGATAAAGTCTTGTATAAACAGGCCAAATACACACTGGAAAAGGAGATCAGAGTGGCAAAGAGCAATTATTCTGGCAAGCTAAGGAAAAAATTCTCTTCCAGTGATTCTGCTTCAGTGTGGAAAGGTATGAAAGATATCACCAGTTACAAGACACCATCCCCCAGCACTCTGGAGAATCAACAACTGGCAGACGATCTGAATGAGTTCTACTGCAGGTTTGAAAAAAACACCCCACACCCGCCCTGAACACCTCTCCACACAACCGTTCACACCTCCAGCAACCCCCCTCTCCCCCACACCTGCAATTCAGATCAGTGAAGATGAGGTGCGCCAGGTCTTCAGGAAGAACAAAAGGAGGAAAGCACCAGGCCCAGACGGTGTGTCACCAGCCTGCCTGAAAACCTGTGCTGACCAGCTGGCCCCCATCTTCACACAGATCTTCAACAGATCACTGGAGCTGTGCGAAGTCCCCTCATGCTTCAAACGCTCCACCATCATCCCCGTCCCAAAGAAACCCAAAATTACTGGACTTAATGACTACAGACCTGTGGCTTTAATGTCTGTGGTCATGAAATCATTTGAAAGACTGGTTTTGGCTTATCTGAAGTCCTCCACTGGACCCTTACTGGACCCCCTGCAGTTTGCCTACAGAGCAAACAGGTCTGTGGATGATGCAGTCAACATGGGACTGCACTTCATCCTGCAGCATCTGGACAGACCAGGGACTTATGTGAGGATCCTGTTCGTAGACTTCAGCTCCGCTTTTAACACCATCATCCCGGACACCCTTCAGAATAAACTAACTCAGCTCTCCGTCCCCACCTCCGTCTGTTAATGGATGACCAGCTTCCTGACAGACAGGCAGCAGCTAGAGAGGCTGGGAAAATTCTCATCCAGCACCCGCACCGCCAGCACTGGAGCTCCTCAGGGCTGTGTTCTCTCCCCACTGCTCTTCTCCCTCTACACCAACGACTGCACATCTAAAGACCCCACACTGATCAGCCTCATCCAGGACGGCGACGAGTCTGCTTACAGACAGGAGGTTAAGGAGCTGGCTGTCTGGTGCCGTCTTAACAACCTGGAGCTCAACACGCTCAAAACTGTGGAGATGATCGTGGACTTCAGGAGAAACCCCCCTGCTGTCCCCCCATTCACCATCATGAACAGCACTGTGACTGCAGTGGAGACATTCAGGTTCCTGGGCACCATCATCTCTCAGGACCTGAAGTGGGACAATCACATTGAGTCCACTGTCAAGGCCCAGCAGAGGTTGTACTTCCTTCGCCAGCTGAGGAAGTTCAACCTGCCACAGGAGCTGCTGAAACAGTTCTACTCCGCCATCATTGAATCCGTCCTCTGCACTTCAATAACTGTCTGGTTCAGCTCAGCTACCAAATCTGACCTCAGAAGACTACAGAGGGTAGTCCGGACTGCTGAGCGAATTATTGGTACAACCCTCCCCACTCTCCAAGAACTGTACTTATCCAGAGTGAGCAAAAGGGCTGGCAAAATCACTCTGGACCCCTCACATCCAGCACACTCCCTCTTTGAACTGTTACCGTCTGGTCGACGCTACAGAGCTCTGAGCACCAGAACGACCAGACACAGGAACAGTTTCTTCCCTCAGGCAATCCATCTCATGAACACTTGACATTAAACGTGGAACACACAACACTATTATACATTATTTATTCACCACACATACTTATTTTTTCATTTCAAATTTGCACATATCAGACCTGTACACCATAATTGTCTATATTATATATTGTGTTTTTGCTATTTGTACATTGCCTATTTGTATATTTATATATTATTCTTTTATTATCTGTGTCCTGTCCTGTTGCTGTCTTTCTGTTGCACTGTAGAGCTTCTGTCACTAAAACAAATTCCTCGTATGTGTAAGCATACCTGGCCAATAAAGCTCATTCTGATTCTGATTCTGATTCAAACCTTATCAAACGATTAATTTGCGTAAAAAAAATATTAACGCATTAAAATTTTTAGATTAATTGCATGCGTTAAAGCGTTGACGTTGATACCCCTAATTTGTATGCTGTTTTTAGAAATGATGATGTCCCCAATAGGAGGTTAGGTAAGTTTTATACCACTTATGGGTACAAATTTCTCTCCAAAATATGGATAAGTAGGTACAACAACACCAGGGTTATTATGGTTAACTAAAAGTAAAACTATTAAAAAAAAAATAAACATTTTTGCTACTTGAAATAAAATATGTTAACTTGAAATAAAATATAAAAAACTAGTTGCCATGGCAACAGTTCTCATTTTCATTTAGTTTAACTTTAACTTAAACTAAAAATTTAATAAAATGAATAAAAACAATGAAAAAAAAAAAAACAAATGAAAGCAGAAAATATTAAAATAGAATCCAATTCAAAATATGAACAAAAACAGTATATCAGTGTTCCTAAAGTAACACACACACACTTACTGGCTGACGCAGCTTCACAAACAAAGGTGATGAGTTTCTCTTCGATCTTTCTGAAAGCATCCAGGTCGTCAACGAAGAACACGTGTCTCTCGCTGGGTTTGCTGGCGATACTCACCAGCTCGCCGTAATCAGCATCAGCAAAACCGATGGCAAACACAATGTAACCTACAACAAACACAGGCTATATTAAACATCATTGTTTAAAGCAGGCATATTCAAACGAGATCCGGACCTCAGCTTGGTTCCGACCGGACCGCGAGACAAAACGACAACAGCAGCACCATTTTACCATTTCTATATAAAGTGAGCAGCGCGTCAAAACAAGTGGCTCACACCACGAGTGTGCATGGTCTTTTACTGTAATTATCTTTTGGCGTCATGTCCTCTAATATTTTCTCATCTAGAGCCAAACGTGCTTCATTCAAGTCCTTCTCGTGTGTGCTAAAGCGCCTTTAGGAGCTGTGTGTGATGCAGTTATTTTAACAACAGAAGCAGAAACACAGTGAGCAGCAAAATAGATCCATACTTTTGCTAAAACACTGCAGAAAACAACAGTGCAGCAAATATAGGTAATTTTACCTATCATACATACAGGTGCATCTCAATAAATTAGAACGTCGTTCAGTAATTTATTTCAGTAATTCAACTCAAATTGTGAAACTCGTGTATTAAATAAATTCAGTGCACACAGACTGAAGTAGTTTAAGTCTTTGGTTCTTTTAATTGTGATTTTGGCTCACATTTAACAAAAACCCACCAATTCACTATCTCAACAAATTAGAATATGGTGACATGCCAATCAGCTAATCAACTCAAAACACCTGCAAAGGTTTCCTGAACCTTCAAAATGGTCTCTCAGTTTGGTTCACTAGGCTACACAATCATGGGGAAGACTGCTGATCTGACAGTTGTCCAGAAGACAATCATTGACACCCTTCACAAGGAGGGTAAGCCACAAACATTCAATGCCAAAGAAGCTGGCTGTTCACAGAGTGCTGTATCTAAGCATGTTAACAGAAAGTTGAGTGGAAGGAAAAAGTGTGGAAGAAAAAGATGCACAACCAACCGAGAGAACCGCAGCCTTATGAGGATTGTCAAGCAAAATCGATTCAAGAATTTGGGTGAACTTCGCAAGGAATGGACTGAGGCTGGGGTCAAGGCATCAAGAGCCACCACACACAGACGTGTCAAGGAATTTGGCTACAGTTGTCGTATTCCTCTTGTTAAGCCACTCCTGAACCACAGACAACGTCAGAGGCGTCTTACCTGGGCTAAGGAGAAGAAGAACTGGACTGTTGCCCAGTGGTCCAAAGTCTTCTTTTCAGATGAGAGCAAGTTTTGTATTTCATTTGGAAACCAAGGTCCTAGAGTCTGGAGGAAGGGTGGAGAAGCTCATAGCCCAAGTTGCTTGAAGTCCAGTGTTAAGTTTCCACAGTCTGTGATGATTTGGGGTGCAATGTCATCTGCTGGTGTTGGTCCATTGTGTTTTTTGAAAACCAAAGTCACTGCACCCGTTTACCAAGAAATTTTGGAGCACTTCATGCTTCCTTCTGCTGACCAGCTTTTTAAAGATGCTGATTTCATTTTCCAGCAGGATTTGGCACCTGCCCACACTGCCAAAAGCACCAAAAGTTGGTTAAATGACCATGGTGTTGGTGTGCTTGACTGGCCAGCAAACTCATCAGACCTGAACCTCATAGAGAATCTATGGGGTATTGTCAAGAGGAAAATGAGAAACAAGAGACCAAAAAATGCAGATGAGCTGAAAGCCACTGTCAAAGAAACCTGGGCTTCCATACCACCTCAGCAGTGCCACAAACTGATCACCTCCATGCCACGCCGAATTGAGGCAGTAATTAAAGCAAAAGGAGCCCCTACCAAGTATTGAGTACATATACAGTAAATGAACATACTTTCCAGAAGGCCAACAATTCACTAAAAATGTTTTTTTTTTATTTTTTTTATTGGTCTTATGAAGTATTCTAATTTGTTGAGATAGTGAATTGGTGGGTTTTTGTTAAATATGAGCCAAAATCACCACAATTAAAAGAACCAAAGACTTAAACTACTTCAGTCTATGTGCACTGAATTTATTTAATACACGAGTTTCACAATTTGAGTTGAATTACTGAAATAAATGAACTTTTCCACGGCATTCTAATTTATTGAGATGCACCTGTATATGACTCTGGCCAGGTTTGAGACAAGACTTTGTTCATCTTCATTTAGCATTATTAATCAGAATGTTAAGAGCTTTTAAATTTAACTTGGTTTTCTGCTCATGATGAAAGTGTTTTGATTATGTTTAAACTAAATATAAAAAGTACTCCAGACTTCAAGAGGAAAACTCTGAACCCCATTCAGTATCTTTTCTGTCACATGGCCTTCTGCCTTACATGTGTAACTAAACGTAAAACATAATAATAGCTTCATAAAACATCTGATCTTATCTTTTAATATTCATATCTAATTGGGCTCAACTGATGATTTTTTAAATAGAAAAATTCTCAGAAGCCACTGGTTCTGAGATCCCAATATCCTGACTGTTTTTGACTGTTTAGGGTTTTATTTATTCTTTTACAAAGCATTACTGGTGCCCAGATGGAAATTTGTAATATATGTAGTCCGGAGCTCCAGTGGAAAGGAGATATAGAGACCGGACCTCCGGACCACTTTAACTGAACAGCCCTGGTTTAAAGAGTTGTGAACCGTAACACGGCAGACTTTCACCATTGTGACCGTTGCCATGGCAACGCACCTTCCGTCTGGATCTCCTGGGAAACCTGGAGCACGTCGTCTTGGGAACGGCCGTCCGTCAGCACCACCAGGACTTTAGGCACGCCCCTTCTAGCTCCGCCCACCGCCGAAAACACCGAGTCCTTCACGTGCTGCATCGCCCGGCCTGCAGAGGTCAGAGGTCAAACACCGTCATACGCGTGTGTGTGTATGTTCACGGTGGATGATGGTGGTGTGGATGTGGGCTGGTCTTTGCCTGTCTTTGTGTTTCCTCCTTTATATGAGATCCTCTGAATGGCGTCCAGCAGGTTTTCTTTATTATTGTAAGAGCTGAGCTTGAACTCGGTGCGAGCGTCATCACTGAACTGAGCGATGGCCACCTGAGAGAGACACACAGACAGGCTTATTTAACAGGAACCCAGAGGAGGACGGCCTTTATCTCCTTCTAAAACACAACTTTTAATAATTACTCATTTTTATTAGCTTTTGCATTTGGATATGTATACTTTATCAAAGAGAAGGGGCCAGTTTTACTAAACAGGGCAAATTAGCGCGAGAGAGCAATTCCAAAACAGCGCTGATGGGAGGGGAAATTTCTGCAGGTGATTTACTAACAACTGCGCAAATTAAAGAACACAGATGCAACATCTCATTTACATATCGACCAACGCAATATACCAAGCGCAGCACAAATTAGAGCAGTCACAAATAAAGAATAAAGGATTAAAGAAGCCACAGTATGTTGAAAAGAACCGGAGGCCAAAAAATGAAGGGTTGCTAGAAGTTTTGATAGAGCTGGTATTGCGTGACTCCTAGTTGAGGGTTCCAAGTCGTCTTTTATTTCCTGAAGCAAATTAAAAATAACATGGTTTGGCAAACTATATGTTCAGACAATGTGTTTTTTGGCATTCAAAATAAATTAATACACGTGGAAAAAAATCCTCTCTCTTCTATCACGCGCTCTCTGTTCTCTGCAGTGCCTCCTCTAGCAACAATAATTTCAGCCATTTCAAGCGCAAAATAGTTTAAGACATACTTTTTTGGGGTGTTAAATAATGGTGCAAATGCCAGTAATTCGACGAGCACAGACGTTAGTGAATCTCGTTGCATGATTCGTTTTAATACTCTCCTCCCATAAATTTTGCGTCTGAAATGGAAACTCCTAGAAATGCATATTCAATAAGGTCAGGTGCCAAAATAACTGCTTCCATGCCTTTTCAGCGCTAATTCTTCACTGTGTGTCTTTAGTAAATCCTGACAGTACTATTTTAACGCCAAAAGACGGTTTGCACTGGCGCAAGCTGTTAGTAAAACTGGCACAAGGTGTTTTAATGACTGAATTATTATTATTTCATTGTAAAACAATGTGTGTGTGTGTGTGTGTATTCACTCTTGATATTTTAGAGTTTATAATATTCATGGCTGAGTTTTTTCTGCATTGCGGCCACTCTGCTCTGTATTTTTGAATTTCCCATTCATTTTCTATGCTGGTCCTTTTTGGCTGTGAAACTGAGTGGGATTTTCTGATTGGCCTTTTCAAATCAAGTCCAAACATTTTTTGTGTTCACACAGTAAGTGCTTGACATGTCACTCACTTGAGTCCCATCCGGACCAATCCGGTCCAGCGCTCCAGCGGTGCTGTACAGGAAGCGGATGATCTTCTGGAAGTTGTCATCTCCAATACTCCACGATCCGTCCACCAGAAACACCAGATCTGCTTTAGCGGCTCGACACACTGACACACACACACACACACACATGAGAACTGCTGCGTGAAGACTCACCGTTAGTGATGTCATGTGACCCGTACCTTCTTTAGTGGCAGGAAGAGTGGGCGGGGGGGCGGTGGTGCTGGGTGTGGTGGGCGGAGCTGTGGCCACAGGAACTACAGACACGTTTGAGTGACAGCGTTACAAAGGAAAACATGTGTGTACATACATGTTCTCTCTGTGTGTGGTGTGGTGTGTGTGTGTGTGTGTGTGTGTGTGTGTACATACATGTTCTCTCTATGTGTGTGTGTACATACATGTTCTCTCTCTCTGTGTGTGTGTGTGTGTGTGTGTGTGTGTACATACATGTTCTCTCTCTGTGTGTGTGTGTGTGTGTGTACATACATGTTCTCTCTGTGTGTGTGTGTGTGTGTACATACATGTTCTCTGTGTGGTGGTGACGGCGGGTCCCTCTGTGTCCTGCAGCTGAGCGTGAATGCTGATGGTGTACTGTGTGTTTGGGGTCAGGTCATTAAAGCAGTGTCTGGACGTGGAGCCGCTCAACCTCACTTCCTGTTTCTCACCGTCTGAAACAGAGGATTGAATGGAAACCCAAAGATTTACACTTCTATGTGTGTGTTGACATCTACTGCACTGTATATCAGCATCAGGTAAAGCATGTGAACTCTTCTGAATAACACTAAAGTGTATCTGAATCTCCATCTAAAACACTGTACTTTTAATAATTACTCATTTTTATTAGCTTCTGCATTTGGATATGTATTTATACTTTATCAAAGACTATGGTGTTTTAATTACTGAATTATTGTTATTTCATTGTAAAACAATGTAAGAGTGTGTGTATTCACTGTTTATATTTTAAAGTTTAAAATATTCATGGCAGAACACAATCAGGCATCTGTCAAATGACACTGAATCATGTTTATATGCTGCATGTTTCAGAATCTAAACAAGGCATTTTGTTCAGTGACCTATAATCATATGAAGAGCTTCACGCCGACGTGCCAAAGTTATGATCAGCTGAAAGGCTCCATAGACTGCCATCGGTTTGCATACAGCTTACTATAACCAAACACTGACCCTAACAGAAAACTCACTGGACTTTTACAATTAAACATTGTTTTCATGCATAGGTCAGTCTGGAGAC
>CM077244.1:152500-285000 GCA_039654775.1 Spinibarbus caldwelli | reverse complement strand
TGTTACCAGAGCTTTTTATATTAAAAACAAACAAGCAAGCCCTGCCCACATTTAAAAAGTAACTCAAAAGTAACGTAAAGCATTAATTTCCATAAAAAGTAACCAAGTACTGTAATTAGTTAATTTTTTAGGGAGTAAGGCAATATTGTAATGCATTAGTTTTATAAGTAGCTTTCCCCAACACTGGTGACGAGGTGCTGGGTACCTGAGGTGGGCTGGTAGACGATCCTGTAGCCCATGGTGGGCGAGGGCGGTGCGTCCCAGCTGATGCGGAAGCGGTTGTACCATTCCTCAGACACACGCAGGTTACTGGGAGCAGAGAGCGGCACTGCGGAGCAGGAGACAGCAGTCACTCACTGTAACTGTGAAACACGACTTGCCTGTACGCATTCGTTCGTTTTATTAACACACAGGAAATGTGTATGTGACATTCTCTCTGTGTCACGAGTGCTGGAGCCAGGAACGAGGAGACACGGAGAATACACAAACTGAGAGTCTTTAATCCATATAGGGAACATAGAACACTAGAAGACATACATCTAGGGAACATAGAGCCTAAGACGACATTTAAAGACCGACAAGCACTAACTGAAAGGACTGGGGCTTTTAAAGACAGGACAATCAAAGAACTAAGGGAGACACACCTGGAAACAAATTAACAATCAGACTGGGGAGAAACTGGGTCACAAGGAACACATGGGGAGCAAAAACTACAACAAAACAGTCCAGGGGCGTGACATTACTCCCCCCTCCCGGAAGGTGCGTCCTCGCACCGTGGAACAACAGAGGGGGGGGGAACGGGTGGGAACAATGGCGGCGGCTCAGGAGGAGGACGGACAACCGGGAGGGGGCCGGCAGACAGAGACCAGGGAGGTGACGAAGGAGGGAGGAGCCAGGGAGGAGACAGGAGGGACTCGGAGCAGGAGGAGCCTGGCAGGACCCAGGCCACAGCCATGATGATGGCCCATGGTGGAGCCGACGGAGGGAGGAGCCATGGAGGAGGAATAGCCGCCGACTCCAGGGGGCCGACCAACGGAGGCGGAGCAGGTGGAGGAGGAGCCCGAGGTGGAGACGGAGAGCCGACGAGCCAGGGTGACGCCGAGGATCCGGGGGGCCAGGGTGGAGCCGAGAGCTCTGGCAACCGAGGCAGAGGCGGAGCTCCGGAGATCCGCGGCGGAGCCAGAGCGACTGAGGACCAAGGTGGAGCTGGAGGGAGGAAGGAGCCCAACGGAGCCGGTGGGACGGAGTGACGAGGCGCAGCCAGAGGAGAGGAGTGGTGGATCGATGGATGACGGTGGAGGCGAGGGAGCTAGGAGCCGAGGTGGAGCCGCTGGGTCTACGGGCCGAGGTGGAGTCTGGGCCTCGGAGGCTGGAGGTGGAGGTGAGGGATTCTCCAGCCACGGCGATGGAGGATGGCAGACCCGCGGAGCTCGCACCGCATTGATGGAGGGCTGAGGGCGAGCAGAGGGGCTGCCAGACGACAGCGGTGGAGGAGGCAGGAGCGGGTGGGAGGGTGGGCATTTGAGATCCTCCGGGCTTCCAGGGGTTAACTCAGGAATGGGAGCCGACACTGTGGGGCGCTCTGGAGGCGCGGGTTCTGGAGGACGCTTTCGGGAAGCGGGCACAGGGGGGCGCTCGGGAGGAGCGGAGCTGGCTGGAACCAGCGGAGACGGAGAGAGGATAGGGGAAGCGTCGACCTCCAGATCATGTTCCCAGTCTAACAGATCCCCTTCAAAGTTTAGCAGCCCCAGATGTATCATCAGCTCACCCTCAGCCGCGGTGCAGGGGGCGGAGCTCCACTCCGCGCTCACACCGTCCACGGCTGGCTCCCACGTGATCAGCTCTCGCACCTGATCTGACGTGTTGGGCTCAACTTCCGGGACGATCTTCCGCTCAGTCGCTCGGCTTGGCGCTGGCTCGTGGATCGTAGCGGGAAATGGCTCTCCGTCATCGGTGGGCTCGGGCTGGTGCTCCGCACTGCGGGGAGTTGGTGGGCTGGGCTCTGGGTCAGGAGTGGCACTGGCGAGATCCCCCTCGGCACAGACGGTGAACGGGGATCCGTGCCTCGCCAGTGTCCACTCCACGAAGGTGGCAAAATCCTCTCGAGGACCATCCTCGGACGACAGCGCTCTGCACGCGGTGTTCAAGCTTGCATTATAGAATGTGCAGAGCGCGCCGTCCGGGTAGCTGGTGGCGTTAGCTAACATCAGGAAAAGTCGCGTATGGTCCTCGAGAGATCGGTCCTCTTGCTCCAGCAGGAGGAGGAGGAATTCGGGCCGGACGTAGGGATCCATGGGGCAACACAACGGAAACAAAAACACTGATAGAAAACGGAAAACAAAACGGAGGGTGGACACGGAGGTAACTGTTTCGGTCGGTCTTTCTGTCACGAGTGCTGGAGCCAGGAACGAGGAGACACGGAGAATACACAAACTGAGAGTCTTTAATCCATATAGGGAACATAGAACACTAGAAGACATACATCTAGGGAACATAGAGCCTAAGACGACATTTAAAGACCGACAAGCACTAACTGAAAGGACTGGGGCTTTTAAAGACAGGACAATCAAAGAACTAAGGGAGACACACCTGGAAACAAATTAACAATCAGACTGGGGAGAAACTGGGTCACAAGGAACACATGGGGAGCAAAAACTACAACAAAACAGTCCAGGGGCGTGACACTCTGAGGGTGTAAACTTTCATTTGTACATTATTTGTTCTACCTGTAAAGCATGTTGTTGTTTTCTAATGTGCTTTATAAATAAATAAACTACACTAAACTATTGTGAAAATGACATTTTCCTCTTTAGGGGAACTGAAGTACATGTTTATAGTGTTTAATAAAGTTTGGAAATGTTTCGTTTTATTGACCAGATTTTACATTATTTTTGAATGTAATAAAATGTGACTAAATAAAATTTCCCTTAATAATGCAATTATGACCCATTGTGACATTGCTGAATTTACGAATTTGAATCCATAATTATTTTTTTATAAAATTATATGATTAATTTCTAGAACACTTACATTAATTATATTTATTTAAATTAAATTTAAATGATTTTGAATCAATTAATCTATAAAACTAATTTATAAAAGATTTAAATGAATTGAATTTAAATGAATTTATCCATCCTATTTTTCCCGTAAGAGTGGACGCGGCCTTTTGTAAATTTAATGTTTCTGGCTTCCGGTCTCATCCGCTTCTAACTATTTTTAGCTGTACAAAACAGCTAGCTTTGCTGCTTCATATTGCAAATTGGTGTGTCTTACCATGGTATTTTAATGTATTTTGTCAATTATGAACACACTGGTTTGTAGAGCAAACAGTTTTACCATTTACTGCACTTTGTTTTTCTTCTCGTTATTTCCCTACAGCGGCTAATGAACCAGAAGTCTCGCACATTCACAGAAAACGGCTTACTTCTGCTTTGAAGAATAAGGTGGATAAAACATTAGTCACAATGCAGTATTATTTACAATGAAGTATTGAAAGTCAACAGTCCTTATAAAAATACACACTTTCCACTCAGATTCATATTTACTCTATCTTAAAATCTCGACGCTACTGCAAAAGTCTCTAACATGTTGACAGCTGTATGTGTTACCCAGAATCGCAGCACGAGGCTCAGTGGAGAGCAGACTCACGTGTGCGGGCGAGGCGTGTGATGGGCGGCCCGTCGCCGTCGCTGTAGAGCGCAGAGACGCTGACACGATACTCAGTGTCCGACAGCAGAGGCTGCAGCAGCAGCGAGGTCTGAGCCGCAGGAACCGTCGCCTGCAGCGGAGAAACACACACACACACACACACACACACACACACACACACACACACACACACACACACACACACACACCGTCATCAAAGGTGTTTGGATATGGGGAATGTTCCTGCGGTGAACACAAACACGTTTCAGGACATTTCAGCCCTGCAGCGCTGCGTAACTCTGCGGTAAAAATCCACCAATAAAAACTAAACACACACTTACAAAACTCCACAGAAGACAAAAACACGCTCAGAAGCCGCAGGGATTTTTGAGGAGAAATGGAAATTGAGTTTCAGCAGCTCTTTGAAAATCACTGTAACATACAAACTCTGTAAATAACATATTTGTGACCCTGGAGCACAAAAGCAGTCATAAGTAGCACAGGTATATTTGTAGCAATAGCCAACAATACATTGTATGGGTCAAAATTATCCATTTTTCTTGTATGCCAAAAATCATTAGGATATTAAGTAAAAATCATGTTCCATGAAGATATTTTGTAAATTTCCTACCGTAAATATATCAAAACTTAATTTTTTGATTAGTAATATGCATCGCAAGAATTCATCTGAACAACTTTAAAGGTGATTTTCTCAATATTTAGATTTTTTTGCACCCTCAGATTCCAGATTTTCACATATTTGTATCTCAGCCAAATATTGTCCTGTCCTAACAAACCATACATCAATGGAAAGATTATTTATTCAGCTTTCAGATGATAAATCTCAATTTCAAAAAAATTACCTTTATGACTGGTTTTGTGGTCCAGGGTCACTTTTAGTGGTTACAGCATTTGAGATCTGCTGAGGTTAAACGTGACGGATCACATCTGAACGCGACACGGATCAAAAACAGCAGCGCAGTGAAACATAACTCTCCTCCCTTTGATTCAGCTCTGGTTTAATCCAGTTTTGTACACATAGGGCCAGGTTTATTAAACAGGGCAAATTAGTGCGAGAGCAATTCCAAAACAGCGCCAATGGGCATGGAAATTTATGCGGGTGATTTACTGACAATGCGCAAATTAAAGAACACAGACGCAACATCTCATTTACATAACGACCAACGCAATATATCAAGCACAGCGCAAATTAGCGTAGTTGCAAATAAGTAAAGCCGATGCTCATCAGGTGTGGGTGACCTACTTATGACACAGGCGCAAAATAGTTTAAAACATGCTTTTTTGGGCATTAAATAATGGTGCAAATACCAGTAATTTGACGAGCGCAAACCTTAGTAAAACTAGTTGCATAATTCATTTTAATACTCTCCTCCCATAACTTTAGCGTCTGAAAGGGAAACCTACAAATGCATATTCAATAATTCATCACTGCGCGTCTTTAGTAAATCCTGACAGTACTGTTTTAATACCAAAAAATGGTTTGCCATGAGACATTTATCATGTGAAAATGCATTTAAATCAACACAATTTGCAGTGTCAATATTCAGTTTATAATGTAGGAGAGGATGGAGTCAGATTCAGACGCTCACCGTCTGTTCGGCGCGGTCTCCTCGCGTACTTATGTACGACACTCGGTACTGACGCACGTTTGGACCCAGCGGATCCCACGATACACGCATGCTGAAGGTCGTCACGTCGCTCAGCTGTAGATTCCTGACGGCCAGACGCTGCACTGCACACACACACACAGAGACAAACACACACACACACACACACACGCAGAGACAAACACACACACACAAACAGAGACAAATACACACACACAGAGACAAACACACACACACACGCAGAGACAAACACACACACAGACAGAGACAAACACACACACATACACACACACGCACACACACACACAGACAAATACACACACGCACAGACAGAGACAAACACACACACAGACACACACAGACAAACACACACACACACAGACAAATACACACACGCACAGACAGAGACAAACACACACACACACACACAGACAGAGACAAACACACACACACACATACACACACACGCACACACACACACAGACAAATACACACACGCACAGACACACAGACAAACACACACACACACAGAGACAAACACACACACACAGAGACAAACACACACACACACACACACACACAAACACAGAGACACAAACAATGAACTGAAGCCATGATCATCGGAGCACATTCAGGGTTTTCCTGTGCTGAAACCTGTTTCGGTGGCCAACAAAACGAACTAAATCAATTTTTGCAATGTTTTCCATAGTGACTTTGTCATCAACTCCTGTTCTGAAGGTTGATGAAAGGTTGGAGAATTTTGTGCGTGGATGAACACGTCTGTAAGCGACCGTCTGACCGTTTCTGACGCAGGAAAACAACTGATGACGAGTGCTGGAAACACATGAGAGATTTTACCGGCTGTCGTCGTTCTGACGGTCGTCGTCGTAACTGTTGTTGTCCTGGCAACTTCAAATACAATTAGAGAGAAAAAACACGTTAAAGTCTGTGATTCTGGTCAATTTTCAGGCAGCACTGGGCATCATGAAGGAACACGTGAAGTCAGACCTGTGGTCTCGCTGATCTCCACCGGATCGCTCTCAGACTCGTCTCTGTAGATCGCAGACAGAGAAACTTCATATTCAGTCAGAGGCTTCAGACCCGTGATGACAAACCAGTTGGAGTTATCATTGATGAGAACCTGCAGACAAACACAGAGACACGGACAGGCAGACGGTCAGAGACAGACGGACGGATGGACAGACATCAATGTGTGTGTGTGTGTGTGCACCTCTTTGGCCTCTCCTCCTGCCGCGGGTCTCCAGGTGAGTCTGTAGAAGGAGACGTCAGACGCGGCGTGTTGCCACATCACTCTGAAACTATCGGTGGACACGTCACTGCTGCGGAGATTCAGCGGCAGAGGAACCTCACCTACAACACACACACACATTTAAAATAGAATTACTTCATTGTATGTTTTTTGCATTTTGATTAAGTTTTAATGTGATTTTGAATATATGAACGTGTGTGTCCTCACTGGTGGTGAAGCTGTCCGTCAGCAGTTCTGATTGTCCCTCGTCATACAGGGCAAAGATAGCGATGGTGTACTCCGTCAGAGAGGTCAGGTTTTGCAGCAACAGCATAGTGACCGGACCCACTTCCACCTGAGGTTACCAAAGGTTAAAGGTCAGAGACACGCCAAAACAATTCAGTTCACAGTGGTCGGGTGTGCTCTTACCTTATTGGTCTCCACAGCGTCCGTCTTCACATAAACGATGCGGTAACCTTTGACCTTACGAGACGCTGCGTCCCACGAGAGTTTAGCGGAGCTGTGACTGATGTCTGAGATGCGCAGATTACGAGCCGGAGTCAGACGGACTGAAAGCGAGAGTCAGACAGATGATTTTACCAGCTAGTATTTAGCACAGAGGTGTTTCTGTCGTGTATTGGTGGGGTTTGTACTCACGCGTGGTCTCCTGCGCGGTCATGGGGTCACTGGCCTCCTCTCCGTACAGGGCGTAAACGGTCACCGTGTATTCGGTCGCAGGAGTTAAACCGTCCAGTTCAACCTGAGTCACGGAGTCGGACACTTTAACCTGTAAACACAAACACAAACTCACTAGCATTGTTGGGGAAAGTTACTTTTAAAAGTAATGCATTACAATATTGAGTTACTCCTTAAAAAAGTAACTAATTACGTTACTTCGTTACGTTTTCATGGAAAGTAATGTGTTACGTTACTTTTGAGTTACTTTTTTAATCTGGGCAGGTTTTGGTTGTTTGTTTTTAATATAAAAAAGTTATTCTTTTACAAATATAGAAGCCCTTTCACACCAGAAGTGAAATCAATACGCCTCAGGCTGAAGGAAATGTAAATTCACGTCTGTACAGTAGAGGGCGCCGCTCAAACTAATCACATGAAGAATATGACGCAGGAGAAGAAAGTTCAACACTATTCAGCAAAAACTAAAATGAAACACAAGTGTCATTTTCGTTTATTAGTATGGTTGAATTGGATCATCAAAGGCCAGTAGAAAAGACATTGGTTAATAAAATGGGATTAAACACATAATTTTTTTTTTTTTTTTAACATATTTAGGGCTCTAGACTGTGACCATTTTTTGAGAATGTGCGAGTTAAAATTTGACGTGGTCGCACGTGTGCGAGTGCATGGTCTTCACTGCTCCAAAGCGTCTGCTTCATACAGCGCGCGCTGCAGTGCCGCGGCACATTGTAGCAGGAGTCAGATTTCACTGATCACGTGAAGAGAGGCGCTTTCAGCGCGAGCGCTTCAGGTGTAGAGCCTGGTTTATACTCCCTGCGTCAGCACGAGCGCAAAGGTGCGCCGCGGACTGAGCGCAACGGAGGATTTGGTTTTCAAACTAAAGTAAAAGACCGCTTCTTAAACCAGAGAAGGTGAACATGTTGGTATTCTTGTAGAAAAAAACATGCAAGTCCTGTCAGCGACAGACAGTTTAGTTTTACTTTTCTTTTTGTTTTAGTTTTGAAAAGCTTGTTATCTTTGCTGTTTACCTCACGTTACACTATGTAGGCTTTCCTTTTTTTTTTTGTTTATTATTATTATTATTATTATTATTATTATTATTTATTTGATTCCTCAGTGTTTGCTAAACATTCTGTAATTTATTAGTCGGTATATAATACAGTATGTGATGTGTCCTATGCCATGCCTCATCATTCGTTTTTGTTAATAAAGGTCTTGTAAGCTAGTTTGTCATTGTAGCTTACTGTTTTATTGTTGTTGTGCTTTTTAATTAAGAATAACAATGAATCCATCTTTTGTTTTAGTCTTAAAAAGTGAAATGTGTATAGATACAAGCAAAACAGACAATTATCTTTTCTTGTAAAACGTGACAAGATCGTGAATTTGAAAGTGAAAATGCACGAAAAAAGGAATTCCTGTTCACAAAATTTAAATCACAAATAATATTGATGAAACAGACCGGGTTGAATGTTGAAAACTTTTGTTACCAGATAACTATAAACTATGATAAAAGTTCATCAGCATGCATTGATTAATCAAATGTTGTAGCAAAAAAATAAAAAAAATAAAAATTGCGACCAAACTATGTGCTCGTGCGACCAACTGAGAAAGTTAGTCGCAAAAGAGCGACCAGTGGGAAGAATGAGTCTAGAGCCCTGATATTTAATTATTGCAGGTTTGTATAATATTCAGAGTTTGCATTCAACTGTTTTTATTGATTTTGAGGAACACTGAATGTGTCTTTGTGCAGGTGAGATGAGTAAATACATGTTGATATTTAGTCTAGAACTACAGTAAGATCATGTTCTCACACAACGCTCTGCACTTACTCCTGATTTCTCTCAACATGGCAACACCAGAGCTGTCAGTCAATACATGAGAAACAGAGTAACTGGAGTTACTTATTTGAAAAAGTAACTCAGATATTTCTTTTTAAATTAAAAAGTAATGTGTTATTTTACTAGTTACTTAAAAAAGTAATCTGATTATGTAACTTGTGTTACTTGTAATGTGTTAACCCCAGCACTGCTCACTAGTTAGGGATATTCACAAATCTGAGAGCATCTGCATTCATGCTTGTTCTAGTCGGGTGTCACAGACTGATTTTTGTTAAAATCGTCACGCCAGACGTTCGTATGCAGTGTGAGAGAACCTGTAGAGAGTGAGTGAGTGAGTGAGTGTGAGTGAGTGAGAGAGTGAGTGTGAGAGAGTGTGTGGTGTGTGTGTGTGTGTGTGTATATATGTTTTCCACCTCCTTCTCGTCCGCGGGCTCGCCCTCCGTCAGAGGCGCATACAGGATCATGTACCCAGAAGCCCCTTCTGCCTCCTGCCAGCGCGCACGCATTGTGCTGTGAGTGATGTCATGCAGCTCCAGATCACTGACCGTCGGCAGTGCCACTGACCAACAATAAATATGTCAGATGGTGTATTAATAGATCACATGTGATAATAGATCAGATGTGATTATAGATCAGACAGTGTATTAAGAGATCATATGTGATAATAGATCTAATGTGATTATACAGATCAGATGTAATGATTAGATCAGATGTGATAATAGATCATATGTGATAATAGATCACGTGATTATAGTTCAGATTTGATTATATAAATCAGATGTAATGATCAGATCAGATGTGATTATATAGATCAAACAGTGTATTAAAGTGCCCCTATTGTGGGTTATGAAAGGTTCATATTTTGGTTTTGGGAGTCCCCAACAACAGGTTGACATGCATGCAAGGTCAAAAAAACACTTTCATTGTCTTAAAATATGCATTTATTTTTTCCTTTTTTGCTCATGACTCCCAAACGGTTCGTTCAACGATTAATTTTTCCAAACCCCTCCTTTGCATGACGCTAATCTGCGGTGATTGGTCTGATGATCCAGTCTGTTGTGATTGGTCTTCTGCGTGCAGCGCATGTCAGTAACGGAACGCCCATCACCACTGACCCCACAGCTCGCTGGTAAACACCCAAGCAGTCATGGTATATGCCTTAGCCCAATGCAGAAACGCACTGATAAAGCACTGCAGTTTGTACACCGACATATTGGTCTATTCTTTATCAGAACTCCACATAATAATTACGACAAACATTCACTATTCATTGACACATTTCTAGACAATTGCGAGCGAGCAGATATTGCTGTTAGCCGGTTAGACGGAGACCTACAAGCTGCGCGGAGCTAACACAACACACACAACTAAATACGTATTTTGCATGCTACAGTACAGAGTACATGACAGCATCAGTTTTTAAAAGAATTACTCCACTTTCAGAATAAAAATTTCCTGATAATTTACTCACCCCATGTTATCCAAGATGTTCAAGTCTCCCTTTCTTCAGTCGCAAAGAATGTATCAGTCACAACTTATCTAGCGAAACCATCTGTAATTTTCTTTAAAAAAAAAAAAGTTTATACACTTTTTAACCACAAATGCTCGTCTTGTCTAGCTCTGCGAGGCGCATGCGAGACAGGGTATGTCTAAAAACTCCCAAAACTCCAACTTCCAACCTCCAACTCCAACTCCCAAAACTTCACTTAGAGCTGTGTTACACACTGCATGAAAGGTCATTTTCAAAAATCCATAATAGGGGCACTTTAATAGATCATATGTGATAATAGATCTAATGTTATTATATAGATCAGATGTAATGATTAGATGTGATTATAGATCAGACAGTGTTTTAATAGATCATGTGTGATAGATCTAATGTGATTATATAGATCATATGTAATAATCAGATCAGATGTGATAGCAGATCAGACACACTCACAGGTGGTCTCGCTGCCTCTCAGCGCTTCACTGGCTGCATTGCTGTAGATGGCGAACACAGTGATCTGATACTCCGTCAGAGAGTTCAGATACCTCAACACCACAGAGTTTTTGTCACCATTCACCACCACCTGCACACACACACACCGCATTCACATACACGGATGCACAGCGGCGTCATCCACTAGTTCTCCTAAACTCACATTCACATTCACAGATGGATATTCAAAATGATACACCATGAGGCCTTTTCTATTATTGAGGCCAGCCAAAATGTGGTCAAATGTGGCATGCTTCACTACATTACTGAAGATCGTAAGTATAAACACACACACATACTGTACCTCCTCAGGTCTGGATTCACTGGATGAGTAATACACCACTCTGTACTTCTCCACCGGGCCTGCAGCATGAGTCCACGACACACGGAAGCTCCTGGCCGTGACCTCAGAGGTCACAAGGTTACTGGGAGCATCCGGTGGCCCCGTGGAATACGGATCTGTCTCACCTGAAAGCACAGAGAAATCAACTAAGCAGGATAGTATAAAAGCACAAATACAACCTGCTGTTAAAGTTTTAGCTTTGTTAAAGGTTTCTCATCATTTTCGGTGGAAATGACAGTCACATATGCTGCCATTAGAGTGTGAGACTCAATCAGCCCAGAGCAGAGAGGATGCAAATCTCTCAGAAACGCACCGCTGATCTCTCTGCTGAGTTCAGAGACGCGCTCGCAGACGCTCCTGGTGAGTCCCTCCACGATGGAGCTCATCACGCTGAAATCAGCCGCGTTATACACGTGTGTCTCCTCCGGCGGGGAGGCGATGGCTCTCAGCTCATTCTCATCCGCGTTCTTCACTCCTGCAGATTCACACAGTCAGAAAGCTATAAAGTATTTACAAGACTGAATTTAAGTCAGAGCTGGTTTTGTTCTGGTACCGATAGCAAACAGCTCGATCCCAGCGTCTCTGAGTCTCTGAGCAGGAGAAAGAACATCGTCCTGTGATTTCCCATCCGTGATCAGAATCCCAATCTTAGGAACGTCAGGCCTGGATCCAGATTCAGCTTTGAAGCTGTTCTCCAGAATATACGTCAGAGCAAGACCTGGAAAAACACACACAAGCAGATGCGTTACAGTGAAAATCATTTAGTGTGAGTGTGAGTTTGTGTGAGTGTGAATGAGTGTGAGTTTGTGTGAGTGTGTATATGAGTGTGAGTTTGTGTGAGTGTGTAAATGAGTGAGTTTATGTGAGTGTGTGTATGAGTGTGAGCTTGTATGAGTGTGAGTTTGTGTAAGTGTGTATATGAATGAGTTTATGCGAGTGTGTGTGAGTGTGAGCTTGTATGAGTGTGAGTTTGTGTGAGTGTGTATGAGTATGAGTTTGTGTGAGTGTGTATTTGAGTGAGTTTATGTGAGTGTGTGTATGAGTGTGAGCTTGTATGAGTGTGAGTTTGTGTGAGTGTGTAAATGAGTGAGTTTATGCGAGTGTGTGTATGAGTGTGAGCTTGTATGAGTGTGAGTTTGTGTGAGTGTGTATATTAGTGAGTTTATGTGAGTGTGTGTATGAGTGTGAGCATGAGTGTGAGTTTGTATGAGTGTGAGTTTGTGTGAGTGTGTATGAGTGTGAGTTTGTGTGAGTGTGTATATGAGTGAGAGTTTGTGTGAGTGTGTATATGAGTGAGTTTATGTGAGTGTGTGTATGAGTGTGAGTTTGTGTGAGTGTGTATGAGTGTGAGTTTGTGTGAGTGTGTATATGAGTGAGTTTGTGTGAGTGTGTATATGAGTGAGTTTATGTGAGTGTGTGTATGAGTGTGAGTTTGTGTGAGTGTGTATATGAGTGAGTTTATGTGAGTGTGTATGAGTGTGAGTTTGTATGAGTCTGAGTTTGTGTGAGTGTGTATATGAGTGAGTTTATGTGAGTGTGTGTATGAGTGTGAGCTTGTATGAGTGTGAGTTTGTGTGAGTGTGTATATGAGTGAGTTTATGCGAGTGTGTGTGAGTGTGAGCTTGTATGAGTGTGAGTTTGTGTGAGTGTGTATATGAGTGAGTTTATGTGAGTGTGTGTATGAGCATGAGCTTGTATGAGTGTGAGTTTGTGTGAGTGTGTATGAGTATGAGTTTGTGTAAGTGTGTATATGAGTGAGTTTATGTGAGTGTGTGTATGAGTGTGAGCTTGTATGAGTGTGAGTTTGTGTGAGTGTGTATATGAGTGAGTTTATGCGAGTGTGTGTGAGTGTGAGCTTGTATGAGTGTGAGTTTGTGTGAGTGTGTATATGAGTGAGTTTATGTGAGTGTGTGTATGAGTGTGAGCTTGTATGAATGTGAGTTTGTGTAAGTGTGTATGAGTGTGAGTTTGTGTGAGTGTGTGTATGAGTGTGAGATTGTGTGAGTGTGTGTATGAGTGAGTTTATGTGAGTGTGTGTATGAGTGTGAGAATGAGTGTGAGCTTGTATGAGTGTGAGTTTGTGTGAGTGTGTATGAGTGTGAGTTTGTATGAGTCTGAGTTTGTGTGAGTGTGTAAATGAGTGAGTTTATGTGAGTGTGTGTATGAGTGTGAGCTTGTATTAGTGTGAGTTTGTGTGTGTGTATATGAGTGAGTTTATGCGAGTGTGTGTGAGTGTGAGCTTGTATGAGTGTGAGTTTGTGTGAGTGTGTGTGAGTGTGTATATGAGTGAGTTTATGTGAGTGTGTGTATGAGTGTGAGCTTGTATGAGTGTGAGTTTGTGTAAGTGTGTATGAGTGTGAGTTTGTGTGAGTGTGTGTATGAGTGTGAGATTGTGTGAGTGTGTGTATGAGCGAGTTTATGTGAGTGTGTGTATGTGTGAGTTTGTATGAGTGTGAGTTTGTGTGAGTGTGTATATGAGTGAGTTTATGTGAGTGTGTGTATGAGTGTGAGTTTGTATGAGTGTGAGTTTGTGTGAGTGTGTATATGAGTGAGTTTATGTGAGTGTGTGTATGAGTGTGAGCTTGTATGAGTGTGAGTTTGTGTGAGTGTGTATGAGTGTGAGTGTGTATGAGTTTGAGCTTGTGTGAGTATGAGTTTATGCGAGTGTGTGTGAGTGTGAGCTTGTATGAGTGTGAGTTTGTGTGAGTGTGTATATGAGTGAGTTTATGTGAGTGTGTGTATGAGTGTGAGCTTGTATGAGTGTGAGTTTGTGTAAGTGTGTATGAGTGTGAGTTTGTGTGAGGTGTGTGTATGAGTGTGAGATTGTGTGAGTGTGTGTATGAGTGAGTTTATGTGAGTGTGTATGTGTGAGTTTGTATGAGTGTGAGTTTGTGTGAGTGTGTATATGAGTGAGTTTATGTGAGTGTGTGTATGAGTGTGAGTTTGTATGAGTGTGAGTTTGTGTGAGTGTGTATATGAGTGAGTTTATGTGAGTGTGTGTATGAGTGTGAGCTTGTATGAGTGTGAGTTTGTGTGAGTGTGTATGAGTGTGAGTGTGTATGAGTTTGAGCTTGTGTGAGTATGAGTTTATGTGAGTGTGCATATGAGTGTGAGTTTGTGTGAGTGTGTTATGAGCATGAGCTTGCGTGAGTGTGAGTATGAGAGTGTATGAGTGTGAGTGTGTATGAGTGTGAGCTTGTGTGAGTGTGAGTTCATGTGAGTGTGCATATGAGTGTGAGTTTGTGTGAGTGTGTTATGAGTGTGAGCTTGTGTGAGTGTGAGTATGAGTGTGAATTTATGTGAGTGTGCATACGTGTAGTGTGTATGAGTATGAGAATGTGTAGTGTGCATATGTGAGTGTGTATGAGTGTCAGCTTGTGTGAGTGTGAATATGAATGTGAGTTTGTGTGAGTGTGTATGAGTGTGAGCTTGTGTGAGTGTGAATGAGTGTGAGCTTGTTTGAGTGTAAATGAGTGTGAGCTTGTGTGAGTGTGTATGAGTGTGAGCTTGTGTGAGTGTGTATGAGTGTGAGTTTGTGTGAGTGTGTATGAGTGTGAGTTTGTGTGAGTGTGTATGAGTGTGAGCGTGTATGAGTGAGTTTCTGTGTGTGTGTGTGTGTGTGTGTGTGTGTGTGAGCTTATATGAGTGTGAGTTTATGTGAGTGTGCATATGAGTGTGAGTTTGTGTGAGTGTGTTATGAGTGTGAGCTTATGTGAGTGTGAGTATGAGTGTGAATTTATGTGAGTATGCATACGTGTAGTGTGTATGAGTATGAGAATGTGTAGTGTGCATATGTGAGTGTGTATGGGTGTCAGCTTGTGTGAGTGTGAATATGAGTGTGAGTTTGTGTGAGTGTGTATGAGTGTGAGCTTGTGTGAGTGTGAATTAGTGTGAGCTTGTGTGAGTGTAAATGAGTGTGAGTTTGTGTGAGTGTGAGTTTGTGTGAGTGTGAGCTTGTGTGTGTATGAGTGTGAGTTTGTGTGAGTGTGTATGAGTGTGAGCTTGTGTGAGTGTGTATGAGTGTGAGCTTGTGTGAGTGTGTATGAGTGTGAGTTTGTGTGAGTGTGTATGAGTGTGAGCTTGTGTGAGTGTGCATGAGTGTGAGCTTGTGTGAGTGTGTATGAGTGTGAGTTTGTGTGAGTGTGTATGAGTGTGAGCGTGTAGGAGTGTGAGTTTGTGTGTGTGTGTGTATGAGTGAGTTTCTGTGTGTGTGTGTGTGTGTGTGTGTGTGCGTGTGTGTGTGTGTATTAGTGTGAGCTTCTATGAGTATGAGTTTGTGTGAGTGTGTATGAGTGTGAGTTTGTGTGAGTGTGTATGAGTGTGAGCTTGTGTGAGTTTATGTGAGTGTGCATATGAGTGAGTTTGTGTGAGTGTGTTATGAGCGTGAGCTTGTGTGAGAGTGAGTATGAGTGTGAATTTATGTGAGTGTGCATATGTGAGTGTGTTTGAGTGTGAGCTTGTGTGAGTGTGAGTTTGTGTGAGTGTGTATGAGTGTAAGCTTGTGTGAGTGTGTATGAGTGTGAGTTTGTGTGAGTGTGCATGAGTGTGAGTTTCTGTGTGTGTATGAGTGAGTTTCTGTGTGTGTGTGTGTGTATGAATGTGAGTTTGTGTCAGTGTGTATGAGTGTGAGTTTGTGTGAGTGTGTATGAGTGTGAGCTTTTGTGAGTGTGCATATGAGTGTGAGTTTGTGTGAGTGTGTATGAGTTTGTGAGTGTGTATGAGTGTGAGTGTGTATGAGTGTGAGCTTGTGTGAGTGTGTTATGAGCGTGAGCTTGTGTGAGTGTGAGTGTGAGTATGAGTGTGAATTCATGTGAGTGAGTATATGTGTAGTGTGTTTGAGTGTGAGTATGTGTAGTGTGCATATGTGAGTTTGTATGAGTGTGAGCTTGTGTGAGTGTGTATGAGTGTGAGTTTGTGAGTGTGTATGAGTGTGAGTTTGTGTGAGTGTGTATGAGTGTGAGTTTGTGTGTGTGTGTGTATGAATGAGTTTCTGTGTGTGTGTGTGTGTGTGTGTGTGTGTGAGAGAGAGAGTGTGTATGAGTGCGAGTTTGTGTGTTTGTATATGAGTGAGTTTATGTGATTGTGCGTATGAGTGTGAGTTTATGTGAGTGCGTATGAGTGTGAGTTTATGTGAGTGTGTATGAGTGTGAGCTTGTGTGAGTGTGTATGAGTGTGAGTTTGTGCGAGTGTGTATGAGTGTGAGCTTGTGTGAGTGTGAGAATGAGTGTGAGCTTGTGTGAGTGTGTATGAGTGTGAGCTTGTGTGAGTGTGAGTTTATGTGAGTGTGCATATGAGTGTGAGTTTGTGTGAGTGTGTTATGAGCGTGAGCTTGTGTGAGTGTGAGTATGAGTGTGAACTTGTGTGAGTGTGTATGAGTGTGAGCTTGTGTGAGTGAGTATGAGTGTGAGCTTGTGTGAGTGTGTATGAGTGTAAGCTTGTGTGAGTGTGTATCAGTGTGAGCGTGTATGAGTGTGAGCTTGTGTGAGTGTGTGTGAGTGTGTATGAGTGTGAGTGTGTATGAGTGTGAGCTTGTGTGAGTGTGCATATGAGTGTGAGTTTGTGTGAGTGTGTATGAGTGTGAGTTTGTATGAGTGAGTATGAGTGTGAGTTTGTGTGAGTGTGTATGAGTTTGTGAGTGTGTATGAGTGTGAGCGTGTTATGAGCGTGAGCTGGTGTGAGTGAGTATGAGTGTGAGCTTATGTGAGTGTGTATATGAGTGAGTTTCTGTGTGTGTATGAGTGTGAGTTTTTGTGAGTGTGTATGAGTGTGAGCTTTTGTGAGTGTGTATGAGTGAGTTTATGTGAGTTTGTATATGAGTGAGTTTCTGTGTGTGTGTGTGTGTGTGTGTGTTAGTGTGTATGAGTGTGAGTTTGTGTGAGTGCGTATGAGTGTGAGCTTGTGTGAGTGTGAGTTTATGTGAATGTGCATATGAGTGTGAGTTTGTGTGAGTGTGTTATGAGCGTGAGCTTGTGTGAGTGTGAGTATGAATTTATGTGAGTGTGCATATGTGTAGTGTGTATGAGTATGAGAATGTGTAGTGTGCATATGTGAGCGTGTATGAGTGTGTATGAGTGTGAGCGTGTATGAGTGTGAGCTTGTGTGAGTTTGTGTGAGTGTGTATGAGTGTGAGCTTGTGTGAGTGTGTTATGAGCGTGAGATTGAGTGACTGCGTATGAGTGTGAGCTTATGTGAGTGTGTATATGAGTGAGTTTCTGTGTGTGTATGACTGTGAGTTTGTGTGAGTGTGTATGAGTGTGAGCTACTGTGAGTGTGTATGAGTGTGAGTTTATGTGAGTGTATATGAGTGAGTTTCTGTGTGTGTATGAGTGTGAGTTTGTGTGAGTGTGTATGAGTGTGAGTTTGTGTGAGTGTGTATGACTGTGACTTTGTGTATGTGTGTGTATGAGTGTGAGTTTATGCGAGTTTCTGTGTGTGTATGAGTGTGAGTTTGTGTGAGTATGAGTGTGAGTTTGTGTGAGTGTGCGCATTTTTGTGACATATGAGGACACAAATTTGTATAATGACATGGGTATGACATAGGTATTACAAGGAGAAGGTGACTTATGAGGACATTTCCCCATGTCCCCATTTTTCAAAAAGCTTATAAATCATACAGGGTGAGTTTTTGAGAAACTTGTGTGAGTGTAAGTTTATGTGAGTGTGCATATGAGTGTGAGTTTGTGTGAGTGTGTTATGAGCGTGAGCTTGTGTGAGTGTGAGTATGAGTGTGAATTTATGTGTGTGCATATGTGTAGTGTGTATGAGTATGTGTAGTGTGCATATGTGAGTGTGTATGAGTGTGAGCTTGTGTGTGTATGAGTGTGAGTTTGTGTGAGTGTGTGTATGAGTGAGTTTATGTGAGTGTGCGTATGAGTGTGAGTTTATGTGAGTATTTATATGAGTGCGTTTCTGTGTGTGTATGAGTGTGAGTTTGTGTGAGTATGAATGAGAGTTTGTGAGAGTGTGTGTATTTTTGTGACATATGAGGACACAAATTTGTATAATGACATGGGTATGACCGGTATTACAAGGAGAAGGTGACTTATGAGGACGTTTCCCCATGTCCCCATTTTTCAAAACGCTTATAAATTATACAAAGTAAGTTTTTTGAGAAAGTAAAAATGCAGAAAGTTTCCTGTAAGGGGTAGCTTTAGGTGTAGGGTTGGTGTAGGGCGACAGCACATACAGTTTGTACAGTATAATCGGGAGAAGCCGATTAGTCACCAGAAGAGACGGACGGCAGCGCGTAAGTGTTGTTGTAATACTTGTTCTTAGATCTGTTGTTTAAATTATTTACTTGCTGCTAGGAAGGAATACTTCGTTTCCTACCTATTTCTATTCTGCATTTTCGTTGAGGTTTATTTTTTTGATTGCACTTACTGGTAATTATAATAATTTGTGCCTTGGCTAAGAAGGACCCTGTGTCATTTGCATTGCTCCTTGTGCTAAGTGTTAATTTCGTCTTGAGCTATTTGCACTCCTTTTTGGCTATTGGCTGGGCTAATCAGAAGCCGGCCACAGCGACTGTTAAAAGTATTTAAACTGCTTGGTCGCTGTTAGAACTTGGGAGAAGCCGATTAGTCACCAGAAGAGACGGACGGCAGCGCGTAAGTGTTGTTGTAATACTTGCTCTTAGATCTGTTGTTTAAATTATTTACTTGCTGCTAGGAAGGAATAGTTCGTTTCCTACCTATTTCTATTCTGCATTTTCGTTGAGGTTTATATTTTTGATTGCACTTACTGGTAATTATAATAATTTGCGCCTCGGCTAAGAAGGAGCCTGTGTCATTTGCATTGCTCCTTGTGCTAAGTGTTAGTTTCGTCTTGAGCTATTTGCACTCCTTTTTGGCTATTGGCTGGGCTAATCAGAAGCCGGCCACAGCTGTTTTCACTCTAGTCTGTTAGACTGTGTATTTATTTGATGTCCGTGCGCTGACGCGGAAGCGTCTGCGGAAGCGTCGTGTTCAGCCTCCTCGTGTGAAGACCGACGAGTGTAAAGACGAACGACTTTTTCCTGCGCGACTTTAACCGAGCAACGAACTTAAGTATCATTTCTATCTTCCCTCACACACTCTCCTTTTCTGTCCTCTTTCTTTCCACCTCGATCATGTGTTTCCAAACCATTCCGGTTGTCTCTCAACCACGCTCTAACATCACACGCAGATGGCAACGTAATCCTGCTAACCTGCGCCCTATCTCTACATCTTCTACTACACCTCTTTCTTTCTCTGTGGGTCTCTGGAATTGTCAGTCAGCTGTCAACACTTCATTTCTGCTTTTTCTTTACAATCCACACTCAGCATCTTGGGCTTGACTGAGACCTGGATTCGTCCAGAAGACTCAGCAACCCCAGCTGCTCTCTCTAACAATTTCTCTTTCTCTCACACCCCATGTCAAGTTGGCCGGGGTGGGGGTACTGGGCTGCTCATTTCAAAGAATTTGACATGCTCAACCCACTCTCCCCTATGCAATTACAACTCATTTGAATGTCATGCGATTACTGTAACAGCTCCTATAAAACTCCAGATTGTGGTAATTTACCGTCCCCCTGGCCAAATTCTAGCCACCTTCCTAGAGGAGCTGGACGGGCTGCTGTCCTCGTTCATGGAGGATGGCACTCCACTCTTAGTCTTTGGCGATTTCAACATTCATCTAGACAAGCCTTATGCTACAGACTTCCATTCACTCCTAGCTTCATTTGATCTCAAATGCCTTACCACTTCTAGCACGCACAAATCAGGCAACCAACTTGATTTAATTTACACATGAAATTGTACTGCAGATAACATTCTGGTGCAACCACTACATATCTCTGACCATTTCTTCATTTCATTTACATTACTTTTTGATACCCGTGTGCCACCAACCCCCTTACCGGTTTCTTTTAGACGAAACCTACGCTCCCTTTCTCCCTCACATCTTTCCTCTGTAGTATCCTCCTCTCTTCCCTCACCTACTCATTTCTCATCTCTGGATGTGAATGCAGCTACTGACACTCTATGCCAGACCTTAACCTCTTGTCTTGACGACATTTGTCCTCTCTCCTCCAGCCCAGCACGGGTTGCCCCTTCTAACCCCTGGTTATCCTATGTTCTTCGTGAGCATCGGACCAAACTCAGAGCGGCAGAGAGAAAATGGCGCAAATCAAACGATCCGTCGGACCTGAGTAGGTATCAGTCTTTGCTCTCATCTTTCTCTGCTGAAGTCCACACTGCTAAATCCTCACATTTCCACAACAAGATCAACAGCGCTCCAGACATGTGTAATCTCTTCAGAACATTTAATTCTCTCCTCTGTCCCCCTCCACCACCTCCCACCACTTCTATAACAGCTGATGACTTTGTCACTTTTTTTACAGGCAAAACTAGAACAATCAGTAGTCAGTTCTCTCCTCCACACAAACACGACCTCCAACCAACCACATCCACTGCTAAAACTCCCATCTTCTCCTTCTGTCCACTCACTGAGGCAGAGGTATCCAAACTTCTCCTCTCCAGCCATCCTACAACATGTCCTCTAGACCCAATCCCCTCACACCTTCTCCAAGCAATCTCTCCCACACTCTTACCAGCACTCACACACATCATCAACACATCTCTCCTCACAGGCATTTTCCCCACTGCGTTCAAGCAGGCTCGGGTAAGCCCACTGCTCAAGAAACCTACATTAAACACTTCTCTTATAGAAAACTACAGACCTGTCTCTCTCCTTCCATTCATAGCGAAAACACTCAAACGAGTTGTCTTCAACCAGGTCTCAATGTTTCTTTCACAGAACAACAAACTGCATGCTAAACAGTCAGGTTTCAGGAGTGGCCATTCAACTGAGACTGCGCTACTCTCAGTCACTGAAGCCCTGCGAATTGCAAAAGCAGACTCCAAATCATCAGTCCTCATTCTGCTGGATCTATCTGCCGCGTTTGACACTGTTAATCATCAGATCCTCCTGTCTACCCTCTCATCTCTGGGCATCACTGGGATTCCACTTTGCTGGTTTGAATCCTATCTCACTGGTAGGTCTTTCAGGGTGGCCTGGGGAGGGAAGGTATCCAAAGCACATCAACTGGTCACTGGGATTCCTCAGGGATCGGTTCTTGGACCCCTCCTCTTCTCCACATACACGACATCACTGGGTCCCATCATACAGGCACATGGCTTCTCCTACCATTGCTACGCTGATGACACACAGCTCTATCTCTCTTTTCAACCAGATGATCCAACAGTAGCTGCACGGATCTCAGGCTGCCTGGTGGACATGTCGGCATGGATGAAAGAACATCACCTACAGCTCAACCTGGCAAAGACTGAGCTTCTTGTCTTCCCTGCTACTCCAACCCTACAGCATGACTTCACGATTCAGTTAGGTTCATCAACAATTGCCCCATCAACTTCGGTCAGAAATCTTGGTGTAATCTTTGATGACCAGTTGACCTTCAAAGAGCACATTGCAAAGACTGCTCGATCTTGCAGGTTTGCACTTCACAACATCAGAAAGATCAGGCCCTTTCTGACAGAGCATGGTGCACAACTTCTTGTCCAGGCCCTTGTCATTTCTAGGCTGGACTACTGCAATGCTCTTCTGGCTGGACTTCCATCAAACACAATCAAACCTCTACAAATGATTCAGAATGCAGCGGCACGACTGGTCTTCAATGAGCCCAAAAGAGCCCATGTTACACCTCTCTTTATCTCCTTGCACTGGCTACCAGTTGCAGCTCGGATCAAGTTCAAGACACTGATGCTTGCATATAGAACAACCACAGGCTCGGCACCCGCCTACTTCCACTCACTATTACGAATCTACACCCCCTCCAGAAGTCTGAGATCTGCTAGTGAGCGACGCCTAGTGGTACCATCACAGAGAGGCTCAAAATCACTTTCCAGAACATTCTCATTCACCATTCCTGGCTGGTGGAATGATCTTCCCACCCCTATCCGGAATGCTGGATCCCTATCAATCTTCAAGCAACAACTGAAAACTCATCTCTTTCAGCACTACTTGACTTCATCCTAAACTTCAAAAAAAAAAAAAAAATTTAAAAAAAAAAAACTTTCTTTCTCTTTATTTTTTCCTTTCCTTTCTAGCTTGTACTTATTTTAACAATGCCTGAGACTTGTTGTTACGAGCACTTCCTCTGTCTGATTGTCTCTTCAAGATGAATCGCTTTATGTATTCCCCAATTGTAAGTCGCTTTGGATAAAAGCGTCTGCAAAATGACTAAATGTAAATGTAAATGTAAATGTATAAAAACCATTACGCCTATGGAATGTCCCCACAATTCACAAAAACAAACGTGTGTGTATACGGGTGTAAGTGTGTATATGAGTGTGAGTTTGTGTGAGTGTCTATATGAGTGTGCATATGAGTGTGAGTTTCTGTGAGTGTGTACAGTATATGAGTGTGTGTGCCTGTGTTTGTCAATTTGTGTGTGAGTGTGTGTGTATGAACCTGTGAGTGTGTTTCCTCCTTTATAAGGCAGATTCTTCACGGCATTGATCACGGCCTCTTTAGTGCTGTGAGTGTTCAGATGCCACTCAATCCGCGGATCCCCGCTGTACTGCGCCAAACCTGAACACACACACACACACACAAACTATTAACACACCAACACACAGCACAAACACACAAGAAATAAACAAACAAGAGACTGCAGACGCACCAACACGTGTGTGTTCAGATCCAACCGCAAAGGCCCTGACGAGACTTTCCAGAAACATCCGCACCAAACGGAAATTAATTCGGCCAATGCTCCACGACCCATCCACCAGAATCACAATATCTGCGATAGCTGGATTTCTACATGTGAACACGTCCACTGAAGAGACAGACAGACAGAACAAACACCGGATGAAACGACAACAGCAGCAGATCAGTGCTTACGACAAAATTAATACTGGCACAAGGGCTGTGGTCTGAAAGTTCACGCTCAGGTCAAAGGATGAATGACACAAACACTCAGAGTTCTCACGAACGTCTTTATTTCAGTTTTGGACTGTCAGATGTTTCTGCTACAACACTACTGTGTCTGATTCCCTCATGATGATCCTGAGCCGCCTCTGAACCGGATGAAAGACGCTCTAGCCTGCAGAGAAACATTCAAATCAAGAGCAACAGAACAGTATTAAACACAGGAGAGAACAGCGTATAGAATAGCATGACGTCATGTATGCGTTCTGCTGTTCCTGCTGTAACACGCTCAGCTGAAACTCTCTGCATTTGACTTTCACTCTCAGATGCCTAGCTTTGCTTTTACCCATAATGCCATGCTCTGTCAAGTCTATACACATTAAGAACGTGTGCTTTCAGAAGTCTGTGACAGCCTTGTGCTGTCTGTGAAATGAAAGTCAAGCTGTTTGCACAAACAACTGAAAGAACAATCACACATTCTGCTACATCACCTGTGAACTGGTCATGATGGAGTGAAGGTCAAAGGTCAAAATGTTTATATTTAATATATAAACATAACATATTTTTCTTAAATATATACATGCATGTGCTTGTATTTATATATACATAAATATACACAGTACACACTCATTTATTATGTAAACAAAAACTTTTAATCGTTTGACAGCACTAATGAAAACTTTATGGTTATAGTTATTGTTCTTGATGTGAACAGGCCTTAACAATAAACCTGAAAACATGAATACTAAATTTTGGTTTTGTCAATGTCTCATTCACATTTAGCCAGAACGTAACTAATTAACTGGCTATAACTGACTACATGATGCATATACAAATCATCAGGAGGATAAGAGTTAAATAATGCTCAGATAACACTCAATATTTAAATATGTAACAAATAACATTAGCAGCTGTTAATTCACATGTATAATACTTCAGTATGACTTTAATGTGTGCTGTGATTAATCTTGCTTCATTTCATGATTTTTTTTAGTTGTGAAATTTAATGACAAATTTTTAACTTCTTGACATTAGTTTCTAAATATATACATTTTTCCTTTATTTGTCCAAAATGAAGCCTGTTCAATCAGTTGGTTCAGCAAATTGTTTCATATGTACCTTAAACTCTGAATCTCATCAAAAGATTGAAAGAGACATATAATACCAAAAATAAACTTAATTCCATTGCAATATGAATTTTCACATAAACTTCAGCATGAAGTGTTTCACATCGCTTCATTCTGAACAGCCTGTCAAGACAAACATGAGCCTAAAGTTTCAGTGTTAATCTGCCTTGAGGGTTAGAGAGGTCAAGGGTCAGCATTGGGGTCAGTGTGGGGTCAATGTGGGGTCAGTGTTGTGTAAGGTGTAGTTCATAGCAAGTTCATTCCCTTGATTAACCTTTGAGCTTGAATGTCAAAATTAAATCAAAATGAAACCTATATTTACTGCATGCATCTTCCTGCTCATTCTGAATGCTTTATCAGTGAAGTTATTATTAAAAAATAACGTCCTCCTCTGAAACAACTTTTTTTTTTTAAAAATCAGTCTCTTTTTTAAACCACCTGCCCAATCAATTTGCTGTAAGTAAAATACATTTTTGCAGGATAAATGAGAATCCTTTTCCACTCTGAAATGTCAAGATGGGTTACAAACAGTGTCACGATGACTTTAATTCAGAGATCATCCAAAGCCACACGAACACACTGTGTGTTATTGTGTAAATGATGATTATATGTGACCTAAAGCTGCACTGAACGACAGCTAATAATCAGCGCGAGAGAGAGAATGACTGCAGGATAGAGATACGCGGGCACACCTGCATGCCCATAAGGCACAGAGACACAGAGAGAGATGAATAGAAGTATTCAGCTAGTGTAGACTTGCAGAGGGAGTCTGTGCAGAGACAGCAGGACAGAGAAGGAGACAGTGAATGAGAAAGGACACAGCTACATCGCTGTCAGTGTTTCCGTGTGACGCAGTGCTGGGCGATCCTTCAGATTTTATCCACTCATTCCAATGTCATGCTTTGCCATGTTTTTTATTTTTTTTAATCTCGCGTATGTCACTCTCTATGAAGAACATATCACTAGCGCTGATATTCACACAGAACGCGTTTATCCTGAAGAACACCAGAAGCAACACAACGGCCAAACGTGTCCGTCAAGCGCATGTTTACATAGAAAAGCAATGGAAAAGCAGAAAGCTGTGCAGAACTGCTACTGTATGCCTGAAAGCTGCTGCTGTTTTCATTTACTGTTAATAATCATCTATTACTGCCGTTATACTGACAGTCAGGAAGAGCTTTTATGCTATAATTTTGCATTATATATTATTTCTGAACACACACTACCAGTCAAAAGTTTTTGAACAGTAAGATTTTTATTGTTGTTTAAAGAAGTCTCTTCTGCTCACCAAGCCTGCATTTATTTGATCCAAAATACAGCAAAGACAGTAAAATTTTGAAATATTTTTACTATTTAAAATAACTGTTTTCTATTTGAATATATTTTAAAATGTAATTTATTCCTGTGATTTCAAAGCTGAATTTTCAGCATCATTACTCCAGTCACATGATCCTTCAGAAATCATTCTAATATTCTGATTTGCTGCTCAAAAAACATTTACTGTTATTATTATTACTATTATTATTATTTTTTTATAATATTATTATTATGTAAAGTTCAGAAGAACAGCATTTATCTGAAATAGAAATCTGTTGTAACATTATAAATGTCTTTATCATCATTTTTGATCAATTTAAAGCATCTTTCACACAGATGCTTCATTCATTTGTTCATCTTTGTTCATCTTTGTTAAATAACAGTATTAATTTCTATAATCCCCCTCCCCAGAAAAAAAAAAAAAAAAAAAAAAAAAATATATATATATATATATATATATATATATATATATATATATATATATATATATATATATATATATATATATACACTGACTGTATAATTTTACAAAAGCTTTTTTTATTTCAGATAAATGCTGATCTTTGGATCTTTCTTTTCAGCAAATAATCCTGAAAAAAAAGTACTTTAAAAATGTTTTTAAATATTTATAATAATAATAATAATAATAATAAATGTTTCTTGAGCAGCAAATCAGCATATTAGAATGATTTCTGAAGGATCATGTGACACTGAAGACTGGAGTAATGATGCTGAAAATTCAGCTGCGCATCACAGAAATAAATTACAGTTTAACAGATATTCACATAGAAAACAGCTGTTTTAAATAGTAAAAATATTTCACAATGCTGTATTTTGGATCAAATAAATGCAGACTATAGGTACGTTTTTAAGTTGATTAAACATTAAAAATGAAACTGAAGTCTTGAATCAGTTAAGCGTTCTGAAAAATACAGAGATTTTAAATTTTGCAATATCGCGACGACTGACTCAAGCGGAGATCTTTTGAGGAGATTTACAGATGCGTTTCTCTCTCTCTTCAGCACACGGCCCTATAATCACATTCATTATAAATCACACACACACAAACAAGCCGTCAATCTCCACGCTAATGTCACGTTTGCAGAGCCAATACCCATGAGCCTCTGCGGTCGCTGAGTTCAAACCGCCATTTAAACTGGAAACTAAATATAGCAGAGTGCAGACGCTTGCCTAACATTTAGAAACAAACAGAGAGAAACATTCACGCTAATGTTTAGTGCTGCATGAGATACTTACATATTCCCCACAAGACTAAACTATTAATGTTGTGTGACAAACGGAAACTCATGAAAACACCAAGAGGACAGAAAGAGTCTCAACAGTTAGCTGAGTTGTTATTGTGTTCATCAGGGCAGGACTGATTAATATTAGATGATTAACATCCTGCATCTTCTCCAGGTAAACACTAATACACACACTCCGCAGTGACAGCAAACACGCTCTTTTCTGACGGTTTGAGGCACTTTACGACATCAGTCTCTCAAGCAGGACCCAAATTAACCCCTTGCTGAGAGTAAATCAGCTTCAGTGAGTAAATAAAGTTTTAAGAGTCACTTATGTTGATTTATGAGTGACTTGTCAACACAACACAGGGTGTTTAAATCACACCGCTAAAGAAATCATGTCAGACCAGCGATCCACATGAGCAACAACTCTGTTTCTGTTGTCAATTAAGTAGATGCATCTGAAATACGGATGCTTTTACATGAAAAATGATTTAACAAACACGTAATTCAATATGTCCAATAATAAAATTCTGCCAAAAGCTGTATTGTCTCCATCTTTTCCACCAAAGTTGTGAGAGTTTTGTTATCGTCCAGCTCTAATCTGATAAATGTGACTATAAGGCATAAAGATATTCAGACATTATAAACATGATCGTCATGACTTTCTGTAAAGCTGCTCTGAAAACTGCTGTCATGAGAAGATAAAAGGTTTTATGAAAGTTAATTTAAGACCTTTTTAAGATAATTTAAGGAATACATTGAAGGGAACACAATATGTCAAAATGGCTCTAAATGTAAACGTCTAGGGACCAGAAAATGAGTTGTATTAGCAATAGGCCTACATCAAACTATGAAAATACAGCTTCCAACCAATCTCTATCATTTTTTCATTCATTTTACCAAAAATGAGTATAGAAATAACCTTTACTGAACCTTCTGATCACACTGCATAAACCCATGTTCTTCCTCAGTGTTTCTGTCTTGTTTTCCAATGCAAATATCTAAACATCCTTACATCAAGATACATTTACTGGAGATGCAAAATGACATAAAATAAGAAGTGCATTAATGATTAAAACTGGAAAAACATTTCTGCCAACCGGCTCAGAAAAAAATCAACTTAATTCAAAGGGAAAACCAGTTTTCGTTTCCCATTAACACTTTTGGGGCCAGTTTTACTAACAGCTTGCACCAGCGCAAACCGTCTTTTGGAGTTAAAATATTACTGTCAGGATTTACTAAAGATGCGCAGTGAAAAATTAGCGCTGAAAAGCCGTGGACACAGTTTTGCACCTGACCTTATTGAATATGCATTTGTCTGAGTTTCCCTTTCAGACGTTAAAGTTATGGAAGGAGAGTATTCAAATGAATCACGCAATGAGATTTACTAACGTTTGCGCTCGTCAAATTACTGGTATTTGCACCATTACTTAACGCCCCAAAAAAGCTGGGGCAGTTATTGTTGCAGAGAACAGAGAGTGCGTGGTAGAAGGGAGAGGATTTTTTTCCCACACATATTAATTTATTTGGAATGCAAAAAGAACACGAAAATATTGTTTGCCAAGCCATGTTATTTTTACATGGAGTCACGCAATACCAGCTCTATCAAAACTTCTTGCAACTTCTAGCTTCATTTTTGGCCTCTGGTTCTTTTCAACATACTATGGCTTCTTTATTTTTTTATTCTTTATTTGCGACTACACTAATTTGCGCTACACTTGGTATACTGCATTGGTCGATATGTAAATGAGATGTTGCGTCTGTGTTCTTTAATTTGCGCATTGTCAGTAAATCACCTGCAGAAATTTCCACACCCATCGGCGCTGTTTTGGAATTGTGTTCTCGCGCTAATTTGCCCTGTTTAGTAAATCTGGCCCTTGGTCTTGTTTTAAGCTTAAAGTGCCCCTGTTATGGATTTTTGAAAATGAGCTTTCATGCAGTGTGTAACAGCTCTAAGTGAATGAAAACATTCTGCAACGTTTTAAATCTGAAAGTGCACTGTGTATAAAGTTATTGTCTCTCAAAAGAACGAGTCGACTCTGAATCATTGAAACGAGTCGTTTTTAAAACGAATCCCAAGCCGTTTTATGTTGACGTCAACATGAAACATTAGCATATTACTCACCCACTTGTTGCGCGCGCAGACCCCGGAAAACGTGATTTTCGCGTTGGTCTGAATGAAAATACAATTCATTCTTTGCCACTAGGTGCCGCTTTTGAAGCGTTAAAAATATCTGTTTCCCCGGTAACGCTGTACACAAAGCAGCACTGCGCTCACAAACACTGCTTTATCAGGCGTTACAGGCGAGATGAGATGAAAATCACACCAGTCAGATCAATCACCGCAGATTAGCGTCACGCAAAGGAGGGTTTTGGAAAAATGAATCGTTGAGTGAGTCGTTGAGCAAGTAAGGTAAAAATAAATGCATATTATAAGACAATGAAAGTGTTTTTTGACCTTGTATGCATGTCAACCTGTTGTTGGGGACTCCCAAAACCAAAATATGAACCTTTCATAACCCATAATAGGGGCACTTTAAACTCACTTCATTTTGTTCAAGTTCTTCCACTATCTTCATTTTGCCTCTCCAGTAAATGTATTATACATTGTAATGTTCAGTAATATTCTGATATTGCAAAACACAACAAAAACACTGAGTAATATATTCATTATATTGCAGTTCATGCAACATTTAATGCCATGACTTTCTGCTCTGATTTAAGACCTTTTTAAGGCATTAATTTGTGGAAGAGAGAATAAAGATGTAAGAATTGCAGAAATACATGTGTCACCATCACAATGAGAAAACATGAAGTGAAGAAAACATCTACTTTTCTTCACGTCATCTTTTCCTCAGCAGTCCATAAAGCAAGCAATGACACTGATTTGGATTAAAGCTGAATGAGTAAATGTACATGTGTACTCTCACATTACAGAGCAGAGCACAATCTGTTTAGCAGCGAATGCGTCTCTGTCGACCGAGGTTTAGTAAGAGTACAGCTCACTAATGCTATAGTTGTGTTTATAGCCGTGGGATGCTGGATCTCAGTGATATCTTCTGCTTTGTGTCTCAGGACTGATGTTCTACCTCACCTTCACTGATCTCACTGTCCTGCGAGGCGGCGCTAAAGTCCTGCTGACCTCTGAGGTCGCTCACCTCTGACCTCGACCCCGATCCTGACAGAAACATAGAGCCAGTCAGATCAGATCAAACATCTCATATAAAATAATCAGGTCTCAGAGTGCTGTGTCTCACCGGAGTATGTCCCCAGCAGCGCTTTACTCTGCTCCGCTCCTCGGACGGCTGTGATCTTCACACTGTACTCTTTACTCCGGTCGAAGCCTGCGATGAAGGCTTTGGGCTCAGATTTACTCACTATCAGCTCACGCTCGTCTCCTGGTGAACACAACACACACGCTGAGATGAGATTCAGCCCAGTTCTGCTCTGATCAGTTGTGCACATACATATAAAAAACCCATTAACACTAGAGTGTGCCATACTTTAATAGAGTAAATGACTGGATATCTAAAACCTTTTATAGCACACACCGTCATAGTTCCCGGGTAATGCATGTTGACTGTTTGAAGCTGCCTTAATATGGATTTTGGGAAATGGTCTGCATTGAGCCCTGTTCACTACGACGTGTGAGTTAACCAAACCAAATCAGCTGAACTTTGATTTGGCCGTCATGCCAGAGTAGGGAAAAAAATAGCAAAAAAATACAAAAAATAAAAAATAAAAGAAAGAAAAAAAAAGCCAATATTTCTAAATTTCCAACATTTTTTTCTTTGTTTTTTTGTTTTGCATTGAAATGTAAAAAATAGTGCTGTCAAAAAATTTATCGCAATTAATCGCATCCAAAATAGAAGTTTTTGTTTACATAATAAATATACACAGCACACACACACATATATTATGTATATATAAATACACACACGCGTGTATATATTTCAGAAAAATAGGTTGTTTATATATTAAATATATTTATTTATAATATAAATTATATGAATATAAATATAGACACGTAAACATGTAAATATTATGTAAATAAACATTAAAATATATACTGTGTGTATTTATATATACATAATAAATATACACAGAACACACATATATTATGTAAACAAAAACTTTTATTTGGTAAGTGATTAATTGCGATTAATAGTTTGACAGCATTAGTAAAAAACTATTATAATTAAATTTGATTTAAAATAATTTTAAAATGTACAAAAAAATCTAAATTTTTGTTTAATTATTTTGAGATTTTTTATTTTTTTTTAATTAATTCATTTTAATTTAATATAGTTTGATATATAATGCAACACTTACTTCTGGGCGATGGCCCTCAATCAAGTTAGATTTTTGGCCCTTCATATTAAAACATTTGAGCAGCTCTGCACTGGATTAGAAATTAAAACTCCTGGAATGTTTTCCTGCAAAACCTTAATTTCTCTTCAGCTGAAGAAAGAAAATCTACATCTTGGATGGTCAGGGAGTGAAAATGATCAGGAAATGTTTTTTTTGGGAGGAACTATTCCTTTAAAAGCAGTCAACAACCATCTAGCCATCAAACATCTTAAACTGACACACTCTCTCAGTTTAAGTCTAGAAGATTCATCTTTGTAGCCAATCATACAGATATAGTTCACAGCATAATCATTAAGCAGGTCTGACAGAACCGTAAACACTTTTCATACTTGACATGTTATTCTTTTATCCTGAGGGGTCCAAAAGAGCCATCCAGATCCGGCCGGATTCACATTCCCAGCATTCTGTCCGATGATCACAAATCACAAGAGGCGGGATTTCTCACCTGAGCCAGTGCTGTACAGCAGTCTATAGCTGTCAAACACTCCCTTCGGCTCCTTCCAGGTCACGCCGAGCGTGTTGGAGCCCAGCTCTTTAAAACGCAGCCTTCTGGGCATCAGCACTGCGAACACAGCGGAAACAAGAGAATACATCCCTCAGAAAGATCATCTTTAAGTAGTGTGTAAAGCTGCTCTGTTTGACGAACAAACTCGATCTAATCACAGCACCATCTGCAGAGAGCGCTTAATTAGATCTGAAAACATGGAGTGTGTCATCATCTGTGTCTGAGTGTCAAACAGATGGAACGAGACGGACATCACGCCGTGTCCTAACCAAACATGACACGATAAAGCTGTTGCACGCTCTTATCCAAAATGACAAATACAACAAACAATTATCTTGAATCAACCACATATTAACATGTGACGGTTAGATTACTAATGAACAGTAGTCCGTTACTGATTTCACATTACACTAAATCAGAAACATTATCTATTACTTTAGACATTTTAGGGTAATCTATTCTGACTCCTTTTAGATTACTTTTGACCTAACTCGTTTATCACGGTAATTGAAGAGGACAATCTAGTATAATATTGATGTAAAAATACAAAGAGAAGGAAAGTATTCCATGTTGAATTGCATCAGGGTTTCCCAAACTGAGCTTTGTGAAGGAACTGCAGGAGTTTTAATTACATATTTACAACATAAAAAAATTAAATAAATCAAACACTTCAATATAAAATTAGAACATTAAATGATGTGACCATTAACTGACATGGAAAAACTGTGAACACGCAAATGTTTTATTCAATTATTGACTTAATTATTAATTTTTAACCGAAAATCTCAGGAGATACCTAAAGTAAATATATTAATTAAAAGAAGTTATGCAGACAAAAATAGTTTGGGAACTTCTGCATTAAATACAAAATAATAATTGTGCATTTTAATGTGTTTGAAAGACAAAAGCCTTTCCAAGACAGTAATAGACGGTTGAATGACTCACTTGAGTGATAATTAAAATGTGTTTATCAAAATAACCCCTCCAAACTTAAACATAACTTTACGAACTTCTAAAAGCAGTAGACTCCAAAGATGGAAAAATTGAATGTGAAAATTAATGAACACTTTACTGTCTTGTAAGCATAATTTAATCATGTAATCAATCAAAAAGTAACTGTAATCTGATTACGAGCATTTTAAAACATATTATACAGTATAAACTAATCACAAGTACTCAAATTTTGGAATCTGATTACTTAGTCTGGATTACAATTCGTTTTAATTCGATTTAATGCGTTTCTACCAGCACTGGTCACACAGCAGTTTGGCATCTAAAAGCTTGTCGCTTCAGACTGGTTAGGACACAGCGTTTTGAGTAAACAGCTCTGACTTTCTACTCGTATCATGCAAATTGTCTCCTCGGCTTGTGGTGAGACGGATTGAGAAGAAAGTGAGACACTTGGGAAACAATCCAAACGAAGTGTGTATTTGTGAGGACGGGTGAAGGGCGTCTGTCTACCGCAGTCATTCCTCTCACACTAAGTGCAGTGCACTATCCCACAAACCCCAGTTTGTGTCTTGGTTAGCAGGCAGGTTAACGCTCTTTACAGATGTGTTTCTGTAAAGAGGTTTCCTCTTCAGAGCGGATGCAGCAGGCAGAAGATAAAACACTGAATGAAGAGCACCAACCTGAATGCAGGACGAGTGTGAAAACGCTTTCTCTCTCCTCTCAACGGCGGTAAAACATCCCGGCTCGCATCCAACCAGAGTTTGTGTTTGAATCTAAACTGATTTTTTATTTCGCTAATGGATAAATCGCTCAAAACCTGGCGAGAACATGTCTGGCTCATATTTCACCACAAAACTAAACTGATAATATTATTGCAGACTGTTTTCATTGTTATATTGTAAAATTAACAGTTAAATCCCTAAATCTCAATGGGACTCATTTATGAAACTTGTGTAAATATATGAGTAGATTCTAAATAATTTGCGCATAAAACAGACCTTCCTGAAATTCTCCTCCGGATTCACAAACGCTTCATAAATGTCCGATTTGATAGTTAAGCATGTGTATGTTAACGAATTCCAATCATTGGTAAATATGGCGCTCATGCACGCTCATTCACAATTAGCATAATCCCCGCCTATGAATTACAGCTGCGCAAACTGTGCGTCATAAATGCAAAAAAGACTAATAGGCCATATGCCTAACAATAAATATTCAATTAACGTTTGTCCACCAAAGCGTTTTTAGACAGCTGAAATAATGTCAGGCGCTCTTCTTAAAATGACCAGCTGGTGGCGCTCGAGAACGCTTTGGTGGCACAGTGTTTCTCCAGCTGAGATGCTTTAGTTGCTATTAATTGGAATATCCACGGCGGCAACATATTACTAGTATCTAATTTTTAAGAATTGTACTAAATATAAAAAAGCAGTAACCAGTAATATTGCCTTCTCCAATGTTGTAGGCAGTCGTTGCACAAGTAGGATGGTTGGTGGCTATTTGTCCCTCCCGTCCTCTATTTACGGCTGGGTAAATAGTGACAGTGACAAGCGCTGCGTTTTACAGTTATCAACTCATCTACAAAAATACAAAAATAAAAAATAAATAAAAAACGAGGACAAGGGCAATTGAACTTGTAATTATTATGGCAGTGCATCAAAATTCAGTATCATCAGTTTGCCAAAAAGAACACAGAACATTTTACGCACCATTTACACGTGGTTGGGAGCAGGTGTACATTTCTTTTGTACCAACTAACATTTTAAAAATACAAACATTTTCATGAATTCAAAGTTTATGTCAGAACGGTTTTACGAATGATTTACACAAAAATTCGTTCTGCTCATGTTTCATGAATGAGGCCCATTGTCATTAACAGAAATAAATCATGCTATAGTAATAAGAATTGGAGAGAAAGTGGGAGCTGAAACTGACCCGGACGTATTTCTGAGTTTTTACACAAGGTTTTGACCCGCTTCACCCAGAGCATATCAGAGCAGGCTCGAGTTCTGTGTGAATGAGATGCAGCATCAGAGCATTGTCATCATGCTCTTCTCTCTGATGCATTTATCGTGATTGTGTTTCCTTGAACAGGTTTATGCTGCCTCTGTGTGCCATTAAACAGTTAGCGTACACCAGCATTAAACTACTGTAAAGATTCGATTCGGAACTGAATATCAAGACAGTTTCAGTTAACACAAAATAACATGCATTTCTGTTGTGTTTTATTCTCTGACTGCAGTTAAAAACAAACATGCAGCACAACCAGTGCAGTCAGAGTCATTGATTAATGACTTACACAAGTCTAGGGCTGTCACTAACCATTATTTTGGTAACCGAGTAATCGGACAATTATTATGATGATTAATCGAGTAATCTAATCATTATAATACATTTTTTGTGGTAAGAAAAACAGACCTAAGTGAACAATAGCCTTAAAATTGTTCAAAATACATATATAATTGCAATGAGGCAATAATAATCAAATACAAATAAAGTATTGCAATCAAGGACTTTTTTAATCGAGTACTCCCCACATGAGTCGTTCGTTTAATTAATCACGCAAACACATTAAAACTCACAAGTTCAAATTCATCAAGGCTGCATTTCCCAAATGCATCGTAAGTAGATGAAAGTTAGAAACCACTGGCACCAATCTTCTCCGAGATCTAGGATAACAATGCTTTTGAGAAACGCAGCCCAGTGCGGTTAATGAGTAAGATCAGACTCATCCTGACGTACAGTGACAACATTTGAAGAGTTCAGATGGAGGAAGTAGTACTTTAATAAAAATAAAATCATTTTAAAGTACTATTTGGGCACTCGCTCCTTACACAGAAGCTGAATTCAGCCGGAAACGTTGGTGTAAATGCAGCTTTTTACACTACTCCAATGTATTCACAGTACTGATGCTTTCAAGAAGTTAGTTTAGTTTTCAAGATTATCAAACAACGGTTAAAGGTATGTTCACACCAATAATGACAACTATAACTATATTAACGTGCACACCAGAAGAAGATAACATTCTATTTATTCTAAACGCGCTGCAGTTTTGTCATCCGTCACTTTAAATGCGCGAGCTCTTTGAAGCAGAATGGATTCTGATTGGCTGTCAATGCTCTTGACAATGCTCAAAAAATAATTCGGAGAGTGACTCCAATGATGCTGTTTCTCAGAGCTGTTCTCGTTACAGCTGTGGTGTGGGCTGATTATTTTAATGGTACGGTTATAGTTCTGCTTCTGGCTGCTGTTTAGCATTGGCTCTGTGTCTGCAGACACCTGAGGCGCGGCGGATGGCAGGTATTTGAGTAACAGATCTGAACATGTCTGCTGGACGCGCTCCAGGAGATCAGCTTCCTCCTGACAGAGAGGGAATGCTGTCGCTCCCTGCTACACTGACCTTTCCTACAGCCACATAAACATGCTTTACGGGATCATAAAAGGAACTAAATGGAGAAGTCACTCCTGCCACAAGATCTATGGCACTTCCAACAAGTCCAGCCACGTAATTTTTGTTAAAGGGACAGTTCACCCAAAAATGAAAATGCTGTCATCATTTACTCACACACACACTCTTCCAAACCTGTATGAGTTTGTTTTTTCTGCTGAGTTTTTTGTGTTTAATAGACAGTGTGAGAGTGAGTAAATAATGACAGGATTTTCATTTTTGGGTGAACTGTCCCTTTAAGCAGCGAGAAGGAATGCAAGATTTCCAAAACAAATACAGAAAACATTAAAAGATTCCCTTTGGATCGGCTTTTGATAACTGACTTTAACTGAAAATTGAGTTTTTACTGTTGTCCTTTTGCATTATTACAGGCTATTTTCCTATTTGATACTGTAAAGCTGCTTTGAAACAATCTGTATAGTTAAAAGCACTATATAAATAAAGGTGACTTGACTTTGGATGGGGAAAAAGTGTTATTGTGCAAACAGTTGATCTAAAATAAAACAAGCCTTATTAGAAATTCTGAGCATGAAGGAGATGTATAAATATAATGATTTATGAATTAAATAATATGGGCAGAACGATTCACAGAATAATAGAAAGAACATCACAAAAATTAATGATGTAACACAGCTTTAGAATGAATGATAAAAACATAGTCAACAGAATAGAAAACACCAGACAGACAGTCGTACCTTGAGCATGTGTGATTAATACTGATGTGAGTATCAGGATCAGCAGCACTCGAACCCGCATCCTCTCAGCTGATCAACACACACACACACACACACACACACACACACACACACACAATTAATCACACAACATCACAAACTTTCATTCATTTACATGTATTCACTTAGCAACATCCGAAGCGACTAACAAATGACCAGTGCTGGGAAAGTTACTTTGGAAATGTAATGGGTTACAAGATTATAAAATGTAATAAGTAGTGTAACTATTACAATTACTTTATTAAAGTTATGTAACTGATTACATTGGATTACTTTTCTTATGTTTTCATTTTCAGACATGTAAAGCAGGCAGGGTTAAGCTTACAGTACACTGATTACTGTCAGACTTACAGAATCCTTCATCACTTGAATTAAGATTATAAAAAAAATAATAATAATAATTTAAAAGTACATCCACCACAAAATCAGACTTTAGCACCTCTGTTTACTTTAAGTTAAATACAGATTTTAAATCATAACTAAATATAGATTAATAGCTATGATACTGTTTTTAAAATCAAATATTTGCATAGCTATGACTGGCATCTAACAATGCCTTGGAAAAACAGTTAATCTTAAAAAAATAAAGCATATAACGTTACATAAACCCAAATAGGAAATAAAACAGTTATTGAATAAGTATGTGTCCTAGTCTGTGTCCTAAACTCCTGCAATTTATAAAAGAAATCAATTAAATCTGTATGTGTATGTGTGTGAAAATATTCAGTTGTAAATCCCTTTGTAATAGTTAACATTTTCATAACTGTAATTTATTTACACTTTTTTTCTCAGTAACTGTAACAGTTACATTTGTTTTGTAATTAAACTACTTAATTCCGTTAAACGTAAGCAGTTACTCCCCAACACTGCAAATGAAGAACATCATCAGTACAAAACTACACACTTCAGTACGAGTACAAACAACAAAAGTCGTTTCAGAAATACACAAAGTCTACTAAAGAGCGCAGTGTTACTTCAGTCGCTCAATTAATGCAGTTCTTCTAATAAATCGCACAATATCGCACTCACCTGCTGCGAAGCATAAACACGAAAGATCTGCGGCGAATGAATCCAGTGCATCTGAAGCGCGCGCACTCGTGTCTGCCGCGCGCGCGGAGCCTTCCCGCCCTCAGAGGCGCGAAAGAGTTCCCGCCCTTTCATTAAACTCCTCAACGGCTCTCAGTGGCGCTGAGCGCGCGACAGACAGGAATATCTCACAAAGACTCTGTCCTTATTCACTTTCTCCTCGACCTCTGTGGACTTCATTCAGTCTATTCTACAGTGAATGATGCATTAATGGCTTGAAGGGAGCATAAAGAGGCATAAGGAAAGACAACATCTACTGAAGATGAAGAATGAAGAGAAATGGAGAGGACACAGCTAATCTTCCTCTGACTGACGCATTTACAGGTTTTCTCCATAGTTTAAAATCATTCTGCTGGCTGCAATCCAAAATAACTCATCCAAACACTTTCCTCAAAACTTTAAACACTATTCAACCTCTTTGTAGGAGACATATAACCACATGAATCTCACAACACACAACACAAATCAATACAAATCACATCCATCATCATCAACACGGCTCTCTGCTGTATGACTTTAAAAGTCATAATTAAGAGATGAAAAGTCAAAATGATGACTTAAAAGGTGTAATTATGACATTAAATTGTGACTTAAAAACTCAAAATTATGATAAAATGTCAAACTTCTGACTTACAAAGTCGATTTATAAATACTACTCATTTATTGAGCTTATTATTTTAAGCTGAAATTGATATTCTAAATCAATATTATGAGAGAAAAAAATGGAAATTAGAAAGACTTAGAAAGATGAAATTCTGAGATAAAAAAGGGCAAAAGATTAATCTTGTAATTATGACTTTCTAAGTCATAATTTCTACTTTAATTTTGATTTAGTATGTCAAAATCTCAATTTAAGTCAATGTAGACTTGGTGTGTCATTTTTTCAACTTTTCATGTCATATGACTTATCAAAGCATGATTTTTTTTTTCTTATGTGTTGATGAACACTGTCAACAAATCTCTTCAGTGGTGTAAAAAGTACTCTCTAAATTACTACTAACAATTACAATTATTGAGTTTGAAACAGAAAACATGGAACAGCTTGGCTGACTGCAGAAAAGTGAAAAGATTACACTCAAGTGAAAGTACAAATAATACTCAGTAAACATTTTACTAAGTAAAAAAGTACAACTTTAAATATTCAAGTATTAAAAAGTAGAAGTACCCTTGCAAAAAAATAAAACAAATAAATAAATGAAAACATCATGTTGAAACCAGTGGCATTGCTAGGGTTGGAAGAGATAAGGGGCTCACTTGCTCACAGAAAACAATATATTGATTTAAATTTTTAAAGTCATGTTTTGTGATCGAAAGCCTATATGCGAGGGAGTGGCAATGATCTTGAATATTAAGTGATTCTCCCCTGAGAGACAAAGGGCCCTCTCCTAATGGCCCCTAATGGCCCATCAGTGTGACTGTGACTTTGAGGCAGGTAAGACAGAATGTGAGGAGATTGGAAAAAATGTTTTAATTATTTGTATTTTATTTACAACACAGTATAATCAAAACATAAATAATGAAGGTCAAAGGCACATTTATTGTGCACACTGATCTGAGTTGTAAACAGAATTAGAGTCATTTCTGCAACAGATTCTGTCCAACAAGTGAAACAAGTAAATCAAACCTGATATTTACTTGTGTTATTTAAGTGTTTCTGCTTCTTTCAATGGATTCAAGAAGAAAAAAAACATAATCAGTAGTCAAGGAGCTTGTTTTACCATAGAATATCAGTGTAGTTGAACATCTGATGTTGGTACAGCGCTCTCAGAGGAAAACAGTTTGAAGAAAGTCATCAGGACTCATCTGTGGTGCAGGTATCTGATTCAATAAAATACAAACAACCAAAAACAAAAAACACATTTGTGAGCATGTTAATATCAGGAGCATCTGTATATATATATATATATATATATATATATATATATATATATGTTTTGCAGCCATAGACTCATGCATGCTTTGTACTATCGAAAAAAAAAAAAGAAAATACATTTTATATCTGAGAAATGAATCATTGTTTAGCACGTTATTAAAATCTATTTTTGAACAGAGTAGGCTATTGATAAAAAACATGTTCTAAACATACTTAGATTCGTAGCATTGATCATGTTACAGTGTACACGCATATTACATTTATTGTTTTATATAGAGCAGGAAAACATCATTGCACCGTCAGAAATTTAAATACAATGAATTGCCCATCATTTTCAAAATGTTTTACTCAATTTCAAACATTGTAGTCATGAATTATAGTTTGGAAAAACCCCAACTATGATTTTATAGTCATATAGCCATACTGAACATCATGTATGCTTTTAAAGTAGCCTATGATATGATTCTGCAGCCATAGACTCATGCATGCTTTGTACTATAAAAGGATATACTTTGTACTATCAAAAAAGTATATTTTATATCCGAGAAACTAATTGTTATTGTTTAGCACGATATTAAAATTTATTTGTGAACAGATTATTAAAAATAAACATGGTCTAAACATTCTTAGATGCGTAGCATTCATCATGTTGTAGTTTGGGACTAGTAACTAGTAACTTAATGTGTTCAAGTTTATGCCACAATTAATTAATGCAAAAAAGAAACATTATACTTACTCGTCAGATTGATCTCCTCTACTGGATGAAATCTTGTTTTTCTTTTGAGGGAAATCCAGTCTTCTTCTTACAGAAACGGACAGTAGCCGTGATGAATGATCTCCTCGCGCTTTGTTTATGTTGGGCGTTTCCATGCGCACGTGTCTCACGTGGATATTTACATATGAACGGCGCGAGCTTTCTATAGATATAAATCCCATGTCTGTGTGCTTAGTTATAGTTCATTTTAGTGACGCGTTTCTAAAAGCAGCTTGCGGAGACGGAGAAGACAGAGAGCGCACCCTGTTTGTTTTCTTTATTCTTCAAAAGCACAAAGTTTAGTTGTTATTATGAGTGTATACAAATAAAAGTAGACCCTTTACAGATTCGAATGGTGTATTGCTCTTATCTGTACGATCAAAAATGGCAGAGTAATTCAAGCTCATTTCGGCCTTATCAGGAAAATCTGCCACGAAACGCGTATCCTCGTTTGTCGACCCCAGAGGGTTAAGTTACAAAAAATTTACAATATTGATGTTGTAATACTAGTAGCACTAATATAAAAATTTAATGATATATTTTACAAAAAAAGTAACAATTTTGAAATGCACTGATGGTTGAATTTTTTTGTCTTTTACCTCAGTGTTCCTATCAATATTGTATAAGGGTTTTATGCATAATAGTAACCCTAGAATGTGATCAAACAGTTTAAAATAGCTGGGCTAAGAGATATAAAAAAAAAAAAAGAATGACTGCAGAAATATGTTAATTCAGTACACACATTATACCACCGGTCACAATTGTGACAGAACATAAAACATAATTTTTCACACACTTTTCCAAAAAATTTCAAAAAATAATTATTGGTTATTTCAAAGGGTTACTAATGACACATCATTTGGATATGTTCATGTCTGGGAAAAATTTGGGATTAAACGGGTTAAGTATAAAATTAGTTGTTCCAATTTAGCAGACTTAAATTATACCAGTTTAGTATACCAAAAGTACAATCACAGGGTATTTTTATTATGCACGTAAATATGTAAATGTATTTGTAGAATACTTATCACAAAATAAATGTATTTCAAATACATTTTAGTATTTTTTTTTTCCCCACTAGGTCTGCCCTCCCCCCCATACATTGGATACTGAGCCTCACTAACCACATCTTTGATGCTTTATCTGACTTTAAAATAATTTATTTGTTTACATTACGTGTGGATAAATTACCAACTAGAGCTGCACAATTCTGGATAAATGGAGAATGGAGAATACAGGTTCTGACAAAATGTAAATTGCTACAATCTGCTTATAAAATGTAGGCCATTCTGAATGATTCAGTGACTCGCTCAAAGACTTCACTTGATTCATTCCTTAATGAATCAACGTTTTTGAATGAATCTCTTTTTTAAGTCACTTGTCGCCACCTGCAGGCGTTACGATGCAATTGATACAATCTTTGTTTGAAGCATGAAGTCCACTTTCAAAAAGGTAGACCAGTGTTTATGTCCAAACTATTAACTTTTGTCCCAGTACTTCTGTGATTATTTGAAGGTTTGTAATGCAGAAATAACGATACAAAATTCTTCATGTTTCATATTAACTGCCCTCTCTGGGTCAGCGGTAGCGTGAACGCAGATTTAAAAATCTAAATGTTATGACTGAATCTGTTCGAAATCTGGCTATTTAAATATCCAAAACATAAAACGAGGGCTTTAAAGCTATGTTTAGTGGAATGAACACATAAGGTAAGCAATAATCTACTACAGCCAGCAGTGCAGACTGCTTTTCATCACGTCCAGATGTATTTCTAGTACTTGGAGAACAAATTGTAATTAATAAAACATTTTATTTGTGAAGTGAATGGTCCATCTTCAAAAAGATCAGGGGCTTTTGGCAAAACATCAGGGGTTTAAGCCCCCAAAGCCCCTCCCTCGCAACGCCAGCAGTTGAAACATCCTCCCAATGCAAAATGAATTTGAAATTGCTTAAAAAACAGCATAAAACGTTTTGTCAGACACTCATACAAAGGTTTGTTTAAAGGGAGGAAAGAAAATTCAGTGGCACTAGTGCAACAACAGTAATTAAAATGCAACCCCTAAAGAGAAACTCCATTCTTTACGCCCTCATGCTGTCCCATACGCACGTGACTTTCTTTCCTGAACACCTTTGCTATACCTCAGACTTGAAGCCAGAAATTACCCTGATGAGAGTTATAACTGAAGCTGAAACAAACACGTGCTGACACACTGGTTCTCACGTGTCAAGCATGCACGCTTGAGCTGCCATTGCATATTTACAGTTTTTCTCGATTGCTAACACACAATTGACGAAACAATTCACCATTTTCTCACAACTATAAACACAGTCTCAAAACTACACACCCAGTTGTGCAAACTTCAAACTTCCAGGTCAAAGTCAAACATTTTATTCAAAAACACATTCTCTTTTGTCAAGTCAAGTCAAGTCATCTTTATTTATATAGCGCTTTTAACAATACAGATTGTCAAAGCACTTAACAGTATCAAATTGGAGGATAGTCAGTAATGTATAATGATAAGATTAAACACTCAATTTTCAGTTAAAGGCATTTCATTATTGAATTCAGAGATGTCATTGTCTAGCTCAATTTAGTTTAAATAGTATCAATAAAATGAAATTGACGATAATTGCTAGAAATTAAGTGTCCCCAACTGAGCAAGCCAGAGGCGACAGCGGCAAGGAACCAAAACTCCCTCTGTGACAGAATGGAGAAAAAAAAAAACCTTGGGAGAAACCAGGCTCAGTTCAATTCCAACCACAGCCATGTCAGATTGTGTAAAGGGCTTATCTGATTCCTGTGGTCTTGTCCCGATGGGGCATTTTAATTTATAATTTAATGCATTTATTATATTTGTGTTTTATTCATTATTTGAAGTTTTTTGTTAATATGATTTATTCATTTGCTATAGTTGTTATGTATAGTTTGATGCATTTATTGTTTCTTGGTCTGTTTTTATAATATATATTTGTTTGTTTATTATAATTTAAATTTATAGTTTAATTCATTTAATATATTTCTGTTGTATATATATATATATATATATATATATATACATATACATGGTATATATGGTTTCTCCCAAGGTGCATATATTATACTATTTATTATTTTAGAATGTATTTATTAATTTTTCATATTTGTATATTATTATGTTTTAATTAAAATTTTAAATGTATAAATGTATAGAATCTAATCTTGTCAGAATCTAATCTTTGGCCTCAGATGACACACAATGCTGTTAAATACACAGACTATTTTCCTGACTAGAGAACACTAGTGAGATCAATTCAAAACACTCTTACAAAAACCTGCTTTTGGGAAACAAGTATCTTTTTGCTAGTCAATATCTGTTACAGTATATGGCATAAGTAGAGGGGTGCAGATACAGTAAAATTCAACAATAAACATTAAGAAACGTTTACTTTCATTACGCAACTGTAAAGTTATCTTACAGTAGATAAGCACTAGAAAAGAAAAGGACAAAAACCAAACAACTGAATATACAGTGAACACATTGGAATATACTGTCAGTTACTGTACAGCAATAAACAAACAAATAAATAAATAAATACTGCATCCTCTGCCGAGCTGTATTACAGTATTGGTAATATCCTTATATGTTATACTGTACTATAGCAGTTTCTTAGTCTTCTGACAAAAGACTTTCTCTGCCTCCTCTAGACAGTCGTCTCTCAGTTCTACACAAATACAGTTCTTGGCTACAAATCAATTCAACAGTTACGAGTTTGAGGGAGTGTGCTACAGTATTTACTGTACAAGTTCTCTCATCTGAAGTACTGCTGCTATGTACTGTAATTGTAATGTGTAAGTAGTGTAAAACCCTGTAGATGATCCTGCAGGCAGCTTTCCTTATGATCATTCCATGCAGAAGAACACGCTCAACTATAGTGCTTTATATTTCATCAGCAACAAATGACCTTTGACCTAGTCCCCTTCATTTTTCTGTTCTCCTCCTATTCCTCTTTGTATCCCACTACCAGGATTCATTTTTCAAAAATCAGCTGTGCTCCTGTTCATATCATCCTGAGATTCTGACCTGTGTGTCATCAGTTTTGCTACTGAATGTTCACACAGGGATAAATGTGTGCTGTTTGTGTTCATTTTGTGATTCTTGAGGTAGTTATATTGTGTGTTTGTGTTTTCTGAATGAGAACATGGTTAAACCTGTGCAAAATGATGCCGTTCTTGTGTAGAGTTTTGCAGAAAACACTGAGCAAATTGGAACGTGTGTGAAAGCAGGTGAAATGTGTTAAAAGTTTTGAGAAACGTGTCTTTGTTTCAAGAACTGTATTAATGGTTTGGAATATTGTGCCAAATGAATCAGTTATAGTGTGTTAGCAATCGAGAAAAACTGTATTTATTGCTGTACAGTAACTGACAGTATATTCCAGTGTGTTTACTGTATATGCTGTTGTTTGGTTTCTCTTCTAGTGCTTCATCTAAGATAACTTTACAGTAGTGTAATGAAAGTAAACATTTCTTAATGTTTATTGCTGAATTTTACTGTATCTGCACCCCTCTATTTATGCCATATACTGTAACAGATATTGACTAGCAAAAAGGATTCTTGTTTCCCAAAAGCAGGTTTTTGTAAGAGTGTTTTGAATTGATCTCACTAGTGTTCTCTAGTCAGGAAAATAGTCTGTGTATTTAACAGCTTTGTGTGTCATCTGAGGCCAAAGATTAGATTCTGACAAAAGAGAATGTGTTTTTGACTCAAATGTTTGACTTTGACCTGGAAGTTTGAAGTTTGCACAAGTTGGTGTATAGTTTTGAGATTGTGTTTATAGTTGTGAGAAAATGGTGAATTGTTTCATAAATTGTGTGTTAGTAATCGAGAAAAACTGTAATGCCACCTCTGAGTCTTCTCAAAAAGTCTATAATGCCACATCTGTGCTCTTCTGTGCCGTGCAAAGATGAATTGTTGATGCTGATTTTATTTGACTAGTAGGTTAACTTATTCTTCCTGATTGCATCTTATTATTTTAATAGAATTTATTGTTCAATTAAATTTTTTGATAAAAGTTTATAAATCTATTTTTTTTGGCACAAAAGATGGTGTACATTTAATAAAGTTAGAGGCATTACAAAGGTTTAAAAAAAAAAAAAAAAACTTTTAAGGAGTCAAATATGACCTTATAATAGTAAGGTTAGTTTCTGCCACTCATCAGAAGGTGTTCCTAAGAGCACAAGTGCTCCTGATATGAAATGTAAGTGGCATAGAGAATGTAATGTTGCCTTTTAAAAACTAATTGCAAATGTTTATGCAAAGTGTAAACTATTAAATATAATCTACAAATCATGCAATACTGTACCACTAAATAAGAGGTGTTTTGAGGGCTTGGCTAAACAGGCCAATTAGCAGTGTTGGGGAGTAACTATTTACATGTAACGGCATTACGTATTTTAATTACAAAATAAATGTAACTGTAATCAGTTACAGTTACTAAGAAAAAATGTGTAATTAAATAACAGTTACTTATGTAAATGTTAACGATTACAAAGGGGGTTACATTCAAATAGCCTATTTACACACAACCACATACAGATTGAATTGATTTCTTTCCCAAACTGCACTGACTACTCTAAAATATGAGATGCACGGCCCTGATTGCCGCGATGTGGAAAACACAGACTGGTTCGTAGAATCCAGTCATAAAAACGGAACAACACTGAATGTCACAGAATGTGCCACATTTTGGATGAATAAATCAAAATAAGGTCAGTACACTTGAATCAAAATGCGATATGGACAATTCCCGGTGGCCTGACAGCCGATTTGGCCCACTTTTTTTCTTTTCTTTTTTTTTTAATATTATTATTATATAATTGCCTGCCGAATGTATTCACGTGATTATTTCCGAATTCGCCATTACATAATAAATCTCTAATAAATCATGAACCGGTTAGTCGTGACTGGCAGTGCTAAGCTTCAGCCAAATGGTTTCGATCAGAGTGATCAATGAATGGAGTGGAAGCGCACAGCTGGAGCAGAGAAGCAAAACTGTTCAAGACTTCAAGTGCAGGTCAGTTTAATCTGTAAATAGGCTATTATAGTTTTGTCTTTGTTTACTTAAAGGAGTAGCAGCCCATTGCTCATCAGTCATCACTCAAAATACTGAATAGCTACTAAAGGACATCATTATTATCTACTGTAAAGTTATAGTAGAAGGCTAATTTAGCAGACAAATAATCATATCGTTTTATAAAAGGTTTAGGGGGAGGCTAGGGCAGACAACAACACAACCCTTATGGAAATTAACGATGATTTTACTATAAATCCAAAGACAATGATTACTATTGTTAAACCATGGTAACCACACATTAACCATGTTTTTTGCTACAAAAACCATAGTTTAACCATGGAATTTGTAATAAAAATAAATACAAATGGTAATCCATTTGCCAAAAAAACATGATTAGTGTACGTTTACTATAATAAAATCATGGTTAATTTTTGTAAGAGAAAAATATGAGATTTTTTATTACAACCCGAATTCCGGAAATGTTGGGATGTTTTTTAAATTTGAATCAAATGAAAACTAAAAGAATTTCAAATCACGTGAGCCAATGTTTTATCATAATAGCACATAGATAACATAACTAATGTTTATACTGAGAAATGTTAATTTTTTATGCACAAAACGAGTTCATTTCAAATTTGTCAGTTTAGCTGTTTGTGCAATATAAATTAACAGTACATTACTGGCGACTCTGCTGCCTGTACATTACTGTTATTTAATGGCACAATTTTTTACAGTGCAGCATTCCTCCTCCTCCAAACACGGCGAGTTGACTTGATGCCAAAGAGCTGGATTTTGGTCTCATCTGACCACAACACTTTCACCCAGTTCTCCTTTGAATCATTGGCAAACTTCAAACGGCCCTGTACATGTGCTTCCTTGACCAGGGGGAGCTTGCAGGCGCTGCATGATTTCAGTCCTTCACGGCGTAGTGTGTTACCAGTTTCTTGGTGACTATGGTCCCAGCTGCCTTGAGATCATTAAAAAGATCCTCCCGCGTAGTTCTGGGCTGATTCCTCACCGTTCTCATGATCACTGAAACTCCACAAGGTGAGATCTTGCATGGAGCCCCAGTCCGAGGGAGATTGACAATTATTTTGTGTTTCTTCCATTTGCAAATAATCGCACTAACTGTTGTCACCATCTCACCAAGCTACTTGGCAATGGTCTTGTAACCTATTCCAGCCTTGTGTAGGTCTACAGTCTTGTCCCTGACATCCTTGGACAGCTCTTTGGTCTTGGCCATGGTGGAGAGTTTGGAATCTGGTTGATTGCTTCTGTGGACAGGTGTCTTTTTATACAGGTAACAAGCTGAGACTCCCTTTAAGAGAGTGCTCCTAATCTCAGCTCCTTACCTGTATAAAAGACACCTGGGAGCCAGAAATCTTGCTGATTGATAAGGGATCAAATACTTAAGCAAATTACTTTGAATCAGTTTGTCTGTTAGCCTAAATACTAGCTTAATTTAGCAAAACAATAATTTCAGGGACATGGCGAGTTACAGGCTGTTTTTTTTTGTTTTTTTTTTATTATTTTTTCTGTGCATTATAATGAAGGCTTTGTAAAAACTGCACAGCGTTTTTAGCTTTTTAAACAACATACTCCATCCTACACCAACTACGCACACATTTCCTATCACTTATGCCTATGAAAGACGATCGAACCAATCAGAGTAGGTATGGGGCGAGGCGACACGTGCAGCCCCGCCCCGATCTGCAGGCTGCAGACAGGGGCTTCTCACATACTGCTGCATAAGATTTTGTTTTTCTGAGGCTCCTCTAGGGGATGGGCTCTGGCACACTGACTTACAAGAACAGCCTCCATTTACAGGAAACACTTTTATTTGCATTCTACATAAATGAGAGGAAGGCTGATATACGGAATATTTGTATCCATGCACATGCATCCTCTCCTCATCAGTGAACATGTTTTGTTTGACCTCATCATTTCGACGATCAGTGGTTGCTTTAGTTGGGCTCTTGACCCTTGACTCTTTAATGTAAGTTTTTCTCTACTCTTGTAACGGTGTTTGTAAAGCACATTTGTTATGACAAGAAAAGCTGAGAGAAACTGTAATGAAGTAGTTTTGATAACTAATGATAATGATGTACTCATCATCTCATGACCTGGGTCACTCATCTGATTAAGTGTCTAATAATATGGGTCAAGTACATTTTTTATTGTTAATGATAGCAGTATTATTCTACAAGATAAGTTGACAAACTATTGTAAAGAAATTTAAAAACATTCTAGGCACCTAACCTTTCAAGTCAAGTCAAGTCGAGCTTTATTGTCATTCTGCTACATGTGTGGACATATAGTGGAAAGAAATGTCGTGTCTCGCAAGACCACGGTGCTACATACTAGTTAAACCTAAGATAAACATACAACAATGCAAGTATAGGAAAAACAATAGAGCTATACAACAGTTAACCATCTGACTATACATATACTGAAAATACTATAACTGCTATACCTAGTTGACTACACATACACAAACTGAGACTGTACAAGAACTTTACATAAATACTGTACATGAAATTGTGCGAATGAGATATATGTACATGAAATTATGCAGAAAAATATATATTTTGTACATTAAATTATTGTGCAGAAGAGAGATTTTGTGGGAGACAGTGCATAGTGCAAAAAGATTTTGTAGTGCAATGCTCAAGTAAACGTATTATTTTGTAGTGCAATGCTCAAGTAGACATATATTTTCTTAAGAGTCTTTGTGGCAGGGAGTGTTTATAGAAAGTGTCTAGTGTGCATATAGCGGGATGAGTGCGTTACTACAGGTGGTTTGTATAGCCCACTCACCTGTGTGTAGCATATTCAGAATTGCACTTAGTAAAATTGTCAACAGTTTTTAATGAGTTGGGGGGTGGGAGGGCTGAGGTGTTCATGGTTTCAAAGAGGGACAGGGGGATTGGAGTTAAGAGCTCTCACAGCCTGGGGAAAAAAGCTGTTGAGCAATCTGACAGAGCGAGCTCTGATGCTCCGGTACCTTCTACCTGATGGCAGGAGCTGGAAGAGGTTGTGAGAGGGGTGGGTGGGGTCCTTCACGATGCTGGTGGCCTTGTTGGAGCATCGTGAAAGGAAAATGTCCAGGATGGAGGGGAGAGGGGCACCGATGATCTTTGCGGCAGTGTTCACTGTCCATTGTAGGGTCTTGCGATCAGCAGCACTGCAGTTCCCATACCAGACAGTGATGCAGGTGGTCAGCACACTCTCAATGGTGCCCCTGTAAAAAGTGGTGAGGATGGGTGGAGGGAGACTTGCCCTTTTCAGCCGGCGGAGAAAGTGGAGGCGCTGTTGTCCCTTCTTGTTGAGTGACGTGATGTTGGTGGTCCAGGTGAGATCCTCTGTGATGTGCACACCCAGGAATTTAGTGCTGCCGACTCTCTCCACGGTTGAGCCGTCGATGGTCAGCGGGGGGTGGTCGACAGAGTTTCTCCTGAAGTCCATCACAACCTCTTTTGTCTTACCCACATTGAGGGACAGGTTGTTAGCACCACACCATTCAGCCAGCTGTGCCACTTCCTCTCTGTAGTGTGTTTCATTGTTGTTGCTGATGAGCCCTACCACAGTTGTGTCATCAGCAAACTTGATGATGTGGTTGGAGCTGGACTTGGCAGTGCAGTCGTGGGTCAGCAGTGTGAAGAGCAGCGGGCTGAGCACACAGCCTTGTGGGGCACCTGTGCTCAGTGTGGTAGTGCTGGAGGTGTTGCGGCCGACACGGACCAACTGAGGTCTTACAGTTAAAAAGTCCAGGATCCAATTACAGAGGGAGGTGTTAAGGCCCAGCAGGTTTAGTTTGTGGATGAGCTGTTGTGGGATTATTGTGTTGAATGCTGAGCTGAAGTCAATGAACAGCATTCTAACATAAGAGTCTTTCTGTTCCAGGTGGGTAAGAGCTAGGTGGAGAGTGATGGATATTGCATCGTCCGTGGAACGGTTTGGACGGTATGCAAACTGGAGTGGGTCCAGCGTGTTTGGGAGACTGGACTTGATGTGCTGCGTGACTAACCTCTCAAAGCACTTCATCATGATTGGGGTCAGTGCTTTGGAATGATAGTCATTCAGACAGGACACAGGTGACTTCTTTGGTACTGGAATTATGTAGGTGGATTTGAGACACGTGGGGACGACTCCCTGGCTCAGCGAGATGTTGAAGATGTCTGTTAGGACATCCGTCAGCTGTGCAGCACAGTCTTTCAGTACACGTCCAGGCCCGCAGCCTTTCGTGGGTTAATCCTGGATAGGGTCTTCCTTACGTCGGCTGGAGAGAGACAGAGTACCTGGTCGTTTGGAGATGTGAGTAGTTTCTGTGCAGGTGTGTCGTTCTGTATCTCAAATCATGAGTGGAAGTGGTTGAGTGCCTCTGGTAAGGATGTGTCATCGTCACTGGCCTGTGGCAGGGGCTTGTAGTCAGTGATGGTCTGAATAGCTTGCCACAGGGTCCGAGTGTCTCTGCTGTCTGTGAAGTGGTTGTTGATTTTTTTAGCATACTGATGTTTTGCCTTCTTGATGCCATGAGACAGATTGGTTCTTGCTGTTTTGAGGGCTGCTTTATCTCCTGATCTGAATGCTTCATCTCTGGTCTTTAGCAGCCCACGAACCTCTGCTGTCATCCATGGCTTCTGGTTGGCATGTGTGGTGATGGTATTGGTGACTGTCACATCATCTATGCACTTTTGGATGTAAGCAGTCACAGTTTCAGTGTACTCCTGCAGGTCTGTGTGGTTGTTGTAGCCTCTTTAAACATGTTCCAGTCTGTGTCCTGGAAGCAGTCCTGCAGTGCTGAGGTGGCATTGTCTGGCCATACCGTGATCTGCTTTTGAACCGGTTTGGCGAGTTTGAGAAGTGGTCTGTATGCTGGGATTAGCATAACAGAGATGTAGTCCGAGTACCCGAGGTGGGGGCTGGGTTCGGCTTTGTATGCGTTCTTTACTGTTGTGTAAACTAAGTCCAGTATGTTGTTTCCCCTTGTTGCAAAGTTCACATGTTGGTAGAACTTTGGCAAAACTGTCTTTAAGTTTGCGTGGTTGAAGTCACCGGCTATGATGAAAAAGGCGTCGGGGTTATTTGTTTGTTGTTTGCTGATGGCGCTGTACAGCTCGCGAAGCGCGTCCTTTGCGTTTGCACACGGGGGAATGTAGACCGCGACAATAACAATGGCCGTGAACTCCCGCGGCAGATAGAACGGTCGACACTTCACAAACATAAACTCCACCAGCGATGAACAGTGTTTTGTCACTACCGCAGCATTGTTACACCATTCGTTGTTGATATACACACACAAGCCACCGCCACGAGTTTTACCAGACAGTGATGAGTCTCTGTCCGCGCGGTAGCAAGTTAGCCCGTGCAACTGAATGGCGGAGTCCGGGATGTTGTCCTTTAGCCATGTTTCAGTGAAAACAAACACACAACAATCCCTTGCCTCATGCTGTGTAGACTGACTGAGTTGAATTAAGTCCAGTTTGTTTTCCAGAGAGCGAACGTTTGAGAGCATGTGTTGGAAGAGCCGGTCTTGTGGGGTTAGCTCTCAGCCTAGCTCGTATACCTCCGCGCTTACGTCCTCTCTCACACCGCTTGCGACGCCTTCTTGTGCGGGTAGCGTCAGTAGGTGAGGCCGCGGTCTAGAGGTCCGGCTCCAGCAGTAAACAAAGGCCTCGTAGCTTCTCGGTAGCCGCCGGCGAGTTTGTGTTGTCGATATCTAAAAGGTTTTGGCGATCGTAGATGTATCCCGGAGTGATCTCCCGATGAATTAACGGTAAATCGACACTATTTGGAGACGAACAGACGACATTAAAAGACAAAAAAGCACCATCTTTGGGACCCAGAATGGCCGCTGCATCTGACCGCGCCGCCATCTTGGTGATAGCACATGAATCTTAACAATGGTGAATCTTAGAGTGTATGTCTTCATATGATGAGATAGTCATTAGGAGCTGCTCTGGTTATAGTCAAAATTTAATTTTGTGTAATCAACTCTATGAAAATACAGTATTTAAACAAAGTGCTGCTCCAATAATCAAAGTGAAAGAATTTTAAGTCTATAATACATATAAAAATTTGAACTCTTGTACTATTTACACACACATACATCAAGAACCAGCATATAAATCTAAACAATGGTGACAATCAACAAAATTTGTCATGCTGCAATGCATGCAGGGTAACACCATAGTAAAAACTCCCATCATGCACTGCAGTATGAATAATTATTGTCACCACTGTTGAGGATTGTATGATAAGTGTTCATGTCTAAAAGCTTGAGCAATAGCTTTTTTTTTTTCTTCAATATTGAAGCATTAAGGTGGCATTTGTTTAATAGAACTTTTTTTTTTTTTTTGGTAGTTCAGTAACAGCTCAATGCCGTTCAATAAACCAAAAAGAAACCACTTCGTGATGCTCATTCATATGAGTTAGAATCCAAAAGCATGAGTTAATCTGCTACTTCAAGGTTTGATTCAGCAATGCACAAATGTTTGCGGTGAAACAATATTGAAATTGCTTAGAAGCAAATTACTTTGAGTTACTAAAAGTCTCAAGAGCCCAACTAAAGAAAACACTGACCACAATTATTATGGCATCGTGTTTTTTTTTTTTGTTTGTTTTTTTTTTCAGTTAATTCCATCCAAGGCTGTGGCTCAAGTCAAATGTTCTTGTGTTTCTCTTTTCTTCAGTGATTCTGCTTTCTTCAGTCACTTAATTATCTCATTAACTTTAACTCTTTGAGGACTTGGGATTTGACTTGAGACCCGTTTGTGACTTGAAAGGAATGACTTGGTTCCTCCTCTGGTGAAATCAGCTGCTGAGTTCATGGGTGGAATAAACATATGGCTGGACTTTTACTTTCTGACCCCTGGACTTTACACCTCTGCCAACCGCCGGGTTTGTCCCTTTTTAACCCAGAGCTGGGTTATATTTAACCCAGCTTTTTTAGAATGTGATACAGTCAATTAAAATTCTTAAAATTAATTGAAACTGACATTTTTGTTGTGTTTTTTTTTTTTAATTTTCATGATCACAGAACAACAGTGAGATAGAAAATTTCATATTTTGGCCCTCAAGTTCATCTCTTTAGTAAAAGTTTAGAACCCTGAGATTTCAGTCACAGATTTCAATAAAACACAAGTCTGAATTTCAGATGTCACTGAATTATTTTTTGGATGTTTCTGTGCTCCAAACTTCAGCACATGTTAAACCTGTTAAACAAATCCATTTATGTAGGTGACACAGTGTGAGGTGTCATTTATGACTGTAGGAGTCACTGTCTACTCAGCATTTGTAAGTTTGCTCTGTAGTCTTTCATTCATTGTACTCTTTTACGTAAATCTACGGTGACCTGTTGAGCTCAAACCAGATAAATCAATGAACAGAGAGTGAGAATTATCATTGCACAGGGAGACCTTTCACATTCTGACAGAGGCATTTAAGGAAAGTGAAAACTTTGATAACAATACATACCAAATAATAGTAATAATAATAATTAATGCATTAAAATTGTTCATGCATTTAAGGAGGAAGGAGTATAGGGTAAGTGTTGACACCGTGCTCCACTGCATCTCTCCCTGATGTCCCGTTGCGGTCGTGACATGGGTAGTAACCAACTTATGCCATGGGCACAGAGGGATTCAAGGCAGCCTTAGATTACAATTTATTATTATAATAATAATTATTATTAATATTATTATACTATTATTATTTTCTCTCTGCTTTATCCTTCAGCTCCTATTATTCATGATGAAATGAGTGTTTATTATTAACATTATTATTGCTGTTATTATTTGTTGTTCCAGGCATACATACACATACATACACAGGAGTTATCAGAATAGATTTGTCATATTAGCATGTTTTTTGTTGTTGTTGTTGTTGTTGTTGTTTTTGTTTTTTGGTATGTGTCACATGTAAATGGTGTCACATTCCTTGTTTGCATTATAAAAAAAAGACACTGATGTAGAGCTGAAGAGTGATTATGTCAGGAATGTTTCTCCCATTTCACATGTGAATAAAGTAGTGCTGTCAATCGATTAAAAAAATTAATCGCGTTAATCACAGTCATGGACTGTGATTAATCATGATTAATCGCACATTTACAAGGATTGTATCAAAATACAAGGATTTACCTGTAAATGTGTTGAAATGAAATGCATGACAAACTAGTTTAAGGAAACAGAACCTTTCACACCTCCGCCAGGTATGAGACAGAATCCTTATTATTCTTTTATCATTATTCTTTTGTTTTTATTCAGTCATTATCAACCTTTATACTGGCAGTAAAACATTTACTAAACCACATCGCTTCAGTCCAAGTATACATTTACCCAACTATTATCAAAAGTATTTCTAAATAAATATAACAAAACATTTTCTTGCGACCTTAAGTGAAGTATTATGACAAAATGCATTATGAAGAAGAATTGGACCTGTTCTGCAGCTGCATTAGAGCTAATATTAGCAGCATGCTACATAAGACAATTTATGAGATTAATAGTACACTTTTACTCAGAACTCACTTTAAACCAGCATCGAGTGTTTGTAATAACTTCCTTTTGCGATCACATGTGGAATTTTGTCGTTTACTGTTGTTAAAATATGCTATTTATAGCCTTTTATATTCCTGCACAAATTAGCATTTCAGATGTACACATTCATCTCAAGAAAATCACATACAAACCATATCCTATCGTAATCGTGTGTTTATTATCTTATATAATCTATAGTGGCTGTTGTCATGTTTATTTCTGCTGTGTAAAAGCCTTAACATGTGCTCTGCTGAAACTCACGTTGTTTGTGATGTTTACAGCCCTCTCTCTGTTCTTAAGTTGCCAGGAATACATTCCAACTATAATACACATTAGTAAAAGGATCTGTTTTAATTTTCATTTGTCTATATACACTTTGGGCGGCCGCGGTACATTATAAAAATAGCCCAAAAACCCGCGGCTCTGTAATTTTTCCCGCGACTGTATTTTCAAAATAGCCCACTTGTGCCGTTACCCTGGCAACACTGGTTCACTGTAACCTCATCACACACTGATAGATAACCTTCCGCGCTGCGATGACGGGAAGAAGTTGGGGTCAAGCATTATCACATGATTAATTTGCGTTAAAAAATATTAACGCGTTAAAAATTTTAGATTAATCGCATGCGTTAACGCGTTAACGTTGACACCCCTAGAATAAAGTGAAACCTTTCATAACAGTGCTAAGATTTCTGAATTGTTGAGATGCTAGTGTGACGTGCAAGATTTACCAGATAAGCTCAAGAACAGCATAAAAAGGTTTGCCTCAGCTTAAAATTTCTCAGTGAGTGTTTGTTTAGGTTTTGTGTGTTTTAAACAGACCATTTGTGCTTTCAGATAACAAATAAGTGATTGAATTATTTACAGTTTTCACAAGTCTTCAATACCTAACAAAGAAAAAATGAGTGACAAAGGTGAGTACATTTTTAAGTATATAGCATGGCATATAACCTAGAAATATTCAGTATGTTTTTGTTAAAATATCAGTAAATATGTTGCATTTATATCTTGGTAGAAACTCTAATTTCAGATGAAAATGACAGTGATTCATCTGGTATGCAGTTTGTGTGTATAATATAAATATACATGTAAATAGGGGCAAAAAAAAAGAAAAAGTTTTTACCCAATACAGTTTCATTCCTGTTCATGTTTTTTGTCTTTGTCTCTCAACTTCTAGCAACACTCAGATCTAGATGTACCAAAGCTTGCTTTCGCAAACTCCAAACATTAGTAATTCTATATATTTATAAATAAAATAAATAAATAAATAAATAAACATTCCCATCTAAGCATGAAGTCTGTTTGGACAACTGATCAAATATTTATGGAACAAATGTTTCATAGCAATAAAATTCATTATTTTTTTGCTGAACTATTTGAGCAGTAATTTTATTTGTGATATGTATGAAGGCTGTGCACTCTCAAAAAGGATGTGTTAATTAATAACACATTTTTTGTGTTATGGCCATTTTAACACATCATGTGTAATTTTAAGTTGATTGTGTAAAAAGAAAGTACGGAAGTTCTAAGAGGCCATGCATTATGCATTATTTTTTTATCTTGTTTTCTCGTGATCACGACTTAATTTTCTCGTGATCTCGACATAACGAAAGTGTTTTTTTATTTATTTAATTTTATTTTTTTTACAATGATTGATTTTTAAAACAATGCGTCGTGAATCTGCTGTTGCTATAGTAACGAACGTAACTCTGAAGCGCATCTGATCGACAGATAGATAGCCGTGCGCTCTTTTATACTGTAGCCTATGTTATGGATATTTCTTCGCTTCGCGTAGTACTAATAAAGTCTACAATAAACAAATATAGGCTAATCAATCACTGTTGATTTTTTTCCAGAGTATGCTAAACATTTTGTTTGTGTAATTAACGTTTAAATGGTCTAACATCAGAGCATTCAACACCGAAAGCGCAGGTGCGCCTTCAGAAGAATGCAGAGAATTGTTCTAAAGCTGCTCGGATTCAACTCACTTTGTTTTCCTCATTCGTTTTCAAATAAAATGATATATAATTTGTTTGTGATTTTTATTAGTCATGTAGGATGTGTTGTGATTGATATGTTCCTTACACGCTTGGGATGCTGTTTGAAAAGAGTGTTTATTTGTGTGTGTGTGTGTGTGTGTGTGTGTGTGTGTGTGGTTTCCTACAAAGAAATGTAGAAAATATTACAACACTGTATAACATTGCTTAACTAAATTAGCTTATACACATTTTTACATATATAAATCACATTTCTTATCAATATATATTTATTAACAATAAAGATTAAAAATAAGGACAAAGATGCACATTACAAATTGTAGCGCGTTCTACATAAACACAACATTATCCCCTTTTAACTAACAATCGTGTACTTCAAAGATGCACAAATAAAGATAGCCTATAGGTTGCAAACAGAATACTATACAGTGACCTCAACATTGGTTTTAATAAGCAATAAGTTTCACTGAATGTTATTGTGGTAGTGACAGCAGTAAGAACGTAACGATAACAGATACACTTTCAAGCAAAAATAATCATTTCTATTCAAGCATTTAACATTTATAAGTTAATTAAATGTCAATAATGACCTGCACAAATTATAGCAATCACGGAGAGGTCCTTACTCTGTCCCGAACATGTACAGTAAGGTGGATATACAGTATACAGGTCCCAATCAGTTATTTTTAGTTCTACACTGCCACCTGTTGGCGCAGTTGTGTAACTTAGAGAACAACTCCTGTTATGTCGAGATAACGAGAAAATTAAGTCGTGATAACCACATAACTTTTATGTCATGATAACGAGAAAATTAAGTCGTGATAACGAGAAAACAACTTTTGTTATGTCGTCGAGATCACGAGAAAATTAAGTCGTGATCACGAGAAAACAAGAAGGAAAAAAATAATAATGCATGGCCGCTTAGAACTTCTGTAAGAAAGAGAGAGAGAGAAACAACACAATGTGTCCAACACAATATGTGTTAACTATCATCCAATCACATTGCTGCCTACATCACTCCACAAGCTGTTAACCAAATTCGCGCCTCTTTTTTCATTGGTGGATGACGTGGATGCACTCAGGTATATGGTCAGGTATATGGATTTCCTCACTAGAAAAGTAAAGTTCCCAGAGCGTTCTCAGAAGGTCCCACCGGTGTCAATGGCGTTCCCAGAACATTTCCAGAGATGATGTGGAGCTCTTTAAAGGATTGGGCAGAGGTGGGACCAAGTCAAGTTTCGAGTCAAATCCCAAGTTCTCAAAGAGTTAAAGTTGATGAAATAATTAAGTGACTAATTAAACGATGATTGTGCATTAGTGATGAACACCTGCATTACAGAGGATCAGATGTTGATGTTTTATTGGTTAAAATGATGCCACCATCATGGAGATCAGTGTTTACTTTAGTTGGCCTCTTGACCCTTGACTCCCGTGTTAGATCTCTCTCTCTCTGCAGCAATGCATGTGATGTTGTAAAGCAGAGCGGAGATATTAGCTGTGTTTATGTGATGAGCTCGTCATCATGAGGTGGCTTGATTACTATCAAATTTTTATTTATTTATTTTTTTTTTTATATAAAAATATTTAGGTTTTGCATAATCAACCCTGTGAAACTACAGCATGCAAACAAAGTGTTGCTCTAATAGATATAGTGAATGAATTATAAATCTATGTAATAAATATAAAAATTTGAACTCCAGAATTAGTTCGACACACACAGACATCAAGAACCATGGAGATTCTTGATGTCTGATGCAGATTTACTCATGTACATAAGAATTTTAGCTAAAATACATTCTCTAAACCCAGTTTATTGTTTATTGAATACTACAAGTGTGCCATTCATCAGTTCATTTTCTTCAAAAGTGTAAACACTGAGCCTACTGGAAGCAGTCCTCTAAAATGTATCAGTCACTTTCCAGCTCGACCAATAGAGATAGTTTGGGGTGTGGCTACTGTAACAGGCAGAGCAAGAGGGTGTCTAGCTGGTGCTGGATCATGACTGACACATTACACAAGAAAAGAAATTCAGATTGAAAGGTTGTTTGAAAATATGCTTTATTTTTGTAATTCTGCTAAAAGACACTGTAGTGCAGAAACTACTGTATATACTTCACCTTTTAAGTAAAATCTGTATAAAATAATAACAGTGCTCACTGTGAGCCAATTGATAGTTTTCACGTGACGTCACACCCTTATAGGAACTCTCACCTGGAGGGCAAAACCAAGCTTTGCTCCACTGACCGCCAGTTATTTTTATGCAGATTGCATCAAGTAATAATGTAGTAAAACACAGATATTAAAAGGCGAAATTCAGTAAACGCCTTATTGATAATGTATATTTTGTACAGGCAAGAAGCTGAAGCCAGAATATAAACACAATGTGCAAAGTTTCACATTAAATGACTTCCCATAGAAAACCATTATAAGGAACACTGAACCATTAAGCGGATTGCGTTCATATTCTGGCCTCATCAGCTTGCCTATGTAAACTACACATCATTAATATAGTGAATACTGAATTTGATCTTGCTCTATATTATGGCACTTTAAGTGTTTTTACAATGTTTTGTCACACTGTTTCTGATTGAAATATCACCATGGGTGCTTAATATGGATTGCAAATGGCTATAAAATGCATTTTGTTCAGAAATACCTTTGTTTTATTCTTTTGAGAGGTGATCTAAATATTTGCGGCTGGGAAACAGATGAAAAATTGATGCTTGTGCAGCAGTTCTATGGATATTTTGCCCTCCAAGTCTTCGAGCCGGTCACGTGACTGAAAACTATCAATTGGGTCAAACTCCCACCCACTGTCTCTTCTGTTGCTTCACTTGCATTCAAAACCTTTGAAATCATAAACAACAATTTTCGACCTGCAATCAGTGAAAGCAGGGCAAAGAGCATCATTTCAGCATACATGGTAAAAAGTGTCAGAGCTACACAAAGCAAAACAAAGCTTTTCTTGCATTAATAAAATAGTTTAAGAATGCTTTTTATTGGCAATGTTTTATCTTTTAAATGGCAATTTGGTTTGCCCCCAAATACATATGTTTAGAATATCAATAAGAGATCATTTAAATTTTCTATGTAACATACAAAAATTCAAATTAAAGGATTACAGAATCAGTCTTACCATCATGAAGACTCAGATGCTAATGAGAGGACGCAGCAATGGACACAAGGCAACACAATAGGTACATACTTTAACAAAGCTGATATTTCATCATATTGTTTGTTTTTAAAACGTCAGATCTCCCTCTTAATAACATACAGCTAACTAATAACATACAAATCATGTCATTAGGATCAGTTTCATCTCATTTGAGGATTGTTCTGGTGGGTAAAACTGGATCAGGAAAGAGTTCAACAGGAAACACTATACTGTGTCAAGAATGTTTTGAGACAGACGTTTCACCAGAATCAGTTACTAAAACCTGTGAAAGAGGAGAAGTAGAGATGGATGGAAGGAGCATCTCAGTCATCGACACTCCAGGACTGTTTGATACGACAATGACAGAAGAGAATATGAAGGAGGAAATAGTGAAATGTGTTGAAATGTCTCTTCCTGGTCCTCATGTGTTTCTGCTGGTCATCAGACTGGACGTGAGATTCACCACTGATGAGAAAAACACAGTGAGATGGATTCAGGAGAACTTTGGAGAAGAAGCTTCTCGCTATTTCATCATTCTGTTCACTCACGCTGATACACTGAAGAAAAAACCATTAGATGCGTATATCAATGAAAGTGATTGTCTGCAGGCTCGTGTTATAGAATGTGGTGGCAGATTTCATTCATTCAACAATGAAGACAAGGACTGCTCTCAGGTCACTGAACTGCTGAAGAAGATTGAGATGATGGTGGAGGAGAATGAAGGACGACACTACACTAATGAGATGTATGAGGAAGCTCAGAGAAAGCTAATCAGAAAACAGTTCTGTAAGTGTGTATGTGTTATCATTAAAATGCTATAAACGGTAAAGCAAGAAAAAAAACATCAGTCTAACATCAGTCAATATGTCTGTTTCATTTTGTCTTTTTGTCTTCAAATCATAAAATTGAATATGCTTATTCTACTAATCTACTGGCTAATTAGCTATTTGTTTTTCAGCATCTGGATTGTAATTGTACTGTTTTGTATGACATTCTGATGTGCAGGGTTAGAGAAACCCAGGATTGTTCTTCTGGGTAAAACTGGATCAGGGAAGACAAAAACAAGAGACACCATTGTGGGCCGAGAGAGGAGAAAGGAACCAGAGTCTACTGAATCCTGTGAGCAAGAAGATGTGGATGGAAAGACCATGAAAATAATCGACACTCCAGGGCGGATTTACATGTCAGAGAATGAAGATGAAAAAATTAAGCATGAAATTAAGACTCTGGCCTTAATGTCTGATCCTGGTCCTCTTGTGTTCCTGCTGGTCATCAAACCGGCTGTGAGATTCTCAGATGAGGAACACAAAAACAAAAAATGGATTCAGGAGAACTTTGGTGAAGATGCTACACGTTACACCATCGTTCTCTTCACTCACGCTTATGCACTGAAGAAGAAACAATTAGATAATATCAGAGAAACTCCAGGTTTACAAGAATTTACTAATAATTTTGGTGGATTTCACTCATTTAATAATGACGACAACAAGAATTCCTTTCAAGTCAATGAACTGCTGAATAAGATTGAAGAGTTGATGGAGAAGAATGAATGGAGGCACTACACAACTGAGATGCTCCGGAAGGCTCAGAGGAAGAAACGGTTCTGTAAGTGTGTTTGTGTTATTCTGTGTCTTTAAAACATTTTATCATCATGATATAAACAGCACTGAAAGAATAAAATCTATTAATGTTGCTCACTTAGTCTTCAGATCAGTTCTGGATCAGTTTGATTAGTCCTTCATGTTGCAATTACATCTCTAGTTGGCCAGTTTGGTTCATTTAGTTAGGGTTAAATGTCTAGACTGTAATCTTTGTTTAAATGGACATTGTGATTGACAGGGTCTGGGAAACCGAAGGTTGTACTTCTGGGTAAAACTGGATCAGGAAAGAGTTCAACAGGAATCACCATTTTGGGGCAAGAAAGGAGCTGGGTGAGGCAAGCATTTGAGAAGCTGCAAAAAGCATTGAAAGTGTAGGTCTTATTTCTTGGTTTCATGTTGAAAGGGTTTTTGTTGTGAATATTTAGATGAGGTGACTTTGTTCATACATTCTTTGTTTAGCTCACGGGCAGCATTTAAATCTGCATGGCAGCCTGTAGTGGGAAATACTCACCCTCCGATAAAAGTTGATCTAGTTCACATATTTACAGAGGCGGACAAAGTACACAACTCCATTACAATACTGCTGATCAAATATTACTCCGATACAAGTAAAATTTGTAAAGACAGATTTTTACTTAAGTAAAAGTACAGAAGTACTTGCTTTTAAAAGTACTTAAGTACCAAAATTAAATTTCCATTTTCATGTCAATGCACTGTTTTATTATTGTTGTACGTAATATTTGCAATACCTCTGAAGCAACTTACAATACATTACACCTACTGAATACACTGACTAACTTGTAGTATCTTTGGAATAAAGAGCTTTTAGAATGTTAAAAACCTATGGGAAAAAAAAAATATATATATATATATATATATATATATTTATCACCCCTACTCATTCCCAAAAAAGCAGGATGGTAGTGATCTCACACAGCTCTGGCAGTGTGTGCACACATCTATGTGCAGCCATTCATTCACATTTGAACAGAGTGGACAGTGAAATCCTGTAAATACAGAGTGATAAGGAAGTAAAAAAAAAAAATCAAACCTGCTTTAAAACCCAGCAACACAACTGTTCTTCTGTGGCTTTATAGGTACACAATTTAGCAAAATCAGACAATATTGTGTCTAATATATACCACATTATTACCTTCTTATTAAATTGTAGTAAATAAATATCACATTTGCAACTGGTCAGTCTTCAAAAATGTTGGGAAATAACTTCATGTAGCCCTACAAGAGAGATTACTGATAAACCGTCTGAAAAAAAGAAAGTCACGTTTTAGAGAAGAAAAAAATCATTCACTGACACCCACTGAAGCTGCTACATAATAATGACTTTCTACTTCGAGGACCTTGATAGAAATGTAGTGGAGTGAAAATTACAATATTTGTGTCATGAATCTGGTCCATGGACCTCCATTTGTTCGCCACCAGAGGTCACCCTGCCATCACATTGACTCTCACACCACACACTACCCCGGACTTCATTTCCCAGCAGCCATTTCCCTAATCACATGCTCACACCTGATACCCATCTCGCAATCACACACGCTACATAAGCCTTGGACTTCCTCTCTGTCTCTGCCGAGTATTGTACGCAAATATCCTAGTGATAGCTACCCTACGAAGCCTTCTTAGTTCCCATAGTCTTGCCTTGCCTGTTTTTCCGTGTTTTGATTTCTGCCCGTGTTTCCTGGATTAACCCTTGCCTTGCCGTTCAGACTCTGTTTGCCCTCGTTTGGATTATTGCTGTTTACCTGGATTTACTCTCTCTGCCTTGCCCTTTGGATATTGTTCGCCGATCGTCGACCCACGCTTGCCCTAGGATTACTCCTTGTCTTGTCCCTGCCATACCTGTTTGCCATTGTTTCGACCCTGCCTGTATTTATGACCATGTCTTTAAATAAAAGCTTGCACATGGATCCGCACGTCTCTCGTCTCGTCAGCCCCGTAACAGAATACTCGGCCACACAAGGATCCAGCGGCTTTTCTAAAGGACCCTGGCCAGGTATGGACCCATTCAACCAGCTGCTCGATCTGCGACAGAGGAGTTTATCTATTGAAGAGTACGTCATTCAATTCTGCGAGCTGGCGCATAAGATTCAATTTGATGAGGTAGTATTAAAAGACAGATTTCGTTTTGGACTCAGTGAGCCTGTAAAGTCATGGTTACCAGAGGGGAAGTTTCATTGCAGTCTAAAGGACTTTATAGACTATCCTTTACTGTGCGCTGGCTCTTCGTTTACTGTGGGTGTCGCGGAAGAGGAACGCGACTCCGCGTCTATGACTGAGATGGCGGTCGTAGCAGAGCCCGTTCACAAAATGGCGGCCACCACGACGTTCCGTCATGTCACAACTGTCATTCCTGACCCAAGTCACGTCACTGCTGATCGTCCAGAGTCCCAGCACGGCACTGCTGATCGTCCAGAGTCCCAGCACGGCACTGCTGATCGTCCAGAGTCCCAGCACGTCACTGCTGATCGTCCAGAGTCCCAGCACGGCACTGCTGATCGTCCAGAGTCCCAGCACGTCAATGCTGATCGTCCAGAGTCCCAGCACGTCACTGCTGATCGTCCAGAGTCCCAGCACGTCACTGCTGATCGTCCAGAGTCCCAGCACGGCACTGCTGATCGTCCAGAGTCCCAGCACGTCACTGCTGATCGTCCAGAGTCCCAGCACGTCTCAGCTGATCTTCCAGAGTCCCAGCACGCCTCAGCTGATCGTCCAGAGTCCCAGCACGCCTCAGCTGATCGTCCAGAGTCACAGCACGTCTCAGCTGATCGTCCAGAGTCACAGCACGTCTCAGCTGATCATCCAGAGTCCCAGCACGTCTCAGCTGATCGTCCAGAGTCCCAGCACGTCTCAGCTGATCGTCCAGAGTCCCAGCACGCCTCAGCTGATCATCCAGAGTCACAGCACGTCTCAGCTGATCGTCCAGAGTCACAGCACGTCACAGCTGCTCGTCCAGAGACGCGTCACGTCACAGCTGCTCATCCAGAGTCGCGTCACGTCTCAGCTGATCGTTCAAGCTCTCATCTCGACTCAGCTGACCGACCAGAGTCTCGTCACGTCTCAGCTGATCTACCAGAGTTTTGGCACGTCTCAGCTGATCTACCAGAGTCTAGTCACGCCTCCACCAATCTACCAGAATATCTTCGCATCTCAGTGGATCTTCCAGAGCCTCTCCATGTCTCCGCTGACCTTCCAGAGTCCCTTCACGTCACCACTGACCCTCCAGAACCACGTCACGTCACCGCTGATCATCCAGAGTCTTGTGACGTCCTGTCCACCACACCCAGATATTCAAGGTCAGTGCTTCGATTTCTCAGTCTGGTATCCAGTGTGAGGGATGCACCACTGGTGTCTGCACGTGCTGCTGGTATCCCTAAACCCATTCACTCTAACCCTCCTGTCCCTGAACTGAGTCCCCTGTCCGCAGCGCTTCCCATGATGGGGATCGCTTTATGTTGCGTTTGGGCTGCATACACCACCGCAGAACTGCCCGAGGTGACGGCACACGCTGCAGAACCTACAGAAGCAGCGGGGCTCGCCTCAGCCCCTTGTATGATGGTGGAGCCCAGCAATGTACTCTCAGCCTGTTGTGTTGCGGCCAAAGAGACCATTACAGAACTCTCTCTCGTTCCCTATAGTACCACTGTAGAACCTCTGGAGGTGGCGGCATCTGCTGCAGAACCTCTGGAGGTGTCAGTGGTATCCATCTGTAAACTCTCGCCCTGCCCTGTCACGGCTATGAAGGCCGTCTGTGAACTCTCGTTCTGCCCTGAAACGGCTAGGAAGGCCGTCTGTGAACTCTCGCCCTGCCCTGTCACGGCTATGGAGGCTGTCTATGAACTGCTGCCTTGCTCTGAGCCGGCCAGGGAGGCCATATATGCTCTGCCTGTCTCTTGTGTCTCAGTTTCCCCTAGGTCCCAGTCTCTGCCATGGGCCTCTGCCCCGCCGTGGAGGTCGTCTGCTCCGCCGTGGGGGTCTTCTGTCCTACTCTGGGGGTCTTCTGCTCCACCAGTTCTGTCTGCTCCGCCCTGGAGGGCTTCAGCCTCGTCTGCTCCGCCCTGGTGGGCTCCTGCTCCGTCTGCTCCGCCCTGGTGGTCTCCTGCTCCGTCTGCTCTGCTGTGGAGGTCTTCTGCTCTGTCTGCTCCGCCGTGGAGGTCGTCTGCTCCACACTGGTGGGCTCCAGTTCTGTCTGCGCTACCCTGGTGGGCTTCAGCCTCGTCTGCGCCGCCCTGGAGGGCTTCAGCCTCGTCTGCGCTGCCTTGGAGGGCTTCAGCCTCGTCTGCGCCGCCCTGGAGGGCTTCAGCCTCGTCTGCGCCGCCTTGGAGGGCTTCAGCCTCGTCTGCTCCGCCCTGGTGGGCTTCAGCCTCGTCTGCGCCGCCTTGGAGGGTTTCAGCCTCGTCTGCTCCGCCCTGGTGGGCTCCAGTCCCGCCTGTTCCACCATGGTGCCCTGTTCTGCCTCGGTCCTCGACCTCTCCACTCCCAAGTGGACCTGGCCCTCCGTCCCTCCCTCTGTTCCGCCTCCGCTCCACCACCCTCTTGGATTGTGTAATGTTTGGAGCGTCTGGAAGCCGCTCCTTGGGAGGGGGCTATGTCATGAATCTGGTCCATGGACCTCCATTTGTTCGCCACCAGAGGTCACCCTGCCATCACATTGACTCTCACACCACACACTACCCCGGACTTCATTTCCCAGCAGCCATTTCCCTAATCACATGTTCACACCTGATACCCATCTCGCAATCACACACGCTACATAAGCCTTGGACTTCCTCTCTGTCTCTGCCGAGTATTGTACGCAAATATCCTAGTGATAGCTACCCTACGAAGCCTTCTTAGTTCCCATAGTCTTGCCTTGCCTGTTTTCCCGTGTTTTGATTTCTGCCCGTGTTTCCTGGATTAACCCTTGCCTTGCCGTTCGGACTCTGTTTGCCCTCGTTTGCATTATTGCTGTTTACCTGGATTTACTCTCTCTGCCTTGCCCTTTGGATATTGTTCGCCGATCGTCGACCCACGCTTGCCCTAGGATTACTCCTTGTCTTGTCCCTGCCATACCTGTTTGCCATTGTTTCGACCCTGCCTGTATTTATGACCATGTCTTTAAATAAAAGCTTGCACATGGATCCGTACGTCTCTCGTCTCGTCAGCCCCGTAACAATTTGTCTTTCAAATGTATTGAAGTTAAAGTTATAAGTTTCCAGAAAAAATAATACTCGAGTAAAGTACAGAAACTCAAAAAGTGTACTAAAGTACAATCCTCAAGTCCTCAAAATGTACTTAGTTACTGTCCACCTCTGCATATTCACATATGTTGGAGGGGACTAACCTGTTTAAAAACCTGTTGTTCACACTCTCAAAAAGGATGTGTTAATTAATAACACATTTTTTGTGTTATGGCCATTTTAACACATTATGTGTATTTTTAAGTTGATCGTGTAAAAAGAAAGCGAGAGAGAGAAAGAAACAACACAATGTGTGTTAACTATCATCCAATCACATTGCTGCCTACATCACTCCACAAGCTGTTAACCAAATTCGCGCCTCTTTTTTCATTGGTGGATGACGTGGATGCACTCAGGTATATGGTCAGGTATATGGATTTCCTCACTAGAAAAGTAAAGTTCCCAGAGCGTTCTCAGAAGGTCCCACCGGTGTCAATGATGTTCCCAGAACATTTCCTGAGATGATGTGGAGCTCTTTAAAGGATTGGGCAGAGGTGGGACCAAGTCAAGTCTCGAGTCAAATCCCAAGTTCTCAAAGAGTTAAAGTTGATGAAATAATTAAGTGACTAATTAAATGATGATTGTGCATTAGTGATGAACACCTGCTGTTATTGTGTATTACAGAGGATCAGATGTTGATGTTTTATTGGTTAAAATGATGCCACCATCATGGAGATCAGTGTTTGCTTTAGTTGGGCTCTTGACCCTTGATGCCTGTGTTAGATCTCTCTCTCTCTGCAGCAATGCATGTGATGTTGTAAAGCAGAGCGGAGATATTAGCTGTGTTTATGTGATGAGCTCGTCATCATGAGGTGGCTTGATTACTAGCAAATTTTTTTTTTATTTTGTTTGTTTTTTTTTGTTTATAAATATGTTTAGGTTTTGCATAATCAACCCTGTGAAACTACAGCATGCAGCCAAAGTGTTGCTCTAATAGTTATATTGAATGCATTTTAAATCTATGTAATAAATATAAAAATTTGAACTCCAGTATTGTTTTGACACGCACAGACATCAAGAACCAGCATATGAATCTCAACAATGGTGACAATCAACAAAATGCTTCATGCTGCAATGCATGCTGGGTAACACCATAGTAAAAACTCCCATCATGCACTGCAGTATGAAAAATTATTGTCACCACTGTTGAGAATCATATGAGAAGTGTTTATGTCTAAAAGCCTGAGTGAAAACAGTTCTTTTTTTTTTAAATATTGAAGCATTATCGTGGTGTTTGTTTGAAAGCGCACTTTTTTTTTTTTTTTTGCAGATCTGTCAATAAACCCAAGAGAAATCCTTTCATGATGCTCATTCACCATGAGTTAAAAGCAAAAACCATAAGTTAAACCATAACTACTTCTAGGTTTGATTCAACAATGCACAAATGTTTGCTGTGAAACAATATTGCAATTGTTTAGAAGCAAAGTACTTTGATTTAGAAAAAGGGACAAGAGACCAACTAAAGCAAACCTTAACTACAATTATGGTGGCATCGTGTTTTTTATTTTTTCTTTCAGTTGATTTCATTCAAGGCTGTGGCTGAAGTCTGTAGTTCTTGTGTTTCTCTTTTCTTCAATGATGCTGCTAGTTAACAGCAGGTGTTCATCACTAATGCACAATCATCGTTTAATTAGTCACTTAATTATCTCATTAACTTTAAATCTTTGAGGACTTGGGATTTGACTTGAGACTTGCTTGTGACTTGAAAGTCCCACTTCTGGATTTATGACACATTAGTGTGTTAAATATTTTAACACACTGCCTGTGATAAGAATAACACACTGGTTGTGTTAAAATTGAATTAACACAAAATGTGTTGTCCTTAACTAGACACACGGGTGTGTTAAAATATAACATAGGTTGTGTTGTGTTTAACACATCTGTTTTTTTAACACACGTGTCATAATTAACACAATTTGTGTCATAGATGTGCTATTCTTCAAGGTGCACTGTTTAAATATTTGAAGAATATCAACCTGTGTTAAGAAGAATAACACACTGGTTGAGTTGAATTAACACAAAATGTGTTGTCCTTAACTAGACAGACAGGTGTGTTAAAATATAACACAGGTTGTGTTGTTTTTAACACATCTGTTTTAAGAGTGCAGCATTAGCTTATTAGGTTTACATTGAAATTTTATAAATTAAATGCTTCCATTTATTGTTATCTGTTTCTAAATGTTTGTATCTCAGGGGAGACGTCACCCTTTTAGGAGTATAAATCAAGATATAAATGTGTGTGTGTGTGTGTGTGTGTTACGGGGCTGACGAGACGAGAGACGTGCGGATCCATATGCAAGGCTTTATTTAAAGACATGGTCATAAATACAGGCAGGGTCGAAACAGTGGCAAACAGGTATGGCAGGGACGAGACAAAGAGTAGTCCTAGGGCAAGCATGGGTCGACGATCGGCGAACAATATCCAAAGGGCAAGGCAGAGAGAGTAAATCCAGGGAAACAGCAATAATCCAAACGAGGGGCAAACAGAGTCCGAACGGCAAGGCAAGGGTTAATCCAGGAAACATGGGCAGAAATCAAAACACGGGAAAACAGGCAAGGCAAGACTAAGACAACTCCGAGGGCTTCGTAGGGTAGCTATCACTAGGATATATGCGTACAATACTCGGCAGAGACAGAGAGGAAGTCCATGGTTTATATAAGGGGTGTAATGGGAATCAGCTGTGGGATCAGTCTCAGGTGTGAGCGTGAGATTAGTGAAATGGCTGCTGGGAAATGTAGTCTGGCGATGACGTGCAACAGTAGTGTATTGCAACAGCCAATGTGGTGAGCGAGTGACCTCTGGTGGTGGGTGAACGGAAGTTCATAGGCCGGATTCGTGACATAGCCCCCCCCCAAGGAGTGGCTTCCAGACGCTCCAAACATTACACAATCCAAGAGGGTGGTGGAGCGGAGGCGGAACAGGGAGAGGGACGGAGGTCCAGGTCCACGTGGAAGTGGGAAGACCGGGAACTGAGGTAGAGCTGGCGGAGCAGGAAGCCAGGGCAGAGCCGGAGACCAGGACGGAAGAGGAGCCCACCAGGGTGGAGCAGACGGAGCAGGAGCCCACCAGGGCGGAGCAGATGGTACAGGTGGAGCAGAAGACCACCAGAGCCAGATAGCAGACCACCACGGTGGAGCAGACGGAGCAGATGACCTCCGCGGCAGAGCAGACAGAACAGGAGTCCACCACAGCGGATCAGGAACCCACAGCAGAGACTGGGACCTAGAGAAAACTGAGACACAAGGAGGAGAAAGAACATGCACAGACACAAGGACCGGGGTAGGGAACATGGGAAGTCTATCAATGTTTTCCCTGGTGGCAACTGAGCGGGCAGGCAGTTCACAATCAGCCACCATGGCTAGTTCAGAACAGGGCGAGAGTTCATAGATGGCCTCCTCGGCCGGTTCAAAGCAGGGCAAATGTTCAAAAGCGGCCTCCGTGGCCGTGACAGGACAGGACGAGAGTTCAGGGACAGCCCTTCTGGCTGCGACAGGACAGGCAGAGAATTCACAGGTGGCCTCCATAGCCGTGACAGGGCAAGACGAGAGCTCCCAGACGGCCTCCTTAGCCGTGACAGGACAGGGCGAAAGTTCACAGACGACCTCCTTAGCCATGACACGACAGGCTGAGAGTACATTGCTGGGCACCACCACCATAAAAGGATCTGAAGCGAGCACCGCTGCTTCAGGAGGTTCTGCAGCAAGTGCCACCTCCTCTGGAGAAGCTGCAGCGGGTGCCATCGCCTGGGGCAGTTCTGTGGTGGTATATGCAGCCCAAATGCAACATAAAGCGATCCCCATCATGGGAAGCGCTTCGGACAGGTGAATTGGAGCAGGAACAGGAGGGTTAAAGTGAGCTGGTTCGGGGATACCAGCAGCACGTGCTGACACCAGCGGTGCATCCCTCACACTGGACGTCAAACTGGGGTAATGGAAGACTGACCTTGATGATCTGGGTGTGTCAGCCCGGACGTGACAAGACTTGGGCTGATCAACGGAGACGTGACGAGATTCTGGAAGATCAGCGACGACGTGCTGGGACTCTGGATGATCAGCGACGACGTCGACGACGTGCTGGGACTCTGGATGATCAGCGACGACGTGCTGGGACTCTGGATGATCAGCGACGACATGCTGGGACCCTGGAAGATCAGCAGTGACGTGCTGGGACCCTGGAAGATCAGCAGTGACGTGCTGGGACTCTGGATGATCAGCAGTGACGTGCTGGGACTCTGGATGATCAGCAGTGACGTGACGAGACTCTGGTAGATCAGCTGAGACGTGACGAGGCTCACGAAGAGAAGCTGTGACTTGGCTTGACTCATGATGCTCAATGGTAGCTTGACTGGATTCACGAAGATCAACTATAACTTGACTTAGCTCTTTAAGATCAACTGTGACTAAACTTGATTCAGAAATGGCAGCAGTGACTTGACTTGGCTCATGAATGGCAGCAATGACATGACGTGGTGTTCTTGTGGCCGCCATTTTGTGAACGGGCTCAGCTGTCGCCGCCATTTTGTGAGCTTGCTCTAGCGTAGCTGCCATTTCGGGCACAGACGCGGTGTCGTGTTCCTCCTCCGCGACACCCACCGTAAACAAAGAGCCAGTGCACAGCAAAGCATAGTCTATAAAGTCCTTTAAGCTACAATTAAACTTCCCCTCTGGTAACCATGACTTTATGGGCTCACTTAGTCCAAAACGAAAAATATCTTTTAGTATAACCTCATTAAAGGGAATCTTATGCACCAGCTCACAGAATTGAATGACATACTCCTCAATAGATGAACTCCCTTGTCGCAGATCGAGCAGCTGGTCGAATGGGTCCATACCTGGCCAGGGTTCCTTCGAAAAGCCGCTGGATCCTTGTGCGGCCGAGTATTCTGTTACAGGGCTGACGAGACGAGAGACGTGCGGATCCATATGCAAGGCTTTATTTAAAGACATGGTCATAAATACAGGCAGGGTCGAAACAGTGCCAAACAGGTATGGCAGGGACGAGACAAAGAGTAGTCCTAGGGCAAGCGTGGGTCGACGACCGGCGAACAATATCCAAAGGGCAAGGCAGAGAGAGTAAATCCAGGGAAACAGCAATAATCCAAACGAGGGGCAAACAGAGTCCGAACGGCAAGGCAAGGGTTAATCCAGGAAACACGGGCAGAAATCAAAACACGGGAAAACAGGCAAGGCAAGACTAAGACAACTCCGAGGGCTTCGTAGGGTACCTATCACTAGGATATATGCGTACAATACTCGGCAGAGACAGAGAGGAAGTCCATGGTTTATATAAGGGGTGTAATGGGAATCAGCTGTGGGATCAGTCTCAGGTGTGAGCGTGAGATTAGTGAAATGGCTGCTGGGAAATGTAGTCTGGCGATGACGTGCAACAGTAGTGTATTGCAACAGCCAATGTGGTGAGCGAGTGACCTCTGGTGGTGGGTGAATGGAAGTTCATAGGCCGGATTCGTGACAGTGTGTGTATACTCTGAGATTTTGTTTCTTGTGTTTTAGAAAATCAGTTCAATACTTATATACGTTTATATTTAAACGTTTAATTATTTAATCATTTAGTTAGTAACTTTGTTTATTGAGTTTTGAGGTTAAGCAAATCGTGTGTCTCTGGAAAATAGTAATCTGACACTATATTCATTGCAATATCAAAGGATTTTGACTCTTATTTGTTAAATAGGGATTTATGGACACATGAGTGTTTTTAGTAGGGGTGTCAACGTTAACGCATTAACGCATGCGATTAATCTAAAATTTTTAACGCGTTAATATTTTTTAACGCAAATTAATCATGTGATAATGCTTGACCCCAACTTCTTCCCGTCATCGCAGCGCGGAAGGTTATCTATCATTCTGTGATGAGGTTACAGTGAACCAGTGTTGCCAGGGTAGCAGCACAAGTGGGCTATTTTGAAAATACAGTCGCGGGAAAAATTACAGAGCTGCGGGTTGCGTTTTTTTGGGCTATTTTTATAATGTACCGCGGCCGCCCAAAGTGTATATAGACAAATGAAAATTAAAACAGATCCTTTTCCTAATGTGTATTATAGTTGGAATGTATACCTGGCAACTTAAGAACGGAGAGGCGGTTATAAACATCACAAACAACGTGAGTTCAGCCAGCCCAGAGCATACGTTAAGGCTTTTACACAGCAGAAATAAACATGACAACACCCACTATAGATTATACAAGATAATAAACACACGATTACGATAGGATATGGTTTGTATGTGATTTTCTTGAGATGAATGTGTACATCTGAAATGCTAATTTGTGCAGCGATATAAAAGGCTATAAAGAGCATATTTTAACAACAGTAAACGACAAAATTCCACATGTGATCACAAAAGGAAGTTATTACAAACACTCGATGGTGGTTTGAAGTGAGTTCTGAGTAAAAGTGTACTATTAATCTCATAAATTGTCTAATGTAGAATGATGCTAATATTAGCTCTAATGCACCTGCAGAACAGGTCCAATTCTTCTTCATAATGCATTTTGTCATAATATTTCACTTAAGGTCGCAAGAAAATGTTTTGTTGTATTTATTTAGAAATACTTTTGATAATAGTTGGGTAAATGTAAACTGGGATTGAAGCGATGTGGCTTGGTAAACGTTTTATTACCAGTATAAAGGTTGATAATGGCTGAATAAAAACAAATGAATAATGATAAAAGAATAATAAGGATTATGTGTCATACCTGGCGGAAGTGTGAAAGGTTCTGTTTCCTTAAACTAGTTTGTCATGCATTTCATTTCAACACATTTACAGGTAAATCCTTGTATTTTAAATGTGCGATTAATCATGATTAATCACAGTCCATGACTGTGATTAACGCGATTAATTTTTTTAATCGATTGACAGCACTAGTTTTTAGTGTGTTAGAGAAAGAAAAAAAAAGAGAGATAAAGATAAAATCAGACCCTTGGGGTAAGAATCTATACATAAAGCCCAGAGTGGCATGTTGTTACTAGCTTTATTATTTTTAAATTAAAAACGTATTGTAACATCTTCAGTTAAATTATGGACAGATAAATATGTAAATATTCATATGCCTGCATATAGGTCATATCATTAATTTACTTTTCAGACAAATATCTTCTAATGGAATTCTGCTTGTCTGAAATAGTCTGTCATTGGTTATTAAACTATTGATCTAAATTGTCAAAACAATTTTAAACAGAATAGTTGGTTTAGTACATTACATTAATGACACATATAAATTAATGACACATTTATAAATATTAATAAGAAAGATATCGTTTTGTGTTATTTTGTGCAATGACAAATATATTATAAATATATTTATTTTCAATAACATATTGGTTGATGCATTATCATCCTGATCATATCTAAATATGTTACAATTGTCACCGTCCCACAGGTGCTCCTTTTTATTGTCTTTTTACTCTATCAAATATTTTAGTAATCACCTTAAAGGTGCAGTGTGTAGATTTTAGCGGCATCTAGCGGTTGAGGTTGCAAATTGCCCCCCTTAGTTACTGTTGCTCCCTCGGACAAACAAACGGAGTTGCTCACTGTCTTACAATGACAGCTGTAGTGTGAAAACCTTGTCCCACGATGTTTTTGCACAATTTTGGACACAGAAGGCCACCAAACGGGAATTAAATATTCCATGGAGGGATTTATAAAATATTTTAAAATAAATACAGTGGGTAACTCGAAACAAGGGTTTACAGATCACAGTGTAAGCAGGAGAAGTCTCATATTACGGTCAGTCATCACGATCACGGATGACAACATGCAGGATCAACACTGTTCATGTACCGCAGGGTACGATTAAATTAATGTACATTTAACCAGTTTAGTATGGAGAGGCACTGAAATGTAGACCTTCGTTGATGTGTTTTTGACCTACACTGTACAAGACACGAGAACAGTCCGCTATTTAGGTTTGTACATTAGCGTGGACGCACTAACTTTAACGTTAGCTAGTTTTAACCAGAGATACCTTGCTAAAGCACAAGATAACATTAACGTTCTGCTTGAGCAGATGAAAATTGTAACTTAATGAGTGTATGGCAACCAGAAAATGAACGTTTTTGTCTTCATTTGTATTGGGGTTGAATACTTAGGGACATTTTGCTCTGTTTTGTTTGGATTCAGGAAATTTAATAAAATAAATTATATTGCCCATCCTCTCAGGATACCTGGAATCAGTGTTACAAGTACCCCAGGCACATCGTTTTTCCATTTTTGAAGCATAAACCCCATAAAACCGATGCGAGCTTCGGATCTTCTAATGTTTCTCTATGGCGCTGAAAACTAAAGATGTCCGAGTTCTGCTCCCTGTGCAACTGATTCTCGACTGCCATTGGCTAGTCTGCTTTTGAGGGGAGGGGCTTAGCGATAGGTCAAGTCAAGTCAAGTCACCTTTATTTATATAGCGCTTTTAACAATACAGATTGCGTCAAAGCACTTAACAGTATCAAATTGGAGGACAGAGTGTCAGTAATGTATAATGATAAGAATAAACACTCAAAGGTACACTATATTGCCCTAACTAACCCTAACCCTAGACCAGTCAAGTTCTTCCACACTGACTAAATCAATCATTTCTTTTTGAACCTTGTCTTATACACAGAGGCATTGTCATGTTAGAATAGAAAAGGGTCCTGTCCAAACTGTTGCTTTAAAATTAGAAGCACACAATTCCCTAGAATATCATTATATGCTTAAACATTAAGATCTGTACTCATGGAAATTACTAAAGTAGTCAAACCTGTTCATTAGAAGGGGGTGACCCAATACTTTTGGCAACATAGTGTATGTCAATTGCAACCAACGGCTCAGTCCCCCACTCACCTCTCCCTTTAGAGAAGCTACAGTGGCCAATACAGGGCTAAGATGCCGTCGTCTGAGACCGCAGAGAGCAATGCGATTTCTTCAATAAATCGATGTCATTGCGAATATTACTGTTGTTCATCCTTGTGTCAGTGTTTTTCGCAAGAAAAACAAAGTGACGAAATGCACTCTGTAGAGCAGTTTGTCCATTTAGGGCTACTGTACAAACATGGTGGAGACTTCCATGTAAGGGGACCCGTGGTGTATGTAGATAGAAATTGCTCAATCTAAGGTAATAAAAACATAATGGTTCATTAACTAAGGTCTTTATACTCCTCTAAAAACGTAGTTATGTATATTATATTGCATTTCTGTCTGTAGATCATCCTAAATATTACACAGTGCACTTTTTAATTAGATAAAAGCTTAAAAACTTAAAATTCATTCTGTGAAAAGCGTTTTGAAATCGCACTTTGCGTTACCATGGAAACAGCTTTATAAATCCTTTTAGCTAGCTCCTCCCCCTAGTGGACAGTGTCAAGTTTCATATTACAAAATTGACTGTTTTACATATTTTATAAAACATTTATTTTGGTATTTTAGTTAATTTAGTATATTACATTATTTGTACTGTAAACTTGAACTTCTATAACTTTTTTATACTTTCTTTTTTTAAATGCTTTTACTTCAGTGATGTGCTATGTGTCTTCTTTAAAAAGAGACCAACCTTAGGTTTGTTTTCCAAAGCATTCAGGAATTACAACCATTAAAGTTTGGATTGTACATTTAAAAAAAAAAAGGGGGGTTACAGTTAGGGTTTAAGAGTAAATGTACTCTGTTTTTAAGGGGGCATCTTCCTCCATCCTCCCATATGGTGTAAACAATGAAGTTGAACATTATAGGAGAAAAATATGTTTTAAAACAAGCATTGATAAACAAGTGTTCTGTTTTTCGGTGAATTAATACCCTCAAAGGGGTTACGTTTCCTCGGGGTACAAACATTAAAACCAAAAACAAAAGTCAAGTTTTGGAAAAAAATCATGAAATTGCATTGTTTGAGCCCCAATAAGATGGAAAATAGCAATAAATTAATTTTATGATGTTTCTTAATGGTTTTGCTCTTTTTAGGATTGTGAGAAGAAATTCATTAAATTTCGTTACTAAGTCCTGTGAACTGGATGGAAAGGACATAAGAATAATTGACACTCCAGGGATGTTTGATATGTCTGTGACTGAAGACGAACTGAAGGCTAAGATTAAGGAGTGTGTGTCTGCATCTGGTCCTCATGTGTTTCTGCTGGTCATCAGACTGGACGTGAAATACACAGACAAAGAGAAAAAAACAGTGAAATGGATTGAGGAGTACTTTGGAGAAGAAGCTACTCGTTACACCATCGTTCTCTTCACTCACGCTGATCATCTGAATGGTGAAACTTTGGATGAGTATATCAGTGAAAGTAATGATCTGCAGGCTCTTGTTAATGAATGTGGTGGCAGATTTCACTCATTCAACAATAAGGTCATTACGGACCGCTCTCAGGTCACTGGACTGCTTCAGAAGATTAATGACATAGCAGAGCGAAATGACTGGAAGGACTGCACAGATGAGAGAACTCCAGGAAAACAACAATTTAACTTTGCAATAAGACCTGGAAGATTACAAAAAATAGCATGTGGTGTTGTGCTAATAACCCATTTTTTGTGTTATGGCCATTTAACACATTATGTATAATGTTAAGTTGATCATGTAAAAAGAAAGAGAGAGAGAGAGAGCGAAACAACACAATGTGTTCAACACAATGTGTGTTAACTATCATCCAATCACATTGCTGCCTACATCACTCCACAAGCTGTTAACCAAATTCGCGCCTCTTTTTTCATTGGTGGATGACGTGGATGCACTCAGGTATATGGTCAGGTATATGGATTTCCTCACTAGAAAAGTAAAGTTCCCAGAGCGTTCTCAGAAGGTCCCACCGGTGTCAATGACGTTCCCAGAACATTTCCAGAGATGATGTGGAGCTCTTTAAAGGATTGGGCAGAGGTGGGACCAAGTCAAGTCTCGAGTCAAATCCCAAGTTCTCAAAGAGTTAAAGTTGATGAAATAATTAAGTGACTAATTAAACGATGATTGTGCATTAGTGATGAACACCTGCTGTTATTGAGAATTACAGAGGATCAGATGTTGATGTTTTATTGGTTAAAATGATGCCACCATCATGGAGATCAGTGTTTGCTTTAGTTGGGCTCTTGACCCTTGACGCCTGTGTTAGATCGCTCTCTCTGCAGCAATGCATGTGATGTTGTAAAGCAGAGCAGAGATATTAGCTGTGTTTATGTGATGAGATAGTCACAATGAGGTGACTTGATTACTATCAAATTTTTTTATTGTCTTTTTTTTTTATAAATATGTTTAGGTTTTGCATAATCAATCCTGTGAAACTACAGCATGCAAACAAAGTGTTGCTCTAATAGTTATAGTGAATGAATTTTAAATCTATGTAATAAATCTAAAAATTTGAGCTCCAGTATTATTTCAACACACACAGACATTAAGAACCAACATATGAATCTCAACAATGGTGACAATCAACAAAATGCTTCATGCTGCAATGCATGCTGGGTAACACCATAGTAAAAACTCCCATCATGCACTGCAGTATAAAAAATGATTGTCACCACTGTTGAGAATCATATGATAAGTGTTTATGTCTGAAAGCCTGAGCAGAAACAGTTTTTTTTTTTTTTTTTTAATATTGAAGCATTATAGTGGTGCTTGTTTAAAAGCACACTTTTTTTTTCCAGATAAACCAAAGAGAAATCCTTTCACGATGCTCACTCACCATGAGTTATAAGCAAAAATCATAAGTTTATCTGCTATGTCTAGGTTTGAGTCATCAATGTACAAACATTTGCTGTGAAACAATATTGCAACTGCTTAGAAACAAATTACTTTGAATTAGTAAAAGGGGCAAGAGACCAACTAAAGCAAACCTTTACCACAATTATGGTGGCATCGTGTTTTTTTTTTTTTTTTTTCAGTTGATTCCATTCAAGGCTGTGGCTGAAATCTGTAGTTCTTGTGTTTCTCTTTTCTTCAATGATGCTACTAGTTAACAGCAGGTGTTCATCACTAATGCACAATCATCATTTAATTAGTCACTTAATTATCTCATTAACTTTAACTCTTTGAGGACTTGGGATTTGACTTGAGACTTGCTTGTGACTTGAAAGTCCCACTTCTGGATTTATGACACATTAGTGTGTTAAATATTTTAACACACTGCCTGCGTTAAGAAGAATAACACACTGATTGTGTTAAAATTGAATTAACACAAAATATGTTGTCCTTAACTAGACACACAGGTGTGTTAAAATATAACATAGGTTGTGTTGTTTTTAACACATCTGTTTTAAGAGTGTGCTAGTGGAACATTATTGCATGTAACAGGATTAAAAGCTTCATTTTAATAACTAAGCATAGCCCTCACAAATCTAAGAATAATTCAGTCAGAGGGTTTAATTTTTGTTTTGTACATGAATCAAAAAATGATTTATTTTAAATGTATAGTAAAGGTGAATAAGAGGTTTAATCTGAAATGGGTTGATCATAAATATTCTAATCATCCTCCGTGATATTTGTTCTTCACTTTGCTTTCATCTGTTATGAACATTTCCAGTTTTATGTTTAAGTAAAGTTTCTACACAGCAGAATCCTGAGTGTTAAATGAAGACTACTTAGAATGTGTTTGGTCCCACTCTACAAAGAGTTAAAGCAACACTGAAGAAGAGTTAACTTAATGAGAGAATTAAGTACTTAATTAAGTGATGATTGAGCGTTAATGATGAACGCCTGTAATTAACAAGCAGAATCACTGAAGGAAAGAGAAACACAAGAACTGACTTCCAGTCACAGCCTTAGATGAAATCAAATGAAATAAAACACATGAAATCTCTGAAGATCTCAGCAGAGGAGAATTAATTAACTCCAGCTTCACTCATTACTAACCAGTGTGACTTTAGTTCTGACATACAAATGTTCTTATTGATAATTAATAGATTTTTACCAAATGTTCTCATTACATATTACATTATATATAATTGTGTGGACTGAAAAAATACATAACTATACTGAAAGAGAGATCTGGTTTTGAAAGTGGGACTAGCAGTGATAAAGTGCGATCGATTTGAGTTTTGAAAATGTACACCTTTCATGTGGTAACTGTACCAAAATGAATTTAAAAAAAAACTTAGTTAAATTAAGTTGTATCAAAATGTTCAAGAGTTGCATTAGCTGATTTAAAAAGGAAAACTAAAAAAAGCTTGAGTGCATGACAGCAGAAATCGTCATTCCAGCAGCATTGGAAATTTTTCTGAATATTTTCGTGATGATGTCCTTGTCAGAGCTAAAAACAGTTGATGTCCTGAAGCGATGTGTTCAATGTGTGGTTCAACCTGTTGAGGAAGTTTTGCTGGCAGCTGCATGTCTGAGTTCACATTTTTCTCACTTGTGGGAACGTGATTGTCAAATGTAAAATATAAAAAAATATACGTTATTGATCAATTGACCCTTCACTAAGCTCCATCCCTCAATTACTGTTGCTAACAGTACAGAACATCTCATAGGACTGAAGATTTCCATATAATGAACTGCATCATATTCAGTAAAATGTGCTCACAAAGTGGTAAATGAATGGATATTGTTTCTTTAAGTGCCAGAACATGATTTAATGATCCCTGTCCTAAAACTAACCCACTCCTAAAGCTTCTTCATTATTTGTGTTAACGACAGTGTGTTTTGGGGGCAGTCATGGCCTAATGGTTAGAGAGTTGGACTTGTAACCCAAAGGTCGTGGGTCCTGCCCACTGCTCCGTGTGTGAGAGTGTGTACCTGTTTTTCTATTCAGGTGGGGACTTAAACCTGAATACACACAGACTCATGGGGACTCGTGTCACGGTGGGGACCTAAATTGAGGTCTCCACGGGTAAAGAAGCTTATAAATCACACAGAATGAAGTTTTTTGAAAATCTAAAAATGCAGAAAGTCTCCTGTGAGGGCTAAGTTTAGGTGTAGGGTTGGTGTAGGGCAATAGAATATACAGTCTGTATAGTAGAAAAACCATTACGCCTATGAATGTCCCCACAAGGATAGCAAACCAGACGTGTGTGTGTGTTCACTGCTGTGTGTGTGCACTTAAGATGGGTTAAATACAAAGCACAAATTCCAAATATGGGACACCATACTTGGCCTCACGTCCTTTCCTTCCTTTTCTTTTAAGTAGTGGCTTAAAAACATGAAACAAGCACACGCCTCTGGCTTGCTCAGTTGGGGACACTTAATTTCTAACGATTATCGTCAATTTGATTTCATAGATACTATTTAAACTAAACTGAGCTAGACAATAACATCTCTGAATTCAATAATGAAATGCCTTTAACTGAAAATTGAGTGTTTAATCTTATTATTATACATTACTGACACTCTATCCTCCAATTTGATACTGTTAAGTGCTTTGACACAATCTGTATTGTTAAAAGCGCTATATAAATAAAGGTGACTTGACTTGAAAGTGTCACGAGTCGTCTCATGTTTTCTTTCTCTGCAATCCATGGTGATATTAATTAACTTCAGTATTTCACATTATTTCATTTAATGTTGTACAATACGCTATTGTTTGGTTCAAAGCTTTGTCTATAAAATCTTTGAGAAGTGAGAATATCTGAGAACTACTGTTTTCTTAAAGCTTCTCCAAGCCTCAAGTTCTTATTTAGTTATTTAGTCATTATTTAGTCAACAATAAACATCAGGACATCTGTAGTGCCGCTATGGAGCGATTGGTAAACATCATAAAGACATTGTTATCATTGTTTTCAAGCCAAAAGACCAAAACAAACTGAATAACAAATCAAAATCAAAGATTGAAAAATGAAATTCTCTGACAGTATTGTCTGATTAGAGGGTGTGTGAGAGAGAAAGAGGAACTAGAAATACTGGTTACCATCTGCTATTGGTATTTGGTAAGAATGTCCAAAGATAGGATTGGGCAGAGGTGGGACCAAGTCTAGTCTCGAGTCAAATCCCAAGTTCTCAAAGAGTTAAAGTTGATGAAATAATTAAGTGACTAATTAAATGATGATTGTGCATTAGTGATGAACACCTGCTGTTACTGAGTATTACAGAGGATCAGATGTTGATGTTTTATTGGTTAAAATGATGCCACCATCATGGAGATCAGTGTTTGCTTTAGTTGGGCTCTTGACCCTTGATGCCTGTGTTAGATCTCGTTCTCTCTGCAGCAATACATGTGGTGTTATAAAGCAGAGCGGAGATATTAGCTGTGTTTATGTGATGAGATAATCACCATGAGGTGGCTTGATTGCTATCAATTTTTTTTTTATTATTGTTTATTCTTTTTATAAATATGCTTAGGTTTTGCATAATCAACCCTGTGAAACTACAGCATGCAAACAAAGTGTTGCTCTAATTGTTATAGTGAATGAATTTTAAATCTATGTAATAAATATAAAAATTTGAACTCCAATATTATTTCGACACACACAGACATTAAGAACCAGCATATGAATCTCAACAATGATGACAATCAACAAAATACTTCATGCTGCAATGCATGCTGGGTAACACCATAGTAAAAACTCCCATCATGCACTGCAGTATGAAAAATGATTGTCACCACTGTTAAGTCAAGTCAAGTCACCTTTATTTATATAACGCTTTTAACAATACAGATTGTGTCAAAGCACTTAACAGTATCAAATTGGAGGATAGAGTGTCAGTAATGTATAATAATAAGATTAAACACTCAATTTTCAGTTAAAGGCATTTCATTATTGAATTCAGAGATGTCATTGTCTAGCTCAGTTTAGTTTAAATAGTATATATGAAATCAAATTGACGATAATCGTTAGAAATTAAGTGTCCCCAACTGAGCAAGCCAGAGGCGACAGCGGCAAGGAACGAAAACTCCCTCTGTGACAGAATGAAGAAAAAAACCTTGGGAGAAACCAGGCTCAGTCGGGGGCCAGTTCTCCTCTGGCCAGGATATTATTATTTATTTTTTTACTTATTGTATTAATTAAATTTTTAAATGTATAAATGTATTATATTTCTATTTTTATATTGTTGCAATTTCTAATAATAATAGTATTATGTAGTTAGATATTTTATTATATTATAGTTATTTTGTTTAATTTTAAGTTTTATTGTATTTAAGTCGAGGTCTTCACTGGGGATATGTCCCCGGGGCTCATCCAGGTGTCCGGCCTCCGCCGACGGTCAGGGTCCCAGACATCATCTCCCGGCGCCATCTGATCCGGACACGGACTGAGAAACAGAATAATAAAGAAACAGACAAATATTAGCGTAGATGCCATTCTTCTTACGATGTAACGAGTACATCGTGTGTTATGAGGAGTGTTCCCGGTTCCGGTTGATCTAATTAATGCAGCCTAACAATCCTTTAACGGATTTGAATAATAGAAGTGTATTAGTGTGTTATGTGTAAGCCAGGTTAAAGAAATGTGCCTTTAATCTAGATTTAAACTGACACAGTGTGTCTGCCTCCCGAACAGTGTTAGGTAGATTGTTCCAGAGTTTAGGCGCTAAATAGGAAAAGGATCTGCCGCCCGCAGTCGATTTTGATATTCTAGGTATTATCAAATGGCCAGAGTTTTGAGAACGCAGCAGACGTGGAGGACTATAATGTGATAAGAGCTCGCTCAAGTACTGAGGAGCTAAGCCATTCAGGGCTTTATAAGTAATTAACAAGATTTTAAAATCTATCCGATGTTTGATAGGGAGCCAGTGCAGTGTTGACAGAACCGGGCTAATATGGTCATACTTCCTGGTTCTAGTAAGGACTCTAGCTGCTGCATTTTGGACCAACTGTAGTTTATTGATCAAGCGTGCAGAACAACCACCCAGTAAAGCATTACAATAGTCTAACCTTGAGGTCATAAACGCATGAATTAACATTTCTGCATTTGACGTTGAGAGCATAGGTCGCAATTTAGATATGTTTTTGAGATGGAAAAATGCAGTTTTACAGATACTAGAAACATGGCTTTCAAATGAAAGATTGCTATCAAACAGCACACCTAGGTTCCTAACTGATGAAGAAGAATTGACAGAGCAGCCGTCACGTGTTAAATAGTGTTCTAGGTTATTACATGTGGGGTTTTTAGGTCCGATAATTAACACCTCTGTTTTTTCAGAATTTAGCAGTAAGAAGTTACTCGTCATCCAGTTTTTTATATCGACTATACATTCCGTTAGTTTCTCAATTTGGTGTGTTTCACCGGGCCGTGAAGAAATATAGAGCTGAGTATCATCAGCATAACAGTGAAAGCTAACACCATGTCTCCTGATAATATCTCCCAAGGGTAACATGTAAAGCGTGAAAAGTAACGGCCCTAGTACTGAGCCTTGAGGTACTCCATACTGCACTTGTGATCGATATGATACCTCTTCATTTACTGCTACGAACTGATGGCGGTCAGATAAGTACGATTTGAACCATGCTAAGGCACTTCCACTAATGCCAACTAAGTTTTCTAGTCTATTCAAAAGAATGTTGTGGTCGATAGTGTCGAACGCAGCGCTAAGATCCAGTAGAACTAATAAAGAGATACAACCATGATCAGATGATAGAAGCAGGTCATTTGTAACTCTAATGAGAGCAGTCTCAGTACTATGATACGGTCTAAATCCTGACTGGAATTCCTCACAGATACCATTTTTCTCTAAGAAGGAATACAATTGTGAGGATACTACCTTTTCTAGTATCTTTGACAGAAAAGGGAGATTTGAGATCGGTCTGTAATTAACTAGATCTTTGGGGTCAAGTTGTGGTTTTTTAATGAGAGGCTTAATAACAGCCAATTTGAAGGTTTTGGGGACATATCCTAATGACAATGATGAATTAATAATAGCCAAAAGAGGATCTATGACTTCTGGAAGCAGCTCTTTTAGTAGTTTAGATGGAATAGGGTCTAACATACATGTTGTTGGTTTAGATGATTTAACAAGTTTATACAATTCTTCCTCTCCTATAATAGAGAATGAGTGGAATTGTTCCTCAGGGGATCTATAGTGCACTATCTGATGCGATACTGTAGCTGACGGCTGCATGGTTACAATTTTATCTCTGATAGTATCGATCTTGGAAGTAAAGTAGTTCATAAAGTCATTACAGCTGTGCTCTTGAGAAATGCCAACACCTGTTGATGCTTTATTTTTCGTTAAATTAGTGACTGTATTGAATAAATACCGGGGGTTATGTTTGTTTTCTTCTAGAAGAGACGAAAAGTAATCAGATCTAGCCGTTTTTAATGCTTTTCTGTAGGATAGGGTACTTTCCCGCCAAGCTATACGAAATACCTCTAGTTTTGTTTTCCTCCAGCTGCGCTCCATTTTCCGGGCTGCTCTCTTTAGGGTGCGAGTGTGCTCATTATACCACGGAGTCAAACTGTTTTCTTTGATCTTCCTTAAGCGTAAGGGAGCAACTGTATCTAAAGTGCTAGAAAAGAGAGAGTCCGTAGTTTCTGTTACATCATCAAGTTTTTCTGCGCTGTTGGATATGCTGAGGAATGGAGATAAATCAGGAAGATTACTTACAAAGCAGTCTTTTGTGGTAGAAGTGATGATTCTACCATACTTGTAACGAGGAGTAGAATTTACAGTTTTAGCTATATGGAGTTTACACAAGACTAGATAATGATCTGAGATATCATCGCTTTGCTGCAGAATTTCAACACCACTAACATCAATTCCATGTGACAGTATTAAATCTAGAGTATGATTTCGACAATGAGTAGGTCCTGAAACATGTTGTCTAACCCCAATAGAGTTCAGAATGTCTATGAATGCTGATCCTAATGCATCTTTTTCATTATCGACATGGATATTAAAATCACCAACAATTAAGACTTTATCTGCAGCCAGTACTAACTCAGATAGAAAATCAGAAAATTCTTTAAGAAAGTCTGTGTGGTGCCCTGGTGGCCTGTACACAGTAGCCAATACAAACATCACAGGGGATTTATCACTAACACATGTTTCTCTAGATAATGTTATACCCAGCACCATAACTTCAAACGAGTTATACTTAAAGCCTGCCCTCTGAGAAATACAGAGAATATTGCTATAAATTGTAGCAACACCTCCCCCTTTACCTTTTGGACGTGGCTCAATTTTATAGCAGTAATCTTGGGGGGTAGACTCATTTAAAGTAATGTATTCATCTGGTTTTAGCCATGTTTCTGTCAAACAAAGCACATCTAGCTTATGGTCAGTGATCATATCATTTACAAATAGTGCTTTTGTAGAAAGGGACCTGATATTCAGTAAGCCAAGTTTTATCAGTTGTTTCTCTGTATTGTAAACATTTTTTATTTGTTGAACATCAATTAAATTGTTACTATTACTTTGGTTTGGATGTTTTCTGTATTTTCTAGTACGGGGAACAGACACAGTCTCTATAGTGTGAAATCTAGGTGAAGGAGTCTCTATGTGCTGAGAATTAACTGCCTTCTGTGACGTGAGGCGGCTAGCAGACGGTCGGTTTAGCCAGTCTGTCTGCTCCCTGACCTGGGCCCTAGTTAGTCAAGTACGAACTCTAAGACTATGTGCCATATTTCTAGAGAGAAGAGCGGCACCACCCCAGGAGGGATGAACACCATCTCTTTTCAACAGGTCAGGTCTGCCCCAAAAACTCTTCCAATTGTCTATGAAACCTACGTTATTCTGCGGGCACCACTTAGACATCCAGCCATTGAGTGACGACAGTCTGCTATAAATCTCATCGCCACGGTAAGCAGGGAGGGGGCCAGAGCATATTACAGTGTCTGACATCATACTTGCAAGTTCACACACCTCTTTAACATTATTTTTAGTGATCTCCGACTGGCGAAGTCGAACATCATTAGCGCCGACGTGGATAACAATCTTACTGAATTTACGTTTAGCATTAGCCAGCACTTTTAAATTTGCCAAGATGTCAGGCGCTCTGGCTCCCGGTAAACATTGGACTATGGTGGCTGGTGTCTCTATTTTCACGTTCCGTACAATAGAATCGCCAATTACTAGAGCACTTTCATCAGGTTTCTCAGTGGGTGCGTCACCAAGTGGGGAGAACCTGTTTGATGTTTTGATCGGAACGGAAGAGCGGTGTTTTGACCCGCGACTATGCCGTCTCACAGTCACCCAGTTGCCCTGCTGCACGGGCACAACCGGAACCGAACAATGTACAGGAGTCCCTGAGCTAGTCGCATCCAAAGCAGTATCTACAGCTCTCACATTCTTACTATCCTCAACTAAAGTTTGGATGCGTGTCTCTAGTTCTAAAATCTTCTCTGTCAGCCTAACTATTTCCCTGCATTTATCACATGTGAATCCCTCGTCGCCGACAGAGAGAGATAAACTGTACATGTGACGAAGTGCAAACAACAAGAGAAGGAGAAGCCATTACTCACCGTGATTGATGAATGATACCAACTTTACTTACCACTGTTGTTTGATGAACTTGTGAAAAACGGAGCGAGAGAGAAATGAAAACGGAGCGAGAAAAAATAAAACAATAATAGGCGCGAATAGAAACGTGAATGGAACCGCGAGTAACAAGCTAACCAGCTTACGCGCTGCACGCGCGCTGCACTCGCGGTTTTAAAAGCGAACGATCAAATTAGTTAGATTAGTTTGATAGATAGATAGGGTCACTGTTGCGAATCATATGATAAGTGTTTATGTCTAAAAGCCTGAACTGAAACAGTTTTTTTCTTATTTTATTTATTTTTTTTTAATTATTTTTTTCTTTTTTTTTCACGATTGTAACGGAGCTGATGAGACGAGAGACGTGTGGATCCATGTCCAAGGCTTTATTGTAAAACATGGTCAAAACACAGGCAGGGTCAGATGATGGCAAACAGGTATAACACAGGCAAGACACAGAGTAGTCCTAGAACAAGCGTGGGTCTTCGATCGGCGAACAATATCCAAAGGGCAAGGCAGAGAGAGTAAATCCAGGTAAACAGCAATAATCCAAACGAGGGGCAAACAGAGTCCGAACGGCAAGGCAAGGGTTAATCCAGGAAACGCAGGCTAGAATCAAAACACGGGTAAACAGGCAAGACTAAGACTATGAACTAAGGACTAGGAACTGGCTCTGTAGAGTAGCTATCACTAGGTGAGCGATAAATGCATACAATACTCGGCCATCTGACTGAGGAAGTCCATGGCTTAAGTAGTGTGTGTGATTGCGAGATGGGTATCAGGTGTGAGCATGTGATTAGGGAAATGGCTGCTGGGAAATGAAGTCCGGGGTAGTGTGTGGTGTGAGAGTCAATGCGATGGAAGGGTGACCTCTGGTGGCGAACAAATGGAGGTCCATGGACCAGATTCATGACATAGCCCCCCTCCAAGGAGCGGCTTCCAGACGCTCCAAACATTACACAATCCAAGAGGGTGGTGGAGCGGAGGTGGAACAGAGGGAGGGACGGAGGGCCAGGTCCACTTGGGAGTGGAGAGGTCGAAGACCGAGGCAGAACAGGGCACCAAGGCGGAGCAGGCGGGACTGGAGCCCACCAGGGCGGAGCAGACGACGCTGAAGCCCTCCAGGGCGGCGCAGACGAGGCTGAAGCCCACCAGGGTAGCGCAGACAGAACTGGAGCCCACCAGTGCAGAGCAGACGACCTCCACGGCGGAGCAGACAGAGCAGAAGACCACCACGGCAGAGCAGACGACCTCCACAGCGGAGCAGATGGGGCAGAAGACCTCCACGGCGGAGCAGGAGAACAGCACGACGGATCAGGAAAGCACCACAACGAATCAGGAACCCACAGCAGAGACTGGGACCTAGGGAAAACTGAGACACAGGAGACAGGCAGAGCATATATGGCCTCACGGACTGAGGCAGGGGACATAAGAAGTTAATTGATATCTTCCCTAGTAGCAACTGAGCGGGCAGACGATTCATAACTGGTCTCTAGGGCAGTGACAGGGTTAACGGGACAGACCTGGGGTGTATTTATAGTCTCTGAGTTTACGACACACAGTTCAGGGTTAGATTCCTTGACAGACATATTAGTTAAGATGAAATGGACAGACTGTTCACAATCAGCCACCATGGCTGGTTCAGAATGGGGCAACTGTTCAAAAGCGGCCTCCGTGGCCGTGATAGGGCAGGACGAGAGTTCAGTGACAGCCCTTCTGGCTGTGACAAGACAGGACGAGGATACGCAGACGGCCTCCATAGCCGTGACAGGACAGGATGAGAGTTCAGGGACAGCCTTCATAGCCGTTTCAGGGCAGTACGAGAGTTCACAGACGGCCTTCATAGCCGTGACAGGGCAAGACGAGGATTCGCAGACGGATACCACTGACACCTCTGGAGGTTCTGCAGCAGTTGCCGCCACCTCTGGAGGTTCTACAGTGGTACCATAGGGAACGAGAGAGAGTTCCTTGCTGGACGCCACCACCATAAAAGGGTCTGAAGCGAGCACCGCTGCTTCAGGAGGTTCTGCAGCAAGTGCCACCTCCTCTGGAGAAGCTGCAGCGGGTGCCATCGCCTGGGGCAGTTCTGTGGTGGTATATGCAGCCCAAATGCAACATAAAACGATCCCCATCATGGGAAGCGCTTCGGACAGGGGACTCAGTTCAGGGACAGGAGGGCTAGAGTGAGTGGGTTTGGGGATACCAGCTGCACGTGCAGACACCAGCGGTGCATCACTCACACTAGACATCAACCTGGGAAATCGGAGCACTGACCTTGAATATCTGGGTGTGGTGGACAGGACGTCACAAGACTCTGGATGATCAGCGGTGATGTGACGTGGTTCTGGAGGGTCAGTGGTGTCGTGAAGGGACTCCGGAAGGTCAGCGGAGACATGGAGAAGCTCTGGAAGATCCACTGAAATGCGAAAAGATTCTGGTAGATCAGTGGAGGCGTGACTAGACTCTGGTAGATCAGCTGTGACGTGACGAGGCTCTGACGTGACGTGACGATACTCTGGCAGATCAGCTGATACGTGACGAGGCTTTGGCAGATCAGCTGAGACGTGATGTGATTCTGGACGAGCAGCTGTGACGTGACGTGTCTCTGGATGAGCAGCTGTGACGTGACGCGTCTCTAGAAGATCTGCTGTGACGTGACTTGGCTCAGGAATGACAGTTGTGACATGACGGAACGTCGTGGTGGCCGCCATTTTGTGAATGGGCTCTGCTACGGCCGCCATCTCAGTCATAGACGCGGTGTCATTTTCCTCCTCCGCAACACCCACAGTAAATGAAGAGCCAACACACAGCAGCGCATAGTCCATAAACTGTACTAATGATGACCGCGGACCCTCCTGGAGAAGCTTGGATCTGAGCGGTTGATTAACGCCGTCACAAAATAAGTCAATTAAAAAACAGTCCGGCAACTCAGAGTCATTCGCTAAAATTAAAAATCCCTCTATACACTCCTCAAGGGATCGGGTACCTTGCTTGAAGCATAACAGAAGTAGTTCTGTGTCCATACCTGGCCAGTATTGTTCATGAAAGCCGCTGGATCCTTGCGTGGCCGAGTATTCTGTAACGGAGCTGACGAGACGAGAGACGTGCGGATCCATGTCCAAGGCTTTATTGTAAAACATGGTCAAAACACAAGCAGGGTCAGACGATGGCAAACAGGTATAACACAGGCAAGACACAGAGTAGTCCTAGAACAAGCGTGGGTCTTCAATCGGCGAATAATATCCAAAGGGCAAGGCAGAGAGAGTAAATCCAGGTAAACAGCAATAATCCAAACGAGCGGCAAACAGAGTCCGAACGGCAAGGCAAGGGTTAATCCAGGAAACACGGACTAGAATCAAAACACGGGTAAACAGGCAAGACTAAGACTATGAACTAAGGACTAAGAACTAGGAACTGGCTCCATAGAGCAGCTATCACTAGGTGAGCAATAAATGCATACAATACTCGGCCATCTGACTGAGGAAGTCCATGGTTTAAGTAGTGTGTGTGATTGCGAGATGGGTATCAGGTGTGAGCATGTGATTAGGGAAATGGCTGCTGGGAAATGAAGTCCAGGGTAGTGTGTGGTGTGAGAGTCAATGCGATGGAAGGGTGACCTCTGGTGGCAAACAAATGGAGGTCCATGGACCAGATTCATGACAACGATGTTCATTCACAATGAGTTATAAGCAAAAATCATAAGTTTAGCTGCTATGTCTAGGTTTGACTCGGCAATGCACAAACATTTGCTGTGAAACAATATTGCAACTGCTTAGAAGAAAATTACTTTGAATTAGTAAAAGGGACAAGAGACCAACTAAAGCAAACCTTGACCACAATTATGGTGGCATCGTGTTTTTTTTTTTGTTTTGTTTTTTTTTTCAGTTGATTCCATTCAAGGCTGTGGCTGAAATCTGTAGTTCTTGTGTTTCTCTTTTCTTCAATGATGCTGCTAGTTAACAGCAGGTGTTCATCACTAATGCACAATCATCATTTAATTAGTCACTTAATTATCTCATTAACTTTAACTCTTTGAGGACTTGGGATTTGACTTGAGACTTGCTTGTGACTTGAAAGTCCCACTTCTGGATTTATGACACATTAGTGTGTTAAATATTTTAACACACTGCCTGCGTTAAGAAGAATAACACACTGATTGTGTTAAAATTGAATTAACACAAAATATGTTGTCCTTAACTAGACACACAGGTGTGTTAAAATATAACATAGGTTGTGTTGTTTTTAACACATCTGTTTTAAGAGTGTGCTAGTGGAACATTATTGCATGTAACAGGATTAAAAGCTTCATTTTAATAACTAAGCATAGCCCTCACAAATCTAAGAATAATTCAGTCAGAGGGTTTAATTTTTGTTTTGTACATGAATCAAAAAATGATTTATTTTAAATGTATAGTAAAGGTGAATAAGAGGTTTAATCTGAAATGGGTTGATCATAAATATTCTAATCATCCTCCGTGATATTTGTTCTTCACTTTGCTTTCATCTGTTATGAACATTTCCAGTTTTATGTTTAAGTAAAGTTTCTACACAGCAGAATCCTGAGTGTTAAATGAAGACTACTTAGAATGTGTTTGGTCCCACTCTACAAAGAGTTAAAGCAACACTGAAGAAGAGTTAACTTAATGAAAGAATTAAGTAGTTAATTAAGTGATGATTGAGCGTTAATGATGAACGCCTGTAATTAACAAGCAGAATCACTGAAGGAAAGAGAAACACAAGAACTGACTTCCAGTCACAGCCTTAGATGAAATCAAATGAAATAAAACACATGAAATCTCTGAAGATCTCAGCAGAGGAGAATTAATTAACTCCAGCTTCACTCATTACTAACCAGTGTGACTTTAGTTCTGACATACAAGTGTTCTTATTGTCCATCTTTCGGATGAGACGTTAAACCGAGGTCCTGACTTTCTGTGGTCATTAAAAATCCCATGGCACTTCTCGTAAAGAGTAGGGGTGTAACCCCGGTGTCCTGGCCAAATTCCCTCCACTGGCCCTTACCAATCATGGCCCCCTAATAATCCCCATCCACTTGATTGGCTCTATCTCTCTCTCTCTCTCTCCTCTCCACCTGTAGCTGGTGTGTGGTGAGCGCACTGGCGCCGTTGTCCTGTGGCTGCCGTCGCATCATCCAGGTGGATGCTGCACACTGGTGGTGGTTGAGGAGAGACCCCCCACATGATTGTAAAGCGCTTTGGGTGTACAGCAATACACAATAAAAGCGCTATATAAATGCATCATTCATTCATTCATTCATTCATTCTTGATAATTAATAGATTTTTACCAAATGTTCTCATTACATATTACATTACATTACATATAATTGTGTGGACTGAAAAAATACATAACTATACTGAAAGAGAGATCTGGTTTTGAAAGTGGGACTAGCAGTGATAAAGTGCGATCGATTTGAGTTTTGAAAATGTACACCTTTCATGTGGTAACTGTACCAAAATGAATTTAAAAAAAAACTTAGTTAAATTAAGTTGTATCAAAATGTTCAAGAGTTGCATTAGCTGATTTAAAAAGGAAAACTAAAAAAAGCTTGAGTGCATGACAGCAGAAATCATCATTCCAGCAGCATTGGAAATTTTTCTGAATATTTTCGTGATGATGTCCTTGTCAGAGCTAAAAACAGTTGATGTCCTGAAGCGATGTGAGCAATGTGTGGTTCAACCTGTTGAGGAAGTTTTGCTGGCAGCTGCATGTCTGAGTTCACATTTTTCTCACTTGTGGGAACGTGATTGTCAAATGTAAAATATAAAAAAATATACGTTATTGATCAATTGACCCTTCACTAAGCTCCATCCCTCAATTACTGTTGCTAACAGTACAGAACATCTCATAGGACTGAAGATTTCCATATAATGAACTGCATCATATTCAGTAAAATGTGCTCACAAAGTGGTAAATGAATGGATATTGTTTCTTTAAGTGCCAGAACATGATTTAATGATCCCTGTCCTAAAACTAACCCACTCCTAAAGCTTCTTCATTATTTGTGTTAACGACAGTGTGTTTTGGGGGCAGTCATGGCCTAATGGTTAGAGAGTTGGACTTGTAACCCAAAGGTCGTGGGTCCTGCCCACTGCTCCGTGTGTGTGTGTGTGTGTGTGTGTGTGTGTGTGTGTGTGTGTGTGTGTGTGTGTACGTGTGTGTACGTGTGTGTACCTGTTTTTCTATTCAGGTGGGGTCTTAAACCTGAATACACACAGACTCATGGGGACTCGTGTCACGGTGGGGTCCTAAATTGAGGTCTCCACGGGTAAAGAAGCTTATAAATCACACAGAATGAAGTTTTTTGAAAATCTAAAAATGCAGAAAGTCTCCTGTGAGGGCTAAGTTTAGGTGTAGGGTTGGTGTAGGACAATAGAATATACAGTCTGTACAGTAAACCATTACTCCTATGGAGAGTCCCCACAAGGATAGCAAACCAGACATGTGTGTGTGTTCACTGCTGTGTGTGTGCACTTAAGATGGGTTAAATACAAAACACAAATTCCGAATATGGGACACCATACTTGGCCTCAAGTCCTTTCCTTCCTTTCCTTTTAAGTAGTGGCTTAAAAACATGAAACAAGCACAATCTGAAAGTGTCACGCGTCATCTCATGTTTTCTTTCTCTGCAATCCATGGTGATATTAATGAACTTCAGTATTTCACATTATTATTTCATTTAAAGTTGTACAATACGCTATTGTTTGGTTCAAAGCTTTGTCTATAAAATCTGTGAGAAGTGAGAATATCTGAGAACTACTGTTTTCTTAAAGCTTCTCCAAGCCTCAAGTTCTTATTTAGTTATTTAGTCATTATTTAGTCAATAATAAACATCAGGACATCTGTAGTGCCGCTATGGAGCGATTGGTAAACATCATAAAGACATTGTTATCATTGTTTTCAAGCCAAAAGACCAAAACAAACTGAATAACAAATCAAAATCAAAGATTGAAAAATGAAATTCTCTGACAGTATTGTCTGATTAGAGGGTGTGTGAGAGAGCAAGAGGAACTAGAAATACTGGTTACCATCTGCTATTGGTATTTGGTAAGAATCTCCAAAGACAATAGTTTGAATAGACATGAAAATGTACCATAATAATAATAATAATAATAATAGCAATGGTATTAATTTAATACATTAATTGGAAATGACAAATCCTCTCGATATCACCTGATGCTTGTTTTTTTTTTTTAAGATATCTCTGGCTATCGTCCATATACACGGTGTCATCGTCTGCGCATTTCAAGTATTTCACATGTATAATATGAGCACATAGATCGTGCTCGACAATCGGACCGTATAGTGTAAGCACGTAAATCGTGAGCTTTGACTTCACATCGCATGCGATCTGCAGTGTGAGTTGGTACTTTGATGAAATCGCACGGAAATCACACAGTGTATGCCTGGCCTTAAGCTATGAAACTTCCAGGATGTTTTAATGGTACAAAGCCCTCTTATATGCCAAAAGATCCAGGCAAATTTTATTTTTCATGTCATCACCCCTTTAAAAATAATACAAATTCTAAACAATATATATATATATATAGTCTATATTGTATTGATTTGGTTATGCAATGTCACCCGAAAATGTGTGATTTGAAAAACTGAAAATCTTCCTACATTGCAGATATGCAAAACCGTAAAAAAAAAAAAAAAAAAAAAAAAAATCAGGTTGTTTTCTTTTATTTTGAATTGTAGTCAAAACTTTTTAAAATTATCTCTAAACTAGTTAATGTGACAGTCACAAACTACAGTAATTCACATTTTTAATACAGGAAAACCACTGTATTTTGTATATACACATTATAGCAGTCTTGTGATGTTATGACAATCAGGAATTTATTTTTGCTTTAATCATTACATTGAAAGTGTCTTGAATGGAGACTCACACAAGCATCAAGAATCAGCACATGAATCTCAACAATGGTGACAATCAACAAAAATATTGTTTTGTGATGATCAGAGCTGATCTGAATATTTTGTCGATTGTTGAGGTTCATAGGCAGATTATTGATGTCTGTGACTCTACGTGCTTTTGTCTAATAATTTTTTTTCAAAATAACTTGCAAACCTTCAAAATGTCAAAGCATTTCAAGCAGTAAAATTCTAAGACTACAACAAAAAGAAACCGATAAATTTAACATGCTCAGACGCTAGACATATCTGATGAAATTAGTGAATAAGGATATAATACAACATCATCATCAATACATAACTTCATATGACCAGAAATTTTCTCACAAGTTTTGTTATAACAAATGTGCTTTAGAAATGCAAAGTCACAGCAGTCTGAGAAAAATTATTGTTAAAAGTCATGGGTCCGAAGCCCAACTAAAACAAACGCTTATCTCCACAACAGTGACTTCAAACTTCATTAATTTCAATAAAACATCAACATCTAAACCTCTGTTAATTCTCAATAAGAATTTTGTATGAAAGAAATAAAGTCAGACTGGTTTGTAATAAGTGAAGATGCTGAGATCTAGAGTGATCTGTTAAGTGTTCAATGCTCTTTTGCGATTTAAAGGGTTTCTTTGTTTTGTGGGTCACCATTGTGCTGAAGAGTAGAGTGTGTGCTTCAGTCCAGGAGAAGACAAAGAAACACTGATGTTATGCTGCATGTCGCTTTATTAAAAGGCAGTACCTGTGGAGTTGCTGATGCAGTGATAGTTAGTTTTTGCATGTATGCTGTTGTTAGTAGTGATGGCGAGATGAAGCATTGACATTTTTCAGCCAAGTGGTTCACAAAATGGTTTGTTTGTTGAGGCTTCATTTGCTCACAGTACCACTTGGTGGCCAAAGAGTTTAAAACAAGCATAAGATGAATCAGAATCAGAAAGAGCTTTATTGCCAAGTATGTTTGCGCATACAAGGAATTTGTTTTAGTGACATAAGCTTCCAGTACACAGAGACAACAACAACACACAGACAATAAAAATACGATGAGACAATAAAAAGTCCCCAAGAATGATTAAAGCAGAGTCTGGGTGTTGTTGTTCTGTGTCTGTGATCTGATCAGCGAGTTTCTGTAAAGCTGAGCTCGCGTGCGCTTGCGGAGGAATGTAAACACTCACGAGGATGAACGAGCAAAACTCCCGTGGCGAGTAGAAAGGCTTACAGTTAATGAAGAGCGCTTCTAGATCAGAACAGCACATATGTGACCCTGGAGAACAAAAGCAGTCATAAGTAGCACAGGTATATTTGTAGCAATAGCCAACAATACATTGTATGGGTCAAAATTATAGATTTTTATTTTATGCCAAAAATCATTAGGATATTAAGTAAGGATCATGTTCCATGAAGATATTTAGAAAATGTATTACCGTAAATATATCAAAACTTAATTTTTGATAAGTAATATGCATTGCTAAGAACTTCATTTAGACAACTTTAAAGGTGATTTTCTCAATATTTAGATTTTTTTTGTACCCTCAGATTCCAGATTTTCAAATAGTTGTATCTCAACCAAATATTGTCCTATCCTAACAAACCATACATCAATGGAAAGATTATTTATTCAGCTTTCAGATGATGTATAAGTCTCAATTAAAAAAAAAATTGAGACTGGTTTTGTCGTCCAGGGTCACATATTTGACTGATGATAATGAAGATGAAAACACTATCACAACCTGATGACATAAGAGACTGGTTTAGGGATTGAACATTTTTATATACACTATCAGAAAAAATTTGCAAAATTTGTACCTTCAGGGGTACATTGGCTTGTCACTGGGGCAGTACTCTTAAGGGTACACCCGTTGTACCCTTTCACATGGGTATGCATCTGTACCCTTGCAGTATGTACCTTCAGATTCCAGATATTCAAATAGTTGTATCTCAGCCAAATATTGTCCGATCCTAACAAACCATACATCAATGGAAGGATTATTTATTCAGCTTTCGAAAAATTGGTTTTGTGGTCCAGGGTCACATATTCTTTAACTATGGGAGCCCTATTACTTTTACATTACAAAAATATTAAAGGTTGCAATTAACAACAGAGCCCAAACTATTAAATTCAATTGCTATTTATTTTTAGATATAATCAACACTCAGTAAATAAATAAATAAATTTGTATGCAAACATTTAAATAGCAGGTTTTACGCTTTAATCTAATTTAAAATATATAATTGTTGAAATGTAATCATTTACACAGTGGCTTTTCATAACTTTTTATGACAGATTTATTTTTAAAAAAACAGTACATAAAATAATTAAGACATCAGAATCGGAAAGATGAGACTTGTTTCTAATAGAAAGTAACAGTATATAAACTGGAAGTTTCAAATTAAGTCGTGCATTTGCAGTGGTTAAACATGCGGACCGAACAGAAAGACCTGCTCCGAAAACAGACTGAAAAGACTGAAATTCTATTCATAAGTTTGATAGAACAGAGAAGATTCTCTGTTAGCTGGGAATCAAGAAAGTATTCTAAGAAATGTGTTTCTGTGTTGTTTAGTCTACTGGACTCTGACTGGTTTCTATTGACATGTTTAACCAAGCGTAGATCAAAAGCATATTTGGAGCCACTTTTGAGTTTCTTTGAGAGACGAGAGCATGAGAACCTCCAGAAGTCAGACAGTGGCATATTGATGCATATAAACCTGCATACAGCATCTATCAGAGAGATGACTATAACTTAAACATACAGTTGGTAAGAATGAACTAAATGCTTGATTTCATAAGGGAGACAGAAAGCAGGACTCTGCAGTCAGTGAAGCTTAGTCGGCCATCCTACAACTACTGGATCTCTACAAACCATGAGAAAATGAATGTGAGAGAGGGGCAGGAGAGCCAGGAGGAAGATGATTTCTGTCTTTCTGAGGATGAGTTTGAGCTGAATCTGTTCTTTAAATTTACTGATGTATTCTGACTGCACTGATTCAATACTTTGTGAGGTTTAGAGGAGTGATACGCTTGACCCCGCCATTCCTGCCGGTAACACTTTATTTCACAGCTCCAGAATTATGCATTAGTTAACCTTTAATTAAAGATTAACTTGTTCACAATTAAGCATTAGCAGTGTTGGGCACATTACTTTAAAAAAGTAATTAATTATAGTTACCAGTTACTTCTCACAAATAGTAACTGAGTTAGTAGCTGAGTTACATCATTATAAAAGTAACTAATTACCAGGGAAAGTAACTATTGCGTTACTTTAAAAATAAAAAAAATGTTCAAATGTCAAATAACTTGGATGCCCCCAATATTAAATATGCTAAATTTATGAAATGGACTCTAAATAGAAGAAATTATTATTATAAAACATTGTACATTAATCTACACTATTTATCTACTGACACTTAGCATCAGTCAGTCAAGCATTATAATATGATATTATGATAATTTAGCATTATATGATGATATAACTTTAGTAATTAGAATAACCAAGTATGAATGCATATTTGTTATGTTGACTGAACTTGGGACTGGTGTTGGTGCTTAAGATGTTGTTTGTCATTTACTGTTTCTATAAAAAGGGGGGGGGGGGGGGGGGGGGGGGGGGGAATTAATAAGATAACAAAACTACTATGAATTCTACTACTAATAACAATATAAAATGCGCTAAGGATTAATAAACTGCTGGGTTCATGAATATTAATCACGTAGCACGTAGTCTGCGTTCGCTCGAATTGATTTGCTGAAATCAAAACAGGGATGATAATAGGTGAGCGCCAGCCAATGAGATTGTCGTTTGCGTTAGTAACGCCGTTTATTTATAACGCCGTTATTCCCATCAGTGAGCATTAGTTAAGCAGGAACACACTCGTAATTAATGATTATCTTAACATTTTAAGTGTCCTGAATTATGCATTAGTGAAGCATAAATAAACTAGTAACACACTTACTTGTTCACACTTACTGAGTGATGTTCAAGTTTATTGACTAGAATAAGCCACTAATTATGGCTCAACTGTAATTAATACAGTACTAATAAAGGCAGTTTGGCCTCTGTTCTAAAGTGAAAGTAATATCCACATTTATTATGGCACTTATTGAGTGATATTCAGGTTTATTGACCAGAGTAAGCCAAAAATAATCGCTTTTTGGATAAAAGCGTCTGCTAAATGACCAAATATTACATACATGCATATATATATATATATATATATATATATATATATATATATATATAGTGCCTATAGAAAGTCTTCATACCCCCTCATTTTTTTCACATTTTGTTATGTTGTGTTATTATGTTAAACTGCTTTAAATTACTTTTTTCCCCACATAAATCTACACCCCACTCACCATAATGACAAAGAAAAAAATGGATTTATCACAAGCTTGAAAATTTATTAAAAAGTAAACACTGAAAAAATGGCATTGCACAAGTCTTCATACCCTTAACTCAAAACTTAGTTGAAGCACTTTGGCAACAATTACAGCCTCAGGTCTTTTGGAGTATGATGCAACAAGCTTTGCACATCTGCATTTGATTTTTTTTTTTTTTTTTTTTGCCATTCTTCTCTTTAGATCATCTCAAGCTCTGTCAGGTTGTCTGGGGACCATCAGTGGACAGCCATTTATAGGTTTCTCCAAAGCTGTCTGATCGGTTCCAAGTCCCAGATCTGGCTGGGCCACTCGCGGACATTCATAGAGTCATCCCTAAGCCACTCCTGCATTGTCTTGGCTGTGTGTGTAGGGTGATTGTCATGTTGGAAGGTGAACTTTCAGCCCAGTCTGAGGTTCTGAGCACTCTGAACCTGATTTTCATTATGGATATCTCTGTATTCAGCTTCTCCGTCTTCTCTGATCACTTCCCCAGTCCCTGCTGCTGAAAAACACCCCACTGCATTCTGCTGCCTCCACCATGCTTCACCGCTGGGATGGTATTATGCAGGTGATAAGCAGTGCTTGGTTTCCCTCAGACATGAATAAGGAATTGAGGTTCATCAGACCAGAGAATCTTTTTTTTTTTCATAGTCTGAGTTATTTGGGTGTATTTTTGTAAATTCCAATCAGGGTTTCATGTATCTTTACTGAGTAGAGGCTTGAGTTTGGTCACTTTGCCATCAAGCCCAGATTGGTGGAGTGTCGCAGTGATGTTTGTCCTTCTGTAAGTTTCTACCATCTCCATATAAGATCATGGAGCTCAACCAGAATGACCATCAGTGTCTTGATCACCTCTCTAACCAAGACCCTTCTCCTTCGATTGCTCAGTTTGGCCAAGAGGCTAGATCTAGGAAGAGTCCTGATTGTTTCAAACTTCATCCATTAAGGGTTATGCAGGCCAAATGCTCCTGTGAACCTTCAACACAGCAGAATTTTTTTTTTTTTTGTAGTCTTCCCCAGATCTGTCTCAACACAATCCTGTCTCTCAGCTCTGCAGGCCATTCCTTTGACCTCATGGCTTAGTTTTTGCTCTGACATACATTTCAGCTATTAAACTTTATATAGACTTGTGTGTGTGTGCCTTTCCAAATCATGTCCAATCAACTGAATTTGCCACAGGTTACCTCCAGTCGGAGTATAGAAACATCTCAAAGGCATTCCAGTGAAACTGAAATGCTCCTGAGCTAAATTTCAAGTGTCAAAGCAAAGGGTATGAAGACTTGTGCAATGTAATTTTTTCAGTGTTTCCTTTTTAATAAATTTGTGATAAACCCAGATTTTGCTTTGTCATTATGGTGAGTGGGGTGTAGATTTATGTGGGAAAAAGATTAATTAAAAATTTAATTATTATAAATTAATTTAAAGTAGTTTAACAAAATGCAACATAAAATGAAGACTTTCTATAGGCACTGTGTATATATATATATATATATATATATATATATATATATATATATATATATATATATATATATATATATATATATATATACAGGTGCATCTCAATAAATTAGAATGTCGTGGAAAAGTTCATTTATTTCAGTAATTCAACTCAAATTGTGAAACTCCTTCTGCTGACCAGCTTTTTAAAGATGCTGATTTCATTTTCCAGCAGGATTTGGCACCTGCCCACACTGCCAAAAGCACCAAAAGTTGGTTAAATGACCATGGTGTTGGTGTGCTTGACTGGCCAGCAAACTCACCAGACCTGAACCCCATAGAGAATCTATGGGGTATTGTCAAGAGGAAAATGAGAAACAAGAGACCAAAAAATGCAGATGAGCTGAAGGCCACTGTCAAAGAAACCTGGGCTTCCATACCACCTCAGCAGTGCCACAAACTGATCACCTCCATGCCACGCCGAATTGAGGCAGTAATTAAAGCAAAAGGAGCCCCTACCAAGTATTGAGGACATATACAGTAAATGAACATACTTTCCAGAAGGCCAATAATTCACTAAAAATGTTTTTTTTTTAATTTATTTTTTTTTTATTGGTCCTATGAAGCATTCTAATTTGTTGAGATAGTGAATTGGTGGGTTTTTGTTAAATGTGAGCCAAAATCATCACAATTAAAAGAACCAAAGACTTAAACTACTTCAGTCTGTGTGCATTGAATTTATTTAATACACGAGTTTCACAATTTGAGTTGAATTACTGAAATAAATGAACTTTTCCACGAATTTCTAATTTGAGATGCACCTATATATATATATATATATAGTGTGTAATATTGTTGTGTAATATGCATAAGAATACAATTACCATGCCTCATTGTTTTATATATTTAGTTAACATTGTCTAAGGGTGTATTATTTTGTTTATTTCCTGGAAGTGAAGTGTTGTGTGGCCAAGTATGGTGACCCATACTCGGAATTTGTGCTCTGCATTTAACCCATCCAAGTGCACACACACACAGTAGTGAACACACACCAAGAGCAGTGGGCAGCCAATGGGAGCAGTTGGGGGTTTGGTGCCTTGCTCAAGGGTCTCACCTCAGTCGTGGTATTGAGGGTGGAGAGAGCACTGGTTATTCACTCCCCCCACCGACAATTCCTGCCGGACTTGAGACTCAAACCCGCGACCTTCGGGTTACAAGTCTGAATCTCTATCCATTAGGCCATGACTTAGGAAATGATTGTTTTATTGAGAAAGTGGTTTAAGTAAAACAGCACGCTTGTTGTTTTAAGTGTTTATTAAGAAAATGTTTATAACATGTATAAGCAAGAGCACAGCTAGAGATGACACATGTATTAGCAGGAGTTTTGAAGAAAATGAAGCTGGGCATTACCTCAGCTGGTGTGTTTCAGACGAATTGTAAAAGACAGCAGTGCAAAGAATCTCGAAGAAGAAACATGAGACTATGCAAGGCCTTTTATAAACAACTTCTGAGGGGATTTCCAGTATGACGTCACAAGACATTGGGATCCACCTGCTGTCTATAAAAGACTTGAAGTGTGATGATGAAATCAGATGCTGCGTCGAGACCACCTGAAGAGCTCTCCGGCACCAGAACCATCGCTGATATTGCCTTGAGCAAAGAACTTTTTCATATTTATACTTTATTTAATACTTACAGTATATACAGTATCACACACCTGATTCACTACCAAATACACTTTACACTGATTCACTTCCGAATAGATCTCTGTTCAGGTAATTGTAATGATCAGTCCACTGGAGGCGAGCATAGTGAGAACCTAAGTGCAGTTTATTTACAGAGTGATCCAAATACAAACATAATCCAAGACTTGACTTGGCATATAAAAACTAGAGTCACCGACAGCAGGTTACAACTTCAATACACGACTAGAGAAAACGGCAACATGATTGCTACTTATAGCAAACAATACAGGTCACATGACAAGAACCAACCAATAAGAGACAAGACACATGGCTAAGATTACCAATCAGAACATGACACAATGAACAAAAGAACCAATAGCATGAATACATGAGGGCAAGGGAAGCATGACACAAATAGCATGAAACAAACTACAAAATGAAAGACATGAAAACAAGAACAGGAAACAGAATCCCAAAACCCCACGTTACAGTAATTAAGTGCAAAATGTGTGTGTATATACATGTGTGATTGTCAAAATGAAATATTCTTCCAGCCAAAAACAGGGACTATTAGATTTTACTGTTTTTTTTTTTTAATTAAAAATACTACTATCTGAATCCTTACTTTCCTAATGATCCATTAAATATACTTTTCATATACTTTATTAGTCCAATGGAAACAGGAGAGCTTTACCCACTCATAGTAATGATATAGATCATACTAATTACAAGACAGTTATTTTAAAGACTGATTTATTAGACTTCTATCAGAGAATTTCTACATGACGAATGTCACATTGTTTAGCTGATTTAGATATTTTCCAGAAATTCCACTCGTAATAATTTCAGAACCTTACAGATTGTGTTTTAAATCTGGAAATACTGTACATACATCTATTTAAATCTTTACATTTCACCTGAATCTAAACACAAAATTCTGTCAGCATCAATGAATAACTACTACTGACAAATGAAAAATAAAGATTTGTGATCTACTGATCCAACACAATTACCAGAGTGGAAAAATAAAGCATCATAGTGCTTGAATGAATGTTCTTTAGACTTTCTAGTTAAACACACACACATATGATATTCTCTACATATGGCTATGATTTAATAGCTTTTTATAGCACACAAGCTCTTCGCAGATCCATGTAAAGTGCTTTCATGTAACTAAAGTCAGAAATTATCCAATTTGTGAAGCAGCAACAAAAACAGTAATGGTAAAGTATTTTGACCCTGTATTAAATGTCTGTGGACTGCTGGACAAAAGGTTATGCTGCTGAGAGGTTTGCAATTGTAGCTCCGTGTAGCTTCGCTTTTTATTGAATCTCTACCTTACTTTCACTCCCTGTTGTTTAAAGTGATAATATATAACTTAATTCCCACCATATTTCTGGTGTTATCTTTCAAACTAATCTAACTAATTTGATCGTTCGCTTTTAAAACCACGCGTGCAGGGCGCGTGCAGCGCGCGTGCAGCGCGTTAGCATTCGTTAGCCAGTTAGCTTGTCACTCGCGGTTCCATTTGTGTTTCTATTCGCGCCTATTATTATTTTCTTTTCTTTTCTCTCGCTCCATTTTCATTTCTCTCTCACTCCGTTTGTCACGAGTTCAACAGTGGTAAGTGGTAAGTTAAGTTGGTATCATTCATCACGGTGAGTAATGGCTTCTTCTCCTGCTATTGTTGTTTGCACCGCCTGCCACATGTACAGTTTATCTGTCTCTGTCAGCAGCGAGGGATTCACATGTGATAAATGCAGGGAAATGGTTAGGCTGACAGAGAAGGTTTTAGAACTAGAGACACTCATCCAAACTTTAGTTGAGGACAGTAAGAATGTGAGGGCTGTAGATACTGCTTTGGATGCGACTAGCTCAGGGACTTCTGTACATTGTTCGGTTCCGGTTGTGCCCGTGCAGCAGGGCAACTGGGTGACTGTAAGGCGGCATAGCCGCGGGTCAAAACACCGCTCTTCCGTTCCGATCAGAACATCAAACAGGTTCTCCCCACTCAGTGACGCACACACTGAGAAACCTGATGAAAGTGCTCTAGTTATTGGCGATTCTATTGTACGGAACGTGAAAATAGAGACACCAGCCACATAGTCCATTGTTTACCGGGAGCCAGAGCGCCTGACATCTTGGCAAATTTAAAAGTGCTGGCTAATGCTAAACGTAAATTCAGTAAGATTGTTATCCATGTCGGCGCTAATGATGTTCGACTTCGCCAGTCGGAGATTACTAAAAATAATGTTAAAGAGGTGTGTGAACTTGCAAGTACGATGTCAGACACTGTAATATGCTCTGGTCCCCTCCCTGCTTACCGTGGCGATGAGATTCATAGCAGACTGTCGTCACTCAATGGCTGGATGTCTAAGTGGTGCCCGCAAAATAACATAGGCTTTATAGACAATTGGAAGAATTTTTGGGGCAGACCTGACCTGTTGAAAAGAGATGGTATTCATCCCTCCTGGGGTGGTGCCGCTCTTCTCTCTAGAAATATGGCACATAGTCTTAGAGTTCATACTTGACTAACTGGGGCCCAGGTCAGGAAGCAGACAGACTGGCTAAACCGACCGTCTGCTAGCCGCCTCACGTCAAAGAAGTCAGTTAATTCTCAGCACATAGAGACTCCTCCACCTAGATATCACACTATAGAGACTGTGTCTTTTCCCCGTACGAGAAAATACAGAAAACATCCAAACCAAAGTAATAGTAACAATTTGTTGATGTTCAACAAATAAAAAACAGATATAATACAGATAAAGTCAAGTCAAGTCAAGTCACCTTTATTTATATAGCGCTTTTAACAATACAGATTGTGTCAAAGCACTTAACAGTATCAAACTGGAGGATAGAGTGTCAGTAATGTATAATGATAAGATTAAACACTCAATTTTCTAAATTTTCAGTTAAAGGCATTTCATTATTGAATTCAGAGATGTCATTGTCTAGCTCAGTTTAGTTTAAAAAGTATCTGTAGCGGGTACAGGACTTCTGCATCAGCTGACAGTTAAGTGTTCCCAGCAATCTTCAGCAGCCACTATCACAGCTCACACATCTGTGGAATGGTGGAATAAAGACAGGACAAAAACGTGCGTGTGATCAGCTCTCGTCTTGCTGGGTTATATATTTTTCAAAGATGTTCACATTAGAATAAACACAACTGTCAAATAAAAATGCATTATGTAACAATAAATTGCTTTTTTTTATGCAAATGTCCAGTGTTTCAGTCCCTTTCTTGTGAATACACAGCATTTCCATGAGGATCTGTCCATCAGCCAATCGCTGTGTTACTCGTTTGCATATTCACATGCTATTCGGTGTCACACGACTCTGAGTTTCCCCTAGATCCAACTGTATCAAATACACATTCAAATATGACATTCTCTGAATGTTTTACCCATTTTAGATCGCTCACATGCATTTTTAAAGTAAACTAAACATTGTAGGAACTGATATACAAACACATCAAAGCATATTCACCTTCAGCAACCACTATCACAGGGCACACATCTACTCCAATCGCGGGTTAACATCGCAATTTCAATTAATGATTAAACATGCAAAACTTTATCAAAACAAATCGATTTAAGGCACTTGATATGCACTAACATGTGTTCTTTCAACATCCATAAAGATTGACACATTAAACAATCGACTAACCTGTGGAATGGTGGAATAAAGACAGGACAAAAACGTGCGTGTGATCAGCTCTCGTCTTGCTGGGTTATGACCAGCAGGTTAGCAAAAGCCTTACAACACACTGCACTCTCATAGCGCCCTCTATTGGTCTAGTGGAACCACCATTCCCTTAATGCATTTACACATGCTGAAACAGTATTAGTGTCATCAATTGTGAAGAACCAACAACTGGGGCATCACACTCTCCCCACCACAGAAGGTGAAACTCTTAACTTTTCTTATATGCATATATATTTAATAACTTGGAACCATAACTGTAATTGGCACCACTTGGTATGGATTACTGACATGGCCCAACCATGTATGTGCAGATGTGGGTGGCAATGGTAGTGATTGGATTGTGTTGGCTGTAATTGTGTTTAATGTAGGGAATGTTTGGAATGCGGGTTGTCCAAGGAATGGGTAAGTCATTCTTTGAGCAGGTCTTCTTTCTCTGAGTGACCGTCTGCTTCTTCCGTAGGGTTCCCGCTGAGGTGGCTCTTCCTCTTGATACTCAATGGTCTGCTCTTTTTGTGGGCCTTCGCTTTCTGACTCCATGCCTTGTTCTGGCTCTTGACACTCCTCAGGTAGCGAGTTATCTGCTGTCAGGTCAGCATCATGAGGTATGTACTCTGGTTCTGTCGGTAATTGTCCTAAAGTCCCTCTTGTGCCAGCCCCCGGCGGATCATCTCTTTCCATGGTGTCAAGTCTTTTGTGTCCTCCCTGGTGTAGCCCACTTTCTGGATCCACTCCTTCACATCCTGAATGTTTTGGATAGCTTATTCTTCTCCAGTAGTATCCTTCCACTTCGTCAGAGCTAGACTCTTCATCTCCTCCAACCTCATCTTTTTGTGTCACCTTTCTCTTCGGATGTTCCCCTGTCCCAACATTTCCTCTTTTAGAGACCTCCTGTCTCCTTGGGTCCAGGTTCTCCGGTGTTGGTAAGTCATTCACAAGTAGGAGGTGGTTTCGGTGTAGTGTTCTGATCTTGCGCTCATCCTTTTCAGGGTGCACTTTGTATACAAAGTTGTCACCTAACTGCTCTTTCACCACATAAATGGTGGGCTCCCAATAAGAGCGTAGCTTCCCCGGGCCACCTCTCTGACTCAAATTCCTCACCAAGACACGGTCTCCAGGTCTTAGGATGATACAGCTGGCTTTCTGATCGTAGTATTCTTTATTACGCAGACTCCTCTGCTTGCTACTCTGTGCTGCAATCCTATAGGCTTCAGCCATCCGATCTGCCCAGCGTTCAGCATACTCACGTGGGGTGGTGAATCCATCCTCCTGCACCAGCCCAAACAGTAAGTCAATAGGGAGTCGGGGATGGCGACCATACATTAGGTAGAAAGGAGAGTACCCCGTCGACTCATGTTTGGTGCAATTGTAGGCCTGGATTGCCTTCGGCAGATGTTCCTTCCAGCTCTGTTTGTCCTTTTCAGTCAGCGTCCGCAGCATCTGGAGCAGGGTTCGGTTCAGTCTCTCTACAGGATTACCTTGGGGGTGGTATGGAGTAGTCCTGGAGCGACCAACCCCAGAGAGATTCTGCAGGGTGTGGAAGAGGGAGTTTTCAAACTCACGCCCCTGGTCATGGTGTAGTTTTGCGGGGAACCCGAAACGAGGTATGAAGTCGTTGAATATTTTCTCAGCTGCAGTCTTCCCAGATTTGTTCCTGGTAGGATAGGCCTGAGCAAATCTGGTGAAGTGGTCAATTACCATAAGGATGTACTCATACCCCCCGCGACTGACCTCAAGATGCAAATAATCAATACACACCAATTCCAGGGGTGCGCTTGAGGTGATTCCTCCCATTGGTGCATGGCCTTGCGTTACAGGTTGTTTCTGGGTTATGCATGGACACTGACGGGTCACATGCTCCTCCACACTCTTCCGCATCCCAGGCCAGTAGAACCTCTCTCGAGCCAACTGCAATACTTTCTCTGTTCCAACATGATTCATGTGGTTATGCAGCTGCTGAAGGACCATCTGCCGAAACTTTGCGGGTAGTACCAGCTGTCGCCTTTGCATCGTTCTTCTATACAGAATGTTGTTTTCTAGGACCAGCTTGTGCCATTCTCTTAACAGCTTCATTGTGTCACTAGCTGCCATGCTCCGAACATCAGGGGTGACTGTCTTACCAGCTTCCTTTAATTCGATTACTGGCCCAATCATCAGATCCTCCCGTTGCGCTCTACTCAATTCATCAGGACTGATGGCCGGTGTAAACTGGTCATGGAGAGTAACTGTGTCTAGCACTGTCAAGTTTAGAGCTGCTACCCAGGCTACATCTCCATTCTTGGACATCATGTTACCCTCCCAGGTTTCTTGGATGGCACTTTGAGACAGGCCCTCTGTGCACTCACTGATGTATCGGTCCATGTCCAAGGGACAACGTGACAACATGTCTGCATCGTTATTACTCTTGCCGGGACGGTATTTGATCTCAAATCGGAAATCTGCAAGTTCCCACACCCAACGATAACCCGCTGCATTTAGCTTTGTGGAACTCATCACATAAGTGAGAGGGTTATTGTCGGTGTAAATTGTGAAATATGGGGCATAGAAAAGGTAATCGCGAAACTTTTCGCACACCGCCCACTTAAGTGCGAGAAATTCCAGCTTGCCAGAATGGAGTCTGTAGTTTTTCTCAGCAGGCGACAATGCCCTCGAGCCATATGCAATGACCCGTAATCTCCCTTCTTGCCTCTGATAAAGCACTGCCCCTAATCCTTGCTCCGAAGCATCAGTGTGCAGTTCAAACGGGGCATCGAAGTCAGGGTATGCAAGCACAGGCGGGTTGGTAAGCATATCAATGAGTATGTCCAAGCTCTGCTGGTGTTTGTCTTCCCACACAACCGGATGTCGAGATGGCAGCTGTGGACTCCTCTTCCTTTCCTTCTTCCTTTCTACTTGTGATGGAGATTCTGATGTATTAGCCTGAAGCAGCTCATAAATAGGTTTAGCTAACCTAGCAAAATCTTGAATGTAACTTGTGTAGTAACTGAGGAAGCCTACAAGACGGCGAACTTCTCCAACGTTCTGAGGTGTTTTGTCACGGAGTACCCTCACAGCCACCAGATCTTTTGGATCCACTCTTACTCCATCTGCCGACACAAGACGACCCAGGTACCGTACCTCTTGCTTAAACAACTCACACTTCGCTGGGCGCAGCTTGACTCCATGCTGCCGAAGGACTCTGAACACAACACGCAATTTCTCTACATGCTCTTCAAAAGATTTGGCAAAGCACAGAACATCATCCAGGTAGGGCAGGCAACACTCATCACGGATGGACTCTAACATTTCTTCCATACTCCGCTGAAAAGCGGCAGGGGCATTTGATAGGCCAAAGGGTAACCTTACCCATTCGAATAGGCCCCAAGGGGTCACGAACGCTGTCAAGTGCCTCGACCCTTCGGCCATAAACCCCTGGTGATAAGCCTTTCCCTGGTCGAGTATGGAGAACCAGCGGTAACCACCCAAGGTGTTCATGAGATCCTGGATTCTTGGTAGAGGATGACGATCGGGAACGGTCTTCCTATTAAGCTGTCGGTAGTCTATACATAGTCGTAGTGTGCCATCTTTTTTCCGGACGCACACTACTGGTGCAGCATAAGGTGAACGAGATTTTACTATCCAACCCTTAGCAAGCAAGTCCTGAACATACTCTTTTACCTCTTTTAAGAGTGGCTTGGGTATAGAAGTGTAGGCCCTCTGCACAGGGATATCATCCTTTAATCTCAGCGTCATCTGTAGGCTGGGGATGTTCCCAATGTCATTTTCATTACGCGCAAACACAGCCGACTCTTCATAAAGTAGTTGTTTCACAACTGTTTGATCACTTGCTTTCAGGTGACTCAGATCTACAGGAGGATGCCACAGTGTGTCGCCGTTTTCCGGCTCTGCTGGCTGAGATGAGGTAGTCTCCTGTGGGTTGTTCGATTCAACTTGGTCCGTCTGGATAATCTTAGCAATGCCTGCTATTTCCCCAAGTATAGTTCTTTTTGGAATGGTCACATCATGTTTAGTGTGATTCCCAACTGGGACTCTTATATATGACCGCCCCCTTTTGTGCACTTCAACCAGTCCCTCCCCAAGGTCAAGATGTGCTAGAGGTGAGATCTCTTCCCTCGGCTCAAACAGGACTGTAGGGTCAGCATTGTTGAAGTTAGGAGGTACCCTACATTTTACATTGGCGACCTGACCAGGCCGAATGGTGACACCTTGCGGCCCTACCCTCACCCGAGCTGTGTCTGCATATACTTTATCTGCACGGATGAAGCCAACCGACACTTCAACCAGGTCATCTTGTGTATTTCCGGTGCTACTCATCAGGGAACGCAAGGTGGTAAGGATCCCTTCTCTATCTCTAGGTCCTGTAATTAACTCTGAGATAACATTAAACCCCAACAGAGGCCTCTCCAATTGTAACTGACTGACCAGAAAGGGGACTTGGATGGAGTAGCGAGTCCCATTATGTCCGGGTAAGCTTACTGTGGCTTCGACCCACCCGCTAAATGGAATTAATTCCCCATTGATAGCGAACACCTCCAGACCAGTACTGGGTCCCACTATTTCAGATAAGGACCGAACATCATGTGTTGGCAGGTACTTTTTCCTCCAGTCTTGATCGATAATGCTAACCTGTGCTCCAGTGTCGAGAAGCATGCTTACTTGATGACCTCCGATTTCTCCTTCCAGTAGACACTTCTTCCCAACAAACTGGACAGTCTTTTCTCCTGAATCCTCAGGTTGTCTTGTTTGTGGTTTTCTTGCAGTCTTACCCATGTGATTCCATGACCCCGCATTAACGGTATAGTTACGGCAGGACGACTCTGAATCGGGGACTGCTGTCTGCGGTATACTCTTTGGCCTGACGTTGGGCACTGACCTTTTTTGTCTGTTCAGGCAGCCAACAGCCCGGTGACCCTCCTCACCACAAAAGAAACAGTGGCTGCAGGTCTGCTCTTTCCCTTGCTTGATACAGTTGGGACAACCTGGTCTTCTCCTCTTTTCAGGTGCTTTAGCCATGCATTGACACTGCTGTTCTTTCTCCTTGGCCTGTTGCAGTGAATTTACTACATTTGTCAGGGCTTCTACTTGGGCGATAAGTTTGCGAATCTCTTTATCAGTCTGTTCCGTAGTTGCAACTGCTGCCTTAATTTCTGAACCCCCTTCGATCTGGGCGCTCCGAGCATGAGTGACTTTAGGTCGTGGAAGCGATTGCAGCCGACGCTGCCTCTCCTCTTCCTCACCTGTAACCTTTACAAGCCGCCTCAGAAGCATGTCATCGGTTACATCTCCAGCAGCGACAAGTTGCTTAAACTCACGACGAAGCTCGCTGTGCTTGGGCCCCAAACCCTGGTAAACCGTGTGGAGAAATACTTCTTGAATGGTCTTAGCATCATACCTTATATCAGCAGTGCTGTGTTTGGAAGCAAACTGAATCTTTTGTTTAAGGCCAATGACACGATAAAGAAATTGCTGCGGATTTTCATTTTCCCCTTGACGTGCACACATCAAATTTTGGAACAGCTCAGTGCTACTCTTATCACCTAAGTGCGACTGCAGCAGTCCTTTCAACTCTTGCACCGTCAAATCCTCTTTTTCCATTAACATCTCCTTGAAGTGACCAGGTTTAGTGATTTTTAGCACCCCTCTGATGATTTCACTCTCACTGAACTGTTCGTGTAGACCCTCTTCGATTTGTCTGCATAAGCTGTTGAAGCTAATCTCAGAGGTGGAGTCACTGATCTGCCCTCCATGAACTCTAAATTCCCTCCGTGAGAGATATGGAAGTTCCCTCCTAAACATCTGGTCCTCTGCACTGCCTGGAGTTGCGGAAGTCTGAAAAGGAAGTGGGAGAGTGCTGGATGGTGGGGACATGGCGTAGGGATTCGTAGCTTGAATCTTTCTGCCAAGCTCCTCGTACATCTTTAACATCTGTTGATATTCATTGTCTGCTGTGTATGTGTGGGTATGACTAGTAGTTGTGTTTGTGTCAGGTGTTGTGCGATCAAGATGACCCTGAGCTTGCCCTGTACTCTTGTCATGTGTTTTATCTTTTTGTGCTGCTTTGTGCTGGGACTGAGTAGTTTGTGAAATTTTATCTCTTAGATCGAGTAACACAGACATCCCCTCATCTTCCCTTCCCATCAAGCTCTTACAGCACAAAAACCCACTTACAAAGTCAAAACATCCCTCTTCATCCCCCAGTTCTACTTGTGATTCTTCCCTCTCGTCGATTTGTTCAATGTTTTTAGCGATAAGGAAGAGTTCATCAGCAGGCAATTCACAGAGGGCTTTCCTGATCTCTCTCACCAAATTTCTTCTCTCGTTTGCCATCGTATTGACCTCCGAGCCACCGTTAGCGACACTCAAACGACAGCAAGGATTCCATGCAGAGATCCACGGCAAGCTGGTCTTTGGATTCTTTCGAATGAGCTCCACTCCCCCAGCAGGTGGCGCTGATCCCGGACGAGCCCCCAAGAACTGTAGCGGGTACAGGACTTCTGCATCAGCTGACAGTTAAGTGTTCCCAGCAATCTTCAGCAGCCACTATCACAGCTCACACATCTGTGGAATGGTGGAATAAAGACAGGACAAAAACGTGCGTGTGATCAGCTCTCGTCTTGCTGGGTTATATATTTTTCAAAGATGTTCACATTAGAATAAACACAACTGTCAAATAAAAATGCATTATGTAACAATAAATTGCTTTTTTTTATGCAAATGTCCAGTGTTTCAGTCCCTTTCTTGTGAATACACAGCATTTCCATGAGGATCTGTCCATCAGCCAATCGCTGTGTTACTCGTTTGCATATTCACATGCTATTCGGTGTCACACGACTCTGAGTTTCCCCTAGATCCAACTGTATCAAATACACATTCAAATATGACATTCTCTGAATGTTTTACCCATTTTAGATAGCTCACATGCATTTTTAAAGTAAACTAAACATTGTAGGAACTGATATACAAACACATCAAAGCATATTCACCTTCAGCAACCACTATCACAGGCCACACATCTACTCCAATCGCGGGTTAACATCGCAATTTCAATTAATGATTAAACATGCAAAACTTTATCAAAACAAATCGATTTAAGGCACTTGATATGCACTAACATGTGTTCTTTCAACATCCATAAAGATTGACACATTAAACAATCGACTAACCTGTGGAATGGTGGAATAAAGACAGGACAAAAACGTGCGTGTGATCAGCTCTCGTCTTGCTGGGTTATGACCAGCAGCTTAGCAAAAGCCTTACAACACACTGCACTCTCATAGCGCCCTCTATTGGTCTAGTGGAACCACCATTCCCTTAATGCATTTACACATGCTGAAACAGTATTAGTGTCATCAATTGTGAAGAACCAACAATTGGGGCATCACATATCTGTGAAATCAAATTGACGATAATCGCTAGAAATTAAGTGTCCCCAACTGAGCAAGCCAGAGGTGACAGCGACAAGGAACCAAAACTCCCTCTGTGACAGAACGGAGAAAAAAACCTTGGGAGAAACCAGGCTCAGTCGAGGGGCCAGTTCTCCTCTGACCAGACGAAACCCGCAGTTCAATTCCAAGTGCAGCCATGTCAGAATTTGTAAAGGACTTACTGATTCCCGTGGTCTTGTCCCGATGGAGCATTTTAATTTATAATTTAATGTATTTGTTATATTTGTGTTTTATTCATTATTTGAAGTTTTTTTATTTATATGATTTATTCATTTGCTATAAACACATGATAAAGCTTGGCTTATTGAATATTAGATCCCTTTCTACAAAAGCACTTTTTGTAAATGATATGTTCACTGACTATAAACTAGATGTGCTTTGTTTGACAGAAACCTGGCTAAAACCAGATGATTACATTATTTTAAACGAGTCTACACCCCAAGATTACTGTTACAAACATGAACCGCGTCCAAAAGGTAAAGGGGGAGGTGTTGCTGCAATTTATAGCAATATTTTCAGTATTTCTCAGAGGTCGGGTTTCAAGTATAATTCGTTCGAAGTAATGGTGCTTCATATAACATTATCTAGAAAAACACGTGTTAGTGATAAATCCCCTGTGATGTTTGTACTGGCTACTGTATACAGGCCACCAGGGCACCATACAGACTTCATTAAAGAATTTGCTGATTTTCTATCGGAGTTAGTGCTGGCTGCAGATAAAGTCCTAATTGTTGGTGATTTTAATATCCATGTTGATAATGAAAAAGATTTGTTGGGATCAGCATTTATAGACATTCTAAACTCTATTGGTGTTAAACAACACGTGTCAGGACCTACTCATTGTCGAAATCATACTCTAGATTTAATACTGTCACATGGAATTGATGTCAGTGGCATTGAAATTTTGCAGCAGAGCGATGATATCTCAGATCATTATCTAGTCTCCTGTATATTCCATATAGCTAAAGCTGTAAAGCCAACTCCTTGTTACAAATATGGTAGAACCATCACTTCTACCACAAAAGACTGCTTTATAAATAATCTTTCTGATTATCTCAGTTCCTCAGCATATCCAATAGCGCAGAACAACTTGATGATGTAACAGAAACTATGGACTCTCTCTTTTCTAGCACTTTAGATACAGTTGCTCCTTTACGCTTAAGGAAGATTAAAGATAAGAGTCCAACACCGTGGTATAATAAGCACACTCGCACCCTAAAGAGAGCAGCCTGGAAAATGGAGCGCAGCTGGAGGAAAACAAAACTAGAGGTATTTCGTATAGCCTGGAGGGAAAGTACCCTATCCTACAGAAAAGCATTAAAAACGGCTAGATCTGATTACTTTTCGTCTCTTCTAGAAGAAAACAAACATAACCCCCGGTATTTATTCAATACAGTCACTAAATTAACGAAAAATAAATCATCAACAGGTGTTGGAATTTCCCAACAGCACAACAGTAATGACTTTATGAACTACTTTACTTCCAAGATCGATACTATCAGAGATAAAATTGTAACCATGCACCCGTGTAGCTTTCACTGTTATGCTGATGATACTCAGCTCTGTATTTCTTCGCGGCCCGGTGAAACACACCAAATTGAGAAACTAACGAAATGCATAGTCGATATAAAAAACTGGATGACGAGTAATTTCTTACTGCTAAATTCTGAAAAAAACAGAGGTGTTAATTATCGGACCTAAAACCCCACATGTAATAACCTAGAACACTATCTAACACTTGACGGCTGCTCTGTCAATTCTTCTTCATCAGTTAGGAACCTAGGTGTGCTGTTTGATAGCAATCTTTCATTTGAAAGCCATGTTTCTAGCATCTGTAAAACTACATTTTTCCATCTCAAAAACATCTAAATTGTGACCTATGCTCTCCATGTCAAATGCAGAAATACTAATTCATGCGTTTATGACCTCAAGGTTAGACTATTGTAATGCTTTACTGGGTGGTTGTTCTGTAAGCTTGACCAACAAACTGCAGTTGGTCCAAAATGCAGCAGCTAGAGTCCTTACTAGAACCAGGAAGTATGACCATATTAGCCCGGTTCTGTCAACACTGCACTGGCTCCCTATCAAACATTGGGTTTGTCTGTGTGATGAAGAGTCTGAAACATTTGGATCCATTTGCGATAATACTTTAATAATAATTAACAGGCAGGGTCAATCCAAAATCAAGAACAGATACAGGGCTAAGGTCAGGGCAGGCAGCAGAGAATCAAAGACGATAAGGCCGACTCAAAAGGGTCAGAAGGCGACAGGCAGACAATCAGAGATCAATAAACAGTCCTAGGTCAAAACACAGAGAATCAAAGAATCAGAGAAACGCTCATAATTGTGGCCAGGGCAAACAAGACTTCGCATCAGCTGAGGAGAAGAGCACAGTTTAAATAGGGGTAGGAAATGAGGAACACCTGGGCAGGTAATCAGGCGAAGGCACGGGGCATGTGGGTAATGCAGTCCAAATGAGATTAGTACTCTGGTGAAGGTGCCCTCCGGTGGCGATCGGAGAGAGCCACAGAGGTGCAATTTGTGACAGTCTGTTTCTTTCTTATTCTGTTTCTCAGTCCGTATCTGATCAGGTGGTGGATCAGCACCAAGAGATGATGTCTGCAGCCCTGATCGTCAGCGGAGACCAGGACACCTAGATGAGCCCCAGAGACATAAATTTAAATTATAATAAACAAACAAATATATATTATAAAAATAATAAATGCATTACTTGCCAATAAATGCCATCTAATCGACGGTACAAGGTCCCAAGATACAGTCGAATTAAGTTAAAGAATTCATTTGTACATCAAGCTGTATTAGTGTTGAATAACTCATATAAAAAGTAAATCTGTCCCAGAGATTACAAAATTTATTTTTATTTTTTGTTATGTGTGAGAAAGCCTTGTTTTGTCTATGTGATAAAGTATTGTAATTTTGAGTGAACCTGCTGTAATGCAAGACAAATTTCAGACTCCATCTGACAATAAAGTGTATCGTATCGTATTAAACTATACATTACAATTATAGCAAATTAATAAATCATATAAATGAAAAACTTCAAATAATGAATAAAACACAAATGTAACAAATACATTAAATTATAAATTAAAATGCTCCATCGGGACAAGACCATGGGAATCAGATAAGCCCTTTACACAATCTGACATGGCTGCGGTTGCAATTGAACTGCGGGTTTCGTCTGGTCAGAGGACAACTGGCCCCTCGACTGAGCCTGGTTTCTCCCAATGTTTTTTTTTTCTCCATTCTGTCACAGAGGGAGTTTTGGTTCCTTGTCGCTATCACCTCTGGCTTGTCCAAATATGGGACACCATACTTGGCCTCACATCCTTTCCTTCCTTTCCTTTTAAGTAGTGGCTTAAAAACATGAAACAAGCACACGCCTCTGGCTTGCTCAGTTGGGGACACTTAATTTCTAACGATTATCGTCAATTTGATTTCACAGATACTATTTAAACTGAGCTAGACAATGACATCTCTGAATTCAATAATGAAATGCCTTTAACTGAAAATTTAGAAAATTGAGTGTTTAATCTTATCATTATACATTACTGACACTCTATCCTCCAATTTGATACTGTTAAGTGCTTTGACACAATCTGTATTGTTAAAAGCGCTATATAAATAAAGGTGACTTGACTTGACTTGACTTAAAGTATAAGTATAAAAGAAACATTTTACTGCCCTTTCTTTTTCCCCAGAGACACTTAAAAGCACTTTAATAGAGTAAATAATTGTGATGAAAACAGGCTGAATTTTTTTCCTGATTACTCAGAAGTGAACATATAAACTCAAACTGTTTAGTTATGACTGCAGGAATCTGTTGAGACGAGGTTTAAATCCATGACTCGATTCATGTTCCAGACAAATACACCTGCTGCATCAATTCTGTGTCTCTGTAAATATCTAGTAATGGGCTCTGAATTTACTATGGAGAAATGAGCAGCTGGACATTAGGATGTCACCTGTTTTACTCAGTGGTGTGTCTGTTTTAATGGCACTAATTTTTATTAACGTGTGATTAATGCAGCACGCATTTCCTGTTTGAAACATGGCCTCGCCCATAGTCAGAAAAATGGAGATCCAGCCATAGTAGACTGTTTATTTTATTTGTATCTTTACTGTATTTTGTATTTATTTGTACTGTTGCTTGTAGTTAGATTATTCTTATTTTCTTTATTTTTATTGATGTATTACTTTTATCAGTATAACCAAAAATGATGGAGTATTCTAAGAGCACCGGCGCTGTTTAGCTTCCACACTCCGCAAAGGCACTTCAATAGCGCACATTTTTCTAGGTTAAGCCTCTCATTAAAAAACTACAACTTGACCCCAAAGACCTAGTTAATTACAGATCGATCTCGAATCTCCCTTTTCTGTCAAAGATATTAGAAAAGGTAGTATCCTCACAATTATATTCCTTCTTAGAGAAAAATGGTATCTGTGAGGAATTCCAGTCAGGATTTAGACCGTATCATAGCACTGAGACTGCTCTCATTAGAGTTACAAATGACCTACTTCTATCATCTGATCGTGGTTGTATCTCTTTATTAGTTCTACTGGATCTTACCGCTGCGTTCGACACTATCGACCACATCATTCTTTTGAATAGACTAGAAAACTTTGTTGGCATTAGTGGAAGTGCCTTAGCATGGTTCAAATCGTACTTATCTGACCGCTATCAGTTCGTAGCAGTAAATGAAGAGGTATCATATCGATCACAAGTGCAGTATGAAGTACCTCAAGGCTCAGTACTAGGGCCGTTACTTTTCATGCTTTACATGTTACCCTTGGGAGATATCATCAGGAAACACGGTGTTAGCTTTCACTGTTATGCTGATGATACTCAGTTCTATATTTCTGCACGGCCTGGTGAAATACACCAAATTGAGAAACTAACGGAATGCATAGTCGATATAAAAAAACTGGATGACGAGTAATTTCTTACTGCTAAATCCTGAAAAAACAGAGGTGTTAATTATCGGACATAAAACCCCCACATGTAATAACCTAGAACACTATCTAACACTTGATGGCTGCTCTGTCAATTCTTTGTCATCAGTATTGTTAAAAGCGCTATATCGCTATATTGTCTTTGTCATCAGTATTGTTAAAAGCGCTATATAAATAAAGGTGACTTGACTTGGCAAGTCGAATACCACCGAACCTTCAAATCAAAACTTTCATTCAAGACTGCATCCAGACACGCGGTCAACAACCAAGGCAATCCAGGTATGATACATTTAACTAAACGAAGAGGTTTAGTCTAAACTGTAGACCCCGTTGTAAAACGGTGCTGATGGTTTTTAACTCAGGTGTGGTTAGCGGACTCATTTTCCATAACTGCATACAGTCCTATTTTGAGCAATGTAGAATTTTTAAGCACTCAATTTATATAATTTGAGCAAAATTCATGGAGAGAGGCAGAGAGCGAGGGAAAGATTTGTTACAAATGCGAGGGAAGGATGAAGGTTAATGTTGCTTTGATGTGTATGTGCCTGCCACCAATCACGCGTGACGATTCTCGCTCGAGACATAAACAACAGATTCAACACACGTTTAGTCATTGACAATGGAACAGTGTTTCAGAGTCAACAGATACAACTAGAAGTGTTGGAGGGTTCTGTTTCGCTATGCAGCTATCACTCATCTTGCTAAAATAGGCTAAAATATCACTTATGTTGTGCTATGTTGCCCTATGCCATAACACATAGGGCAAAAGCATTCCTTTTACTGTCCAACTAGCTTATATAACCAGACAGTAAAATGAGATTTTGTTGTAGCGTTTGGACCAATCAGACACACAATTACTCATTATAGTTAACAGATAATCCAACAACCAGACTGGGTGCCGAGATGTCTGTGAATGACCTCCAGGCCCCTGGTTACCATGGCAACCAGGACACCTCAGCCAGACCAGGTAAACCTTATGACCTAATTGCATGTTGAGAGTTCTCCCTCTCACTAGCTTTCCCCATAGGAAAGACCCATAATGCCCATAAAAAGGACTCTTCTCTAATTAATTCATAGAAAAACCTTTCTTTGAATGAACACACATATCCTCAGGTCATTGTGTATATTATTACTGTTCTTGTATATTGTTTTTTGTATTGTATACTGTTTTATGCATGCGTTATGATAGATCACTAGTTAGTATAATCTTACCGATACCATGTTTGGTCTCTATGAATTTGTCTCCTGATGATCTAAATGGGAGCGTATATTATATGTTGATACCCCTGCAACATGTAAGTGTTATAAGAATCTTTAGTTTGTCTTTCCATTCACCAATGATCCTTGGATTTCAGCAGATGTCTCTCGAACTCTGTACTCTTCTCTCATCACTTTCATCTGGGAGATAACTCTCTCAATCACCACCGAGTAACATCTTAGGAGTTCATCACTCTTCAAACCCGGGAGAACGTGACCTTCAAAGCTGATGTAAATAATAGTAATTAATTATAATTATTTATATACATTTCCCTTTTGAGCTAATTTGCTATATTGTTTATGTTTGTTTAAATTTGGTCAAGTTTGTCCTGCTGGTTTCTGCTCATACAACATCAGTCACTGACCATCAGTGGACTCTCTATCCTCAGTGCTCACTCCAGTCTGCAGACATTTCAGATCATACCAACATGCATTTGATTTCTGTATTAGAAGTAATAAAATGATCTTACTTTATTTTTTGTTCAGGTTTTCACTTTTTGCTGCTGTCACCTTTCCTTGCAGGTCATGCTCCACCACAAAAGCTCTTCAGCAAATGCACAGAAATCAAGAACTAGAAACTAAAGTTAGTGAACTAACTTTGATGTTGGCTTGGCCTCTGCAGCCTTGGGGCAAAAGAGCCAGAGTACTTGTGTGTCCAGCGTTCTGCCCCACTGCAAAAAACGTACAACAGTATTTTTCTATGGACCCTTGGTATTTTCGATTCTAATAAAAAGCCTACTAGGCTATGACAACAGCTTCAACAGAGTTGGCTAGCTGGATGCGAAATAAGTCATGCCTTTCATTGTTTTCCCTGTTTGCTATTTCAAAGTCCTGTCACTGAAGCGTTGTTGGCAACAACACAGAAGGTAACTGAAACAATGCGGTTTAACTCAAGGCCATCATCGGGTTCCAAGCACAATGGTTTGTGTAGATGATGCAATTACACAATGGACATGTCTCTTTTCAAGTAAATTATGAGTCCTTATGTGAGTACTATTATATGCACAATATGAAAATAGATAACTAATATAGTGTCCCTTGGACGTACATTCAGTTATGTGTGATAACTTCAGAAATATATTGTCAATACCATTAAAATTAAGATAAAAAAATTAATGGTATTTAGGAGATTACAGTTTTTATATTTTTCTATATACAAATAATATATAAATAATTTTTCTATATTGGGCTTTATTAAAGGTTATGAAAATATGATGAATTTATATGCATTTTTATTTATTCACTTAAACATTTTCAAACTGTTTGAACAGATTTTGAATGATTTGATATCCTGTGGCTTCCTCGTGTGGACAACATTAGCATTATAGCCTTCATCTCTGAACATTAAGATGAAATGGTCAATATTTTTGAATGATTACAAATGTTTGAATGTTTACAAATGTGAGACATAAACGAATGTTTTCGATTATATTCGCCAAGCTATCATGTATTTTGAAATAATCTTGTATGTGATTGTACAGTCTAGCGTTGAGAAGCTTCGCTGCTCTGTAGTTAAACACAGAATCTCTCGCAGGCACTCACAAACACTTATTTTACCTCTTTATGTTCTTCTAATTGTATTGTCTTCGGTCGCTGGAGTGTTTTAAGCCTGTATAGACATGCAATTGATGTAGTTTCTGTATGTAGCCTTTTTGTCCATTCGAGTGCTGAGCCCGGCGCGACGCGAGGATCAGTGAAACATAAATAAAGCTCACATGCACTCAACTTAATATGTTCTTATAATTGTATTCTGTGAATTCGCTTTCAGACGTCCAAATAAACAAGTTTAACCAGACGCGATCTCAGAGACCTGACGCAATGCTTTCAGTTTCACACTAAAACAGCTCACAAACACCTGAATTTAGCTCTTGTTGTGTTCTAATGGGTGGATTGCATGCAGCCGCTGGAATATTTTAATCTAAAAGGCTCTAAAACAAGTGAAAATTGTAGTTTGTATGAGTACGAACTGCACTGATCGGTGCGGTGAGAGTTCGCTCGTCTTTCGCGCTGTTCTCTGGCCAGACAGGCATTTATTAATGAGCCCTGACCCGGTAATAATCAGATAAGTTGATTTAGCTTGTCAGTGTGAGTTAAATGTATGTATTTTTTGAATTTTTAACCGATTTCAAAATGAAACTGATCGAGTCTTTCGGCTCCGCCCGAGGGGAACTGCTCCTCTAGGGGCGCAATTTTTCTCAGACAATGTAAGTCTATGGGACATTTTTCATTTTTAATAATTAATTATAAAAAAATAAATAACTAAATAAAAAACAAAAAAACTGTCAGTCTGATCAGTCTGAAAAGATATAGCAACAAACTACAAATCAGGGCCCAGGTCTCTTTAAAGCCCTAGGAGGAGTAGGGTTTGGAAAAATTTACTCTCAGAAGAAAAATAATAAGAAGTTTAAATAGCATAACAGTATGTTGGCTTGTGACAAGCCAACATAATTAGAAAAGTGCTGTAATAACTCTGTTTGAAATTACAATAATTAATTCAAATAAACTACAACTTAAGATTTAAAAGCTGTTTTATTGATGTCTGTAGTTTACTCACTGAGAGCCTTTGATGGCAGCATTGCTTCATCAGTCACTCTTCACCAGATAAACACTCTTCACCAGATAAACACTCTTCACCAGATAAACACTCGTCCGGATAAACACTCGTCCGGATAAACACTCTTCACCAGATAAACACTCGTCCGGATAAACACTCGTCCGGATAAACACTCTTCACCAGATAAACACTCGTCCGGATAAACACTCTTCACCAGATAAACACTCGTCCGGATAAACACTCGTGTGTCTCATCTGTCCCTGTAACATCCAGACGAGAGTCAGTCACCTCTGTGATTTATCTGATTTAATTTATCTAATATATCTGACCCACTTTAGTTCACGACTGACTATAGGCCTATTAAAATAATGTATTTAAAACCTCAGTATATAGGCCTATGTCTGCAACAGTGAACTGTTCCCTACAGCCTTGTAATTCATTGTATTTTAGCAAGGTGCCTCTCTCCGGGGAGTCAAAAGATAATTATGTCATCATTAGGGTTGCCAGTTAACTTCAGAAATGGAAAATAAGGGACAATTGTGATTTTTTTTTTATAAGACGGAATAAGGGAAGCTCAGAATATTTGTACTGTACCATAATGTCTGCCTAAAAAGTTCTGAGAAATAATCACATTTGTTTTGCTTAACGTATTTATGTACAGTTACCAATTCTAAAAACAACTTTAATGTCATACAAAAAAAAAAAAAAAGTCATCACCCTGAGTAAATTGGACCATTATAAAATTGTGACTGCACAATTAGTGTAGTAATTTATGAGGTGAAAATACAGTGAAATTACATGAAATTAGAAAGCATAAAAACTGAACGTCTATGAAACATCAGTCAATAAAGCATTTTTTTAAAGTGCCCCTATTATGGATTTTTGAAAATGAGCTTTCATGCAGTGTTTAACACAGCTCTAAGTGAATGAAAAGATCCTGCAAAGTCTTAAATCTGAAAGAGCACCGTGTATAAAGTTATTTTATAAAACAGATTGTTCCGGTCCTTGATTGTGATTGGTTGAGCTGCGTTCGAAGCTGTTGTAAATTACTCTACAAACATACACCTTTGTTTACGTCTGTGTGCCTTGCTGGATATTGAGCTCGTGATCAGTTGTTGTTTGCATTCGCCCAAACTGATTTGGGAAAAGCAAAACACGTTCCATAGGCTATAGCTTTTATACGGGATGCTTCTTTGATGCCTTAAATACGGGCAATTCTCCCGGTGCTCCCGATAAGCCGATCCGGGCCTGCTTACATTCATCTAGAGCAGTGCTGACATCAGTGAATTCTACATAACAGATCACATACATCACTCACTCAGATGTCTGTTTCATGTCTATTAGATGTGCTCATCTGCAATAAAGATTATCCTGTCAGTTGTTAAATAGACATTTAGTAATCGTCTTTAAGATGTATGGTTTATGTAAATTCACTTTGGAGATGTGCGTGTGTTTACTGGAGCTCTGGTGTTCCCTAAACATAATAAAACATGTTTTTACTGAAAAGTCACAAATATACTATACTATCTAGCGTCTAACACCTTAAAAGCAATTCAACAATTTACTCTACAGTATAGTTCAACAAATGTGATTTTAACAGGGGTTTTTGGTTTGTAATACTCACGTTTGTAAACACCCTCGTCACTGTTCTCCACTTCTGATGATGACGTATCGTCTCTCCCGTGGGCTTCTGGGATTGAAAAGTGTTCATCGATGAACACTTCAGAATCTGGGCTGAAGCAGTAGGACATCCAGGGATTTCTCGCCTACTCTTTTATGAATACTGAGGATTCAAACATACTTATTCGCTCACCTACTGCTTTTTGCCTACTATATAGTAGAGAAGTGTGCGGTTTCGGACGCAGCCAGTGAAATGATCCGTGATACACACTCCGATTGGAGCGCTTCGAAACAGTGAACCATTTTGTGACGCAGTAACTGATTCGGAGTTTTGAAAAGCTCTGTTTCACTTCATGACACGTAATGTCCAGATTCGGAAATGAATGGCTCTTTTGAACCGTTTTTTGCTAGTGAATCGCTTGAACTTTAAATAAAATGAAATTAACATGTCCTTTGGCTGTCTTGTCCATCATACTTATTTTTATTTAAATTACATTTCATTTATTATCAAATTACACTAGCGCCAATTACGTGATATTGAGTTGTGCTGACTTCATGTAATTTATGCTGTAAATAATATGATTTTGCTAAATGAAAGTGTAAATCTATTCAAATATTCTGTACTCTTCCTACAGTTCTAGTAAATAAACCACACTAGAATCACTGCAGTTCTTCACAGACACTCGGATACAAACTCAATCAAATGCCAAAATGGATTCATAATAATTTATCATTTTTAATGCTTTTAGAGGAACAAAGGATCTTAACACAACAAAACTGAGCCTGTTTCAAAACAAGTGTAATTAGGCAAAAATATTTCCATAATTTGAACAAACGAGACAAAAGAATTTACAGAGGAAAGTTTCATGTGCATCTCTTTACATAATCATACAAAACCCATAATTCCACAGTCAGCAGAAAATCACAACAATTAACATCATTTCAGCTGTGAAATAAAAAAAAAACAGCTCATAACATGATGATCTGTGATGTTTAACAACTTCAAAACCGTCAAAGGTGAAAAGAAAGTTCATTGATTCAGTCAGTAAAAGACCTGCAGGCAGTGTGTGTGTGTCTCTCTGTGTGTGTGTGTGTGTGTGTGTGTGTGTGTGTGTGTGTGTCTCTCTCTGTGTGTGTGTGTGTGTGTGTGTGTGTGTGTATGTGTCTCTCTCTCTGTGTGTGTTGTGTGTTTGTTTGTTTGTGTCTCTCTCTCTGTGTGTGTGTGTGTGTCTGTCTCTCTCTCTCTCTCTCTCTCTGTGTGTGTGTGTGTGTGTTTGTTTGTGTCTCTCTCTGTGTGTGTGTGTGTGTATGTGTCTCTCTCTCTGTGTGTGTTGTGTGTGTGTGTGTGTGTTTGTTTGTTTGTGTCTCTCTCTGTGTGTGTGTGTGTGTGTGTGTGTGTGTGTGTGTGTGTGTGTGTATGTGTCTCTCTCTGTGTGTGTGTGTGTGTGTCTGTCTCTCTCTCTCTCTCTCTCTCTGTGTGTGTTGTGTGTTTGTTTGTTTGTGTCTCTCTCTCTGTGTGTGTGTGTGTGTCTGTCTCTCTCTCTCTCTCTCTCTGTGTGTGTGTGTGTGTGTGTTTGTTTGTGTCTCTCTCTGTGTGTGTGTGTGTGTATGTGTCTCTCTCTCTGTGTGTGTTGTGTGTGTGTGTGTGTGTTTGTTTGTTTGTGTCTCTCTCTGTGTGTGTGTGTGTGTGTGTGTGTGTGTATGTGTCTCTCTCTCTGTGTGTGTGTGTGTGTCTGTCTCTCTCTCTCTCTCTCTCTCTCTCTCTGTGTGTGTGTGTGTGTCTGTCTCTCTCTCTCTCTCTCTCTCTCTGTGTGTGTGTGTGTGTGTGTGTTTGTTTGTGTCTCTCTCTGTGTGTGTGTGTGTGTATGTGTCTCTCTCTCTGTGTGTGTTGTGTGTGTGTGTGTGTGTGTTTGTTTGTTTGTGTCTCTCTCTGTGTGTGTGTGTGTGTGTGTGTGTGTGTGTGTATGTGTCTCTCTCTCTGTGTGTGTGTGTGTGTCTGTCTCTCTCTCTCTCTCTCTCTCTGTGTGTGTGTGTGTGTGTTTGTTTGTGTCTCTCTCTGTGTGTGTGTGTGTGTATGTGTCTCTCTCTCTGTGTGTGTTGTGTGTGTGTGTGTGTGTTTGTTTGTTTGTGTCTCTCTCTGTGTGTGTGTGTGTGTGTGTGTGTGTGTGTGTGTGTATGTGTCTCTCTCTGTGTGTGTGTGTGTGTCTGTCTCTCTCTCTCTCTCTCTCTCTGTGTGTGTTCCGGTCACCTGTAGTGGTGATCACACCACGTCTTGTGGTGAGCTGGCTCTGGATCAGTGTGATGTGAGACACTCCAGCAGAGGTGAGATGAGTGTGAGACGAGTGTGTGACGAGTGTGTGACGAGTGTGTGACGAGTGTGAGACGCTGCTAAAGCGCTGCAATCTTGCTGGCCTCGCGCACTCCGTTCAGATACGCTCCCGTCACCGTCTGAGGAAAGTGTCTGTTTGTGGCCTGCAGAAACACAGCAACACATTAACAACGCCGGAAATAATCATCTGAAATTAATCATCTTGACTCTAGGGGTCAAACAACTAAAAATTAAGTCAAAAATCTTGGGGTGATTCTGGAGACAGACCTTAGTTTCAGTAGACATGTCAAAGCAGTAACTAAATCAGCATACTATCATCTCAAAAACACTGCAAGAATTAGATGTTTTGTTTCCAGTCAAGACTTGGAGAAGCTTGTTCATGCCTTTATCACCAGCGGGGTGGATTATTGTAATGGTCTCCTCACCGGCCTTCCCAAGAAGACCATTAGACAGCTGCAGCTCATCCAGAACGCTGCTGCCAGGATTCTGACTAGAACCAGAAAATCTGAGCATATCACACCAGTCCTCAGGTCCTTACACTGGCTTCCAGTTACATTTAGGATTGATTTTAAAGTACTTTTACTCATTTATAAATCACTCAATGGCCTAGGACCTAAATACATTGCAGATATGCTCACAGAATATAAACCTAACGGACCACTCAGATCATTAGGATCGAGTCAGTTAGAAATACCAAGGGTTCACACAAAACAAGGGCACTCTGCTTTTAGCTATTATGCCGCCCGCAGTTGGAACCAGCTTCCAGAAGAGATCAGATGTGCTAAAACATTAGCCACATTTAAATCCAGACTCAAAACTCATCTGTTTAGCTGTGCATTTACTGAATGAGCACTGTTCTACGTCCAAACTGACTGCACTGTATTTTATATATAATCATTTCTATTCTTAACTGTTTTAAATTCATTTTAAATCAATTTTTATATTTCCTTGTTTTTATTGTTGTGATTATTATTATTATTATTAGTTTTAATTACTTGTTTTGTATTATTGTGATTATTTTTTATGACTATTTCACTTCCCTTTATGTAAAGAACTTTGAATTACCACTGTGTATGAAATGTGCTATATAAATAAACTTGCCTTGCCTTGCCTTGAAAACAACTAGGGATGAACAATACAGTCAGCCCATGGTTTTTAATAACAGTCTTCAGTTTGAGTGTTTTTGTTATTCTATGCTTAGGTAACAAGAACAGTACGAGGATAAGGAGAAAAAAGTAAAATTTTTATTGCAATACTCTTTCTTACTCCCACTGCCTTTATTTTTTGTGTCTCTTGTAGGCCAGTCACAATAACTACTTTTTGTTTGCCGATAAATTAACCCAGAATTAATTGTGATAAATGATATTATTGTCATTTTAAGACTGTTTTATGCCACTGATTATATAACAATAATATTTCAGGACTAGTCACAGCAGGTACAGTGTTACACCAGTAGATGGCAGCAAAGCACTGTCTTTATGAGTGTGTTTGTGTGAGTGAGTGTGTGTGTGTGAGAGTGTGTCTGAGTGAGTGTGTGTGTGTGTGTGTGTGTGTGTGTGTGCGCGTGTGTGTGCGTGAGTGAATGAGTGTGTGTGTGTGTGTGTGTGTGTATGCGTGTCTGTGTGTGTGTGTCTGAGTGAGTGAGTGAGTGAGTGAGTGTGTGTGTGTATATGTGTGAGAGTGTGTCTGAGTGTGTGTGTGTGTGTGTGTGTGTGTGTGTGTACTGGTTTTTGTGGTTTACGGGGACAAAATTTGTATAATGACATGGGTATGACAGAGGTATTACAATTTGAAGGTCGTTTATGAGGACACTGTCTATGTCCCCGTAATTCAGTTTCCTGTAAGGGGTAGGTTTAGGTGTAGGGTTGGTGTAGGGCAATAGCACATACAGTTTGTACGGTATAAAAACCATTACGCCTATGGAGAGTCCCCGTAAACCACAAAAACAAACGTGTGTGTGTGTGTTTCAGGTGTGTGTGTGTGTGTGTGTGTGTGTGTGTGTTTCAGGTGTATGTCGTCTGGACTGCAGAGCTCTGATGCTGGAGCGTAGTGGTGCTTCTGAGACGCTGGTCATGTCTCTGCGCTCTGATGGAGGAGCAGCTTCCGGTCAAACTGTGTCTCCTGCAGACGCTGCAGATCCTGTCCAGAACATCAGGTGACCAATCAGAGCCTCCGCTCGCCCTCGGTGCGTCACGGCTGTGTCTGAACCTGCCTGTGTTTCCTGACAGAAGTCAACTGTAACCTGATGCTGAGAGCTCAGGCCACGCAGAAGATTTGCTTCCACATGAGCGAAGGCAATCCATCCGGAGAGCTGCTCTTCAGATCCTCCGAGATCCTGTGGAACCTGCTGGAGAACGGCTCTCGACAGGAAGTGACCTCAAAGCTCAGCAGCAGCGACTGCATCGTGTGAGACAAACACGCTTCAGATCCGACCTCACCGCTGGGAGAGCCACCGACCAAGCGCCACTAAAGACCGACACACATTCATGAACATCACACAGGAGATTAATGACTAATGATTAATGATTAATAATACTGTAGTCATACTGCTCCATAAAAGCACCACACTTATTAAATCCAGTCCAGTTCTGATTTGATAAAACTGTCCATGTAAATAAAGTACTCAATCAAGTCTTTTATGGATATCAGATAGGAAAAGGAAGATATGGTTTAAAACTTTTTCTATTCAGTCTCAGTTCAGTTCATCACATCTCACAAAAAAAGACGAAAAATATAGCAAAAAATAACAGGTGAATTGCACTAGAAAAAAAAATCAGGTAATAATTAAATACTAAATACAACAATCAAATTCAGTATTGATGAATTAATTCTTATGCAGTTTAGAGAAAAAACTAAACACATTAAAAAAGAGAGAAAAAAAAACAACAACTTCAGGCTCAAAAAAAAATTCAAAGAAAAAAAAACTAATTCTTATGCTTACTCACTTTCCATATAGTAGATTTTCAATTCGTGCACATATACTACAATTTTATTTTACCTAGTTTACTAAAAATATGATAAACTTTAGCACTCACAAAATAAAAACAATATGAATTAAACAAAAAAGAAAGATACTTCACTCATTGTATTACCGTTGTATTACTGGGCCCAGAGGAGTAATTAAAAATAGCAGTATATTTTGCATACAGCAGTGAAAATACAATATTAACAAAATAAAAACACAAATAATCAGCAACTTGCGCACCAAATCATAAAACACCCCCTACACTACAATCCTGCTCAAACAAAACTCTTCATATAAAGCAGTGAGTTAACGTATAAACACTCCCTCAATCTGAAGAACAGGAAAAATACTAAATAGATAAAGATTGTTCACAGCTGTCACAATACAATGATTTATTACCAGCAGAAATTAAAAGCATTAGTTCTTTGCATGACAGTAATGGGAGAAATGTGTGCTATGAAAATGTAATTGACATGAAAATAATGCAAAAACTGCTGATGTTCCTGTGATTGTGTGTCAGACGTGAGCTGAGCATGAGCGTGCTCCTGACACTCGTTCAGACCTCTAAACCTTCCCATGATTCTCTCTGTGCTGCAGATCTCTGAAGGACACGTTCCTCCATCTGCTCCTAAACGGTTTCCATCATCACGAGCGTCAGCTGAGGAACGACCTGCTGGTGCTGCTGACCCTGATCGCAGAGAAGCCCGGCGCTCCTCTGATCGTGAGTCTTCTTCATCATCATCATCATCATCCTCATAAACTCTTCCTCTTCAGCAGCTCTCATCTGTGTGTTTCAGGAGAGCGGCTTTGTCAAGCATCTCACGCCGTTCATCACGTTTCCCGAGCGTAAGTATTGGTGATTAACGAGCGTTCATGACAGCAGCGTGAACATTCCTCACAAATACTGAAATTGCTTTTGAATGAGCGTTCACTTTCACTTTGGATTTGGCGATCTCGCGCACTCTGTGTAGAGGAGCACATCTTATGAGATCAGATATTTGTGACCCTGGAGCACAAAAGCAGTCATAAGTAGCACAGGTATATTTGTAGCAATAGCCAACAATACATTGTATGGGTCAAAATTATCAATTTTTCTGTTATGCCAAAAATCATTAGGATATGTTTACATATTTTGTAAATTTCCCACTGTAAATATATCAAAAAGAACTTAATTTGAACAACTTTAAAGGTGATTTTCTCAATATTTAGATTTTTTTGCACCCTCAGATTCCAGATTTTCAAATAGTTGTATCTCAGCCAAATATTGTCCTATCCTAACAAACCATACATCAATGGAAAGATTATTTATTCAGCATTCAGATTATGTATAAATAAAAACTTGACCCTTATGACGGGTTTTGTGGCCCAGAGTCACATTTGTCAGTGAGCTCAGGACCTGTTGAGCAGCAAATCCTCCAGCATGGTCTGTCAGTCATCTCTCCTCACTCTCCACCCGCAATCAGTCAAATCTGACTCCTGCTGCTCGTGTTGGATGCAGAGTTGCCAAGTCCACATTTTTTTTCCACGGAATTGGACTACTTTTGTTGCCATGGGTTGATTTTCCCCTGTGGGTTCAAGGTTTGAAATATTGCATGAATTATATTTGACTGAAATGCTTGTATTGAAATACTTTGCATCTTACCTGTGATAAACTGCTCTAGATGTTCAGTTTTGTGAAGGAGGGCCACTGGTAGGAAGCCTTGTATAGGTTGGAGTGTGTTTGTCATTGTGTGGTGTGTGTGCAGCGGAGCCCCAGACGCATGCTGACACCGCACATGGCCGCGCTGCTGGAGCTGTGTGAGAATCCGCAGGCCGTGGCGCATCTGCTGCGCTGGAGCGGAGAGAGAGACGCCAGCACGCCGCAGCTGCTGCTGCACATCTGGATGAGAGAGGAGGAGCAGATGGGCGTCTCGCGAGACCCTCACCGCATGATCGCAGGTGCAGACGCCATAAATCAGCGCTTTTCACAGTCGAGCACCTGTCAAACTAAAACTCTTACTGAAATAAGAAGAAATATTTCATTTGTTTCACTGCATGTCATGCCATTAAACATATTAACTTAAAATCTCAGGATGGGCTTTAAAACAATATTAAGGGGTTCAGAGATTAAAGTGCTCTGTGTTTAAAGTGAACATGAAATCAACATGGACCTTCTTAATGGAGCCATCAGTGAATGTGATCGACTCGAAGAGCGTCTCCTCCTGCATCAAGCATAACCTGTTTGTTTTTCTCTACAGTAAAGTGACCAGATGCACTGTTAAGACTCTCTCTCTCTCTAATAGACGTGAAGCAGCCGATTGTCTCTCGGCATCAGGATGAATCATCATCATCATCGTCATTGTCGTCACATGACGTCAGTGCTGCTGTCAGAGACGTGTCAGAAAACCTGCGCGCAAACATCTACTGCATCTTCTGCAAACTGGGTACGATAGAGAACAGTGTGTGTGTGTTGAATCAATCAATCAATCAGTCAGCTATATTTTATTTATAAAGCCCTTTTCCTAAAGAATCAATGCAGTTCAAAATGCTTTACAGTCAAAAACAAGCGATTGACACCAAGTTTAAAAAGTAAATGAAGTGAGGTGCAAAAGTTGCATACAACAATATTAAAATGTTTTTGAATGTTG
>CM077244.1:10000-147500 GCA_039654775.1 Spinibarbus caldwelli | reverse complement strand
CATTTATGATGCCTAACATTGCGGGTTTGAATGGGTTTTGTTGTGATTCGCGCGCGCAGCTCACGCGCCTCGTTTTATTAGTATTATTATTATTATCATCATAATCATCATTATCATCGTCATTATATTTGTTTTGTTTTTTTACTATAAATGTTTTCTTTACAAATAGCCATTTTGTCGGCTCATGGGCTGTAATGATGTTTAATATCTGTGTACTAAATTATATGCTCGTTGCATTTCAGAAACCAAAGTTAGCAGATTTATCATCAGATATTCCGATATGAAAGCTTGTTTTTGTTTGTTTTGGCATGCTTCTGCAATAACAAAAGCTGTTTGAGTAGATGACTGATCCATTATGATGATCAGAAACTCCAGGACTGTTTTTCTTCATGTCCTGAAGACTTTTGTTTAACTGAGGCTTTAAAGGAATATTCTGGGACAGTATTGTGGAATAATGAAGATGAGAGCAGAAATTAATTTCCAGAAAAGAAACAGGCAATGATTGGAGCAAAACATTCGGTAAATGTTAGTTTCAGTTTCATTTCTGTGTAAATTTATATACAATTTTACATTTTTAGTCACGATGAAAACACAATGCCCAATAAATTAATACAAAATATGCAATATTTTTCAACTCATTTGTAATATTATATCATGCATCTCTCTACAAGTATAACCAACATTTTAACTGAAGGAGCTTTCTTACAGTGAGCTTCACGTGTCTGCTTTATTATCTTCCAGAAATAGGCCCCAGCATAATTCATTTGTTTCTCTCGAGGGCCAGAATGCTGTGTTTGTTTGAATCAGCGCTATATCTGCTGCAGATGCTGTGGAACGACTTTAACTTCTGCTCGACTCAGAATATTGCTTTAAAACGTCCGGCGCTCAGCGTTTCATCTGTGTTTATCATCTCCTTTAAAGGGACACTTCACCCAAAAATGATAATTTGCTGTGAGTTTACTCTCCTCAAGCCGTCCGAGATGAGTTTAGTTCTTCAGCAGAGCAGTAAAGAAGATTTTAAGATGAAACCGTGGTCACTGGTGATTCATTAAATGTAAGTCAATAGAGACTGGCACTTTGAGAGTTAAAAAACGATATCAAACAATACAAAATGAATCCCGTGGTTCCTGATGATATATTGTGGTCTGTGCAAGAACTTGAACATTTACAACATTTACAACATTATTACTGTAATCCAGTGCCTAATGATGCGAAATGTGATGTTTTGCATGTCTAAAGCATATAAAGTGAATAAACTAGTCTTCATCAGCTCAGTTTTTTACATAAACCACGAGAACCCAGGTTAAAAAAAAAAAAAATACACTTTCATAATGTACTTAAAATGCTCTGTTTTCACGCATTAACTTTGTACTATGGCTGTGCAATTAATCGAATGTGATTCATCTGCGATTTTGAACATGATATTGCGTAGCTTGTCAGCGAACTACGGCTCTGTGAATTAAATCCTGCTCCATCTGAAAGCACGTGAAGGAGATTTACTACTAATCACAGAACTGGCTTTACTGGCGAGATGCGCATGATCATCGCATTCGATTATTTGCACAGCCCTACTTTGTACTTAATATACTAAAAATGATTCTTTAGGACTTCTTAAGATCATCTAAGTGTACTCAGCTGTGCTATTTTGGGACACTGAATATGAACTAAAATGCGCTTTTAACATACTGTCTCTGTATTTAAAAATATATTTAGTCACAGCTTGTTGTACACTTGAGTGTACTAGTGTACGAAAGAGGGGTTCAAGTGGTGACTAAATACAGAGATGGTATGTTAAAAGCGCATTTTAGTTCATAATCATGGTGCAGTTGAGTACACTTAGTTGATCTTGAGTTTATCTGATGTCTGAGGCTCTGGATTACAGTAATATTGTAAATAATGTTCAGTTTCTTGCACACACCCATTGTTTTGCTTCATAAGACCTCGCTAGATTGTCAGGAGCCCCAGGGATTCATTCTGTGCTGCCTGCTATGCTTTTCTTGACTCTCAAACTGACGGTAGCCATTGGCTTTCATTTAATGAGTCACCAAGGAGCACGGATTCAGCTAAATATCTTCTTTACTGTTCTGCTGAAGATCAAACCTCTCCTCGTCTTGGAAGGCCTGAGGGAGAGTAAACAAGCAGCACGTTTTCTTTGAGATGGCGGTAAGTGTCCACGGTTGGTTTGGGAAGCCAGCGCTTTGAGAGAATAAGATGTTATTTCCGGTGTTCAGGCCAGAGGATCTGCGCCGAGAGTTCGGCCGATACGGGCCCGTCGCTGACGTCTACATCCCCCTAGACTTCTATTCACGCCGGCCCAGAGGATTCGCGTACATTCAATATCCTTTGACTGCGAGTGTTAACCCTTATCTCTCTGTTGTAGCGGCGCCCCCTGGTGGAGCCCGGCACAAAGACACAGTTAAAGAGCCGTGTAGAGTAGGACTAAAAGCCAAGCTGCCACAAGAAAGACAGAAAGAGATGGCTGCTAACAGAGAGGCAGAGTGTGAAACGAAAGCAATGTAAAGCTCCAAGAGACAAAGAGGCATTATGGGGCCAAGACGAGCGGCGGCGGTGTTTTAAAGAGCGTAAAGATGAAAGTAAAGGTAACTCCAGTATCCTCTGATTCAGAACACAAGCCTGTGTTCGTTTGTAGGGCTGGGTTTGGACACATTTCACCGTTCGATTCTCATTCACAAGCTTTCGATTCGATATCGATTATTTTGGTTACATATCAGGTACAGTACATACCAAATTTTTTCAAGGCAAAAAAATCTCTCAACTAATGCTGTAAAATATACATGAGTCAGTTGGTACTACATTACAGTAACATTGAAGGTTAAAATTGACTGTTTTGTAGGCTATACAACTGCTTAAATTACACTTAATAAAGTTTTTACAATAATAAAGTTACGTACAATTATGTAATATTCCTACTTTTTCATTTTTTTGAAATATAAACATTTAAATGGTGGCTGTCATAAAAACTTGACGGATTTGTTTAAACATTAAACATTGAAGAACAGTAAAAATTATTGTGAATGTTATATGATGCATATATTTAGCAAAATGCCCCTCTCTGTGGTTTATTTTTCTAGCTGGCTAATGAGTTTATGGTCACTGAATATGTTTTTTTTTTGTTTGTTTTTTTCTGAGGTGAATGTGACGTTACATGATATTGTTTATTAGCCGTTATATTGACGTCTTTGCGTGGCTGAAACACTTATTGAGCGATTACGTGAGACAGGAAATGGATCGTAAAGTTGTACTCTCTTTTAACTTGCCTTCGGATGTTTAGTCATGTTTATTTTGTGCAATAACTAGTATTAAATCTGTCACTCCACATTAAACAGCTCCAAAACAGCATTTATTGTTTGAATACTGCAATACAATGGACAGAATTTGAAATCTGACACTTTGTATCATATTAAAAGTACTAAAGCACAATGCTTAGGTGCCCTTCAATGTTCCGTCCATTAAGGCCAGTCACTGCAGGTGAATAGGGCAAAAAACATTAACTAATAGCTATCACCTTACTTACCCTGTTGATTACATTGATAATTGCAAAATAAAATTGTGTTACAGGTTTTCTAAAATGTTAGGTTTAAATATGCAAATGAGGCATTATTTAATGAAATATGTACTAATTTGCATAAATTTTTAGTACAAAAATCTGAACACTGGATTGAGTCAGTTTCAAAATTCTTGTTTAATTTTTTGATATTAGAGTCAAATGTTTTTACAGAGAGATTTGGGTGTATAATTTTTGTCATAATTCAGAAAATACTTAGAACAGAAACAATATATTTTCACAATTGTAGGGGGATAAAATGTATATAATCAAGCAAATTATATATGAACAAATCCCTCTGTAAAAATCTTCAGGATATAGACAGGAATAAAAATGTAAAGTTTGGTGTGTGCAAGTGCTACTGAAGTGGAGATTTATAGCTCAGTGTAGGAGAAAAAAACTCATTTTGAGAAAACGGACTTTAAAAATATGTATTGTAATTGAAATCTGTTGACACAACTAGAACACAAATAGAACAAATATAAACACTTAACAGTGTCTTTTGGATGTTTTCTTACCACTAGTCTGAAAAAAACACTTTATGAAAAACCAAAAAGCCCAAAATCTCAAACTTGACAGGTTCATGTAAAAGCAGTGTTTTTGCCTGTTGTCTCCCCTTAACTGAAAACAGGCCACACTAATCGATTCTTGGGATTTAAGGATCGATATCGTTTCGTAAAAATGAGAATCGATTGAAATCGAGAGATCAGTATTTTTTTACCCAGCCCTATTGGTTTGTGTGTGTGTGTGTGCGCGCGTTTTTGTGACATATGAGGACACAAATTTGTATAATGACGTGGGTATGACAGGTATTACAAGGAGAAGGTGATTTATGAGGACATTTCCCCATGTCCCCATATTTCAAAACTCTTAAATCATACAGAATTATTTTTATTTATTTATTTATTTTTTATTTATTTTTCTTTTTTCTTTTGAGAAAGTAAAAATGCAGAAAGTTTCCTGTAAGGGGTAGGTTTTAGATGTACGGCAATAGAAAATACAGTTTGTAAAACCATTATGCCTATGGGATGTCCCCACAATTCACAAAAACAAACTGTGTGTGTCTGTGAGTGAGTGTGTGTCTGTGTGTGTGTGTGTGTATGTGTGTGTGTGTATGTGTGAGAGAGTCTGTGAGTGAGAGTGTGAGTGTGTCTGTGAGAGAGTCTGTGAGTGCGTCTGAGAGAGTGTGTCTGTGTCTGTGAGTGAGAGTGTGCCTGTGTCTGTGTGCCTTTGTCTGTGTGCCTTTGTCTGTGAGTGTGTGTCTGTGTGTATGTGTGAGTGTGTCTGTGAGAGAGTCTGTGAGTGAGAGTGTGTGTCTGTGAGTGTGTGTGTGTGTGTGTCTGTGAGTGAGTGTGTCTGTGTGTGTGTATATGTGTGTGAGTGTGTGTATGTGTGAGTGTGTCTGTGAGAGTCTGTGAGTGAGAGTGTGAGTGTGTCTGAGAGAGTGTGTATGAGTGAGTGAGTGTGTCTGTGTGAGAGTGTGTGTGTGAGAGAGTGTGTCTGTGAGTGAGAGTGTGTGTGTGTCTGTGTGCCTGTGTCTGTGAGAGTGTGTATGAGTGAGTGAGTGTGTGTGTGAGAGAGAGTGTGTCTGTGTGTGTGTGTGAGTGTGTATATGTGTGAGTGAGAGTGTGTCTGAGAGAGAGTGTGTGTGAGTGAGTGAGTGTATGAATGTATGTGAGTGTGTTTGAGTGGCTGTGTGTGTGTGAGTGTGTGTGAGTGTATGCATGTGTGTGAGTGTATGCATGTGTGTATGAGTTAGTGTCTGTGTGTGAGAGGGTGTGTGTCTGTGAGTGAGTGAGAGAGAGATGAACCCATTCGTTGGAGCCCTTAACAGCGCAGAACGTTCGAGGATGTCCGGGATGCGGAGGACGCTCTGCTCAATCTGGACCGGAAGTGGGTCTGCGGCCGGCAGATCGAGATCCAGTTCGCTCAGGGCGACCGCAAGAGTGAGTGTGACCCGGTCTGAGAGGAGACGGTGTGTTTGGGAGCGATTGTGACCGAGCTGTCTTGTGTTTCTCAGCGCCGGGGCAGATGAAGTCCAAGGAGCGGCAGTCGCCGCGCAGCTCGCGATACGAGGACTACGATCGGCGCAGACGCTCACGCAGCCGCGACAGGCGCAGGTCTCGCAGCCCATCCTACGACAGACGCCGCAGACGATCCCAGAGCCCTAGAGAGTGAGCGAGTGAGCATTACACAGCATCCTCACTGCTGCGGATCAGGACACTGACCTTGTGCTTCTTCCAGCAGGTCCAGAGCAAGAACACACCGCAGACGCAGCCGAGAACACGACAGGTACATGCTCATCTCACCCGGACTCATGGACCCGAACTCACTCATTACTATTATCATTTATACCATGGTGTGTCTGAATACTGGATTCTGATTGGCTGGCAGCTATGCATTAAAACCGTTTAATGCACAGGTAGTTCCAAGTCAGTTTAATCACTGTTCTATATTAATGCGCTGCTTTAATTGATGCACACTAAGCCAACACATCACTCGTGCACACTAGGGGTTGCACCGACTAACCGACTAGTCGACTAGTCGACTTTAATGCTCTGCCATGACGCCTTAAGCTTGACGTCGACTAGTCGCTGGTCCTATAGAGGGCGCAACAGTATAAGAAATCTCTGAAGGACTTCCACATTTACGCTCTGTTTCCAAACAGTTAAAATGACAAATAAATGCATACTCTGAAAGCGCTCCACAAGACATGTGTGATTATATTACTGGATGCTCGAAATTGAATGGGAGAATGCATGTTTTAAACTGCTTATAGTACAGGTCAGTTAATCGCCGTTCTACTATAATGCGCTGCTGCTCAGTAACGCACACGCATAGGCTTCAGACAGCATAGTGCTTACATCACGCGCAGATCGCGCGTGCACAGAATCGTTCAGCGCGGAAATGTATTGTCAACACTGTTCTTTGATATCTCAATAAAATAGCTTAGAAAAAAAGTTCAAGCATATATTTCTTAATAACTAAATCCCACAGCTTCACTACTAGTAGAGAGTCGCTGCCAGGTAGAATTAATTCACACACACAATCGCTCTGACTAATGCATTCATTCATTTGAATGTAATCTTTTCTGTGCTACTTTATCTGTATCTGATTTAGAACGAGCAGAAATCTGTGACAAATATAACGACCCAAAGACAAAAGAACTGATAAAAATGAGCTGTTATAGGAGCAATAGCCATGTAGGCAGCACATTGTCACAGCTCCACACTTATTTGTTCATTATTGACGTCATCGGCGACTAGTCGACTTCGACTCGACTTTCATCACATAAACGTCGACTTTAAAAAATCAGAAGTCGTTCAACCCCTAGTGCACACACTCTCTCACACACACACACACACATCACTCGCGCGCACACACACACACAGAGTGAGAGTGTGAGATCACAGATTGTGCTGCTCACACACAGTCACACACACATCACTCGCCCACACAAACACACACACTCACACACACACACACACACACACACACACACAGAGTCTGAGATCACAGATTGTGCTGCGCACACACACACAAGCTTGTCGACGCTTCTCTGCGCCTTTTATTAATAAAATAGCCTAGATGCGAGATCGCTACATTATATTCCTCAGCAGCGAAGTGTAAAATTGCTGTTTTTGAAGTAACACAGCTTCATCGTTTGTAGAGAGATGCGCAGACAAAGATATCGCACACATAACTGTCATCTGTCTCAATTCAATTAAATTCAGTTGAGCTTTATTGGCATGACTTGCACAGTATTGCCAAAGCATTGTCCATTAGTTGAGTTGAGTTGAGTTGAGCTTTATTGTCATTCCGCTACATGCGGGGGCATACAGTGGAACGAAATGTCGTGCCTCACAGGACCACGGTGCTACATAAATACAGGCATACAGCAATGAAGTAAAACAATATAAACCTATACACAAACTATCCTACTGATAGATTTTGACTATAAATATACTATCTATATAAAAAAATGTACCTATACATAAACTAAAAAATACAAACTATACGAATGCTTCAGATAAATACTGTACATGTGCAAGAGAGACAATGTGAGTTCAAGCAGCTGGCTGGGGAACAGTGCAGGATGATTTGTAGTGCATGAGCATGTAAACATACATATATTACTGATATTACTGAGTCTTTTTGTGGGATTTGTGTGCACACAGCAGTGTGTGTGAAAAGTGACTAGTGCACATAGAGGAAGAGAGTGTGCTACTATAGGTGGTTTGTACAGGCCCACTCACCTGTAGCACCCTTCGATTGCACAAACAAAGTTCCATAAGTTCCAGATTGTCCATGTTTCAGGAGGTAGGGGGTTTGTATGGGGTTTCAGAGAGGGGCGGGGTGATTTGAGTTCAGGGCTCTCACAGCCTGGGGGAAAAAGCTGTTGAGCAGTCTGGCAGAGCGGGCTCTGATGCTCCGGTACCGTCTACCTGATGGTAGGAGCTGGAAGAGACTGTGGGAGGGGTGTGTGGAGTCCTTTACGATACTGTTAGCTTTGCTGGAGCATCGTGTGAGGAAAATGTCCAGGATGGAGGGGAGAGGGGCACCGATGATCCTTGCAGCTGTGTTCACTGTCCGCTGGAGGGTCTTGCGGTCTGCTGCAGTACAGTTCCCGTACCAGACAGTGATGCAGCTGGTCAGCACACTCTCAATGGTGCCCCTGTAGAAAGTGGTGAGGATGGGTGGAGGGAGACTTGCTCTTTTCAGCCGACGGAGAAAGTGTAGGCGCTGGTGTGCCTTCTTGGAGAGTGACATGGTGTTGGTGGTCCAGGTGAGGTCCTCTGTGATGTGCACCCCCAGGAATTTAGTGCTGCTGACTCTCTCCACAGGCGAGCTGTCGATGGTCAGTGGGGGGTGATCAGCGGAGTTTCTCCTGAAGTCCATCACAACCTCCTTTGTCTTCTCCACATTGAGGGACAGGTTGTTAGCACCACACCATTCAGCCAGCTGTGCCACTTCCTCTCTGTAGTGCGTTTCATCGTTGTTGCTGATGAGGCCTACCACAGTTGTGTCATCAGTAAACTTGATGATGTGGTTGGAGCTGAACTTGGCAGTGCAGTCGTGGGTCAGCAGCGTGAAGAGCAGCGGGCTGAGCACACAGCCTTGTGGGGCACCTGTGTTCAGTGTGGTAGTGCTCGAGGTGTTGTGGCCGACACGGACTGACTGAGGTCTTCCGGTTAGAAAGTCCAGAATCCAATTACAGAGGGAATTGTTAAGGCCCAGTAGGTTTAGTTTATTTGTGAGCTGTTGTGGGATTATTGTGTTGAATGCTGAGCTGAAGTCAATGAACAGCATTCTAACATAAGAGTCTTTATTTTCTAGGTGGGTAAGAGCCAGGTGGAGGGTGGAGGAAATGGCATCGTCTGTGGAGCGGTTTGGACTGTATGCAAACTGGAGCGGATCGAGTGTGTTGGGGAGGCTGGTTTTGATGTTGTGCATGACTAACCTCTCGAAGCACTTCATTATGATTGGAGTCAGTGCTATGGGACGGTAGTCATTTAGACAGGACACAGGTGATTTATTTGGTACCGGTATGATTGTTGTGGATTTGAGACATGTAGGGACGACTGCCTGGCTCAGCGAGGTGTTGAAGATATCTGTTAGGACATCTGTCAGCTGTACAGCACAGTCTTTCAGTACACGGCCAGGTATGTTGTCGGGACCCGCAGCCTTGCGTGGGTTAATCCTAGATAGGGTCTTCCTTACATCGGCTGGAGACAGACAGAGCGCCTGGTCGTTGGGAGGTGTGGGCAGTTTTTGTGCAGGTGTGTCATTCTGCATTTCAAACCGTGAATAAAAGTGGTTGAGTGTATCTGGGAGGGATGTGTCATCATCACAGGCCTGTGGCGGGGGCTTGTAGTCTGTGATGGTCTGAATGGCTTGCCACAGACTCCGTGTGTCTCTGCTGTCTGTGAAGTGATTGTTGATTTTTTTGAGCATATGACCGTTTTGCATTTTTGATGCTGCGGGACAGATTGGCTCTTGCTGTTTTGAGGGCTGCTTTATCTCCTGATCTGAAAGCTTCATCTCTGGTCTTTAGCAGCCCACGAACCTCTGCTGTCATCCATGGCTTCTGGTTGGCGCGTGTGGTGGTGGTCTTTGTGACTGTCACATCATCTGTGCACTTTTTGATGTAAGCAGTCACAGTTTCAGTGTACTCCTGTAGGTCTGTGTGGTTGTTGTAAGTGGCTGCCTCTTTAAACATGTTCCAGTCTGTGTCCTGGAAGCAGTCCTGCAGTGCAGAATTACATAAGGAACAAACGATTATATAATACACTCTCAATCTCTCTTTCGATCAATAATTAATTCAAATAAATGTAATCTTACCACACTATTTCATCTGATTTGAAGCGGGCAGAATGCTAGAGCTAACGAGCCATAACCGACGAAAATAACCGTCATTTTTACCCTTCGTCAAATTTTGCGCTGAAACCTCATTAACAGCTCTAACTTGTAAATTCTGGTGAATGACCAAGGTATAAGCGGGATAATGAATGGCTAGCTCTGCATTAAACGATTTTAATCCACTTTGCGGAGGCAACCACAAAGTTCTTGGCCTCCACGTCGTGCATTAAAATCGTTGCATTATCCCTTACTTGTACAGCACTTCTAAAAGGGTTTCAGAGCAGGACTGTTGAGTGCGTAAGCTTCACCGTAGAGCAGCTTTAGTGCTGGACGATGCTCTGCTTGACCACATGTCTGAAGAAGATGTGGCTTTATTGCTGAAATCTTTCCATGAACAATATGTGACTGTGTCAGTTACTTCTTTATGCTTTTTTTGAGCTCGTTTAGTTCAGTGTGAATTTGAATCTCTTGACAGGGCTTAAGCTCCTAAAACAACAACCAGGAAAAAAAACTATTTTCAGACATTTCTCTCATCATAACTCACGTTCATTCATTCTGCGCTTTTCTCGATACGCATTATTGTTGGGCGATTGTCAGCCTGTGAGATCGCCGATGCACGTTATTATCCTGCTAATTTATTTAATTGTTTATTTACTTAAAACCGGAGAGTGAACCAACTCCAGGGTTCATTTGTTTTTGTTTTTTTTGTTTTGTTTTTTTTTCTATCTATCGGCACAACTCGACGCATCGTTGCAAAGCAGCTTCACAGAAACATCTTCATAAATAACGGCACCGTAATCCAATATATATGAATATGCTTTCTGAATGCATAATGAGAAATCACGCTTTCTGCGGATTAGAAATCACTTTGTGATCATGATTTTATCACCATTTTGATTGATTGCACAGCCCTAAAATAAAATGACCTCTGTTAGACCGTGTAAATGTTGATTTTAGATTAGCTGGAAAGCCTGTTTGCTGGATGCTAACATCACTAATAAGCTTTGTTAAAGCGGTAGTTCACCCAAAAATGAGAATTGTCAGTTACTCGCCCTCATGTTGTTCAAACCTGTATAAGTTTGTTTCTCCTGTTGAACACAAAAGAAGATATTTTGAAGAATTTGTTTGACTGCTATAGTAGGGAAAAGTCAATGGGGATCAGAAACTGTTACAGACATCCTTCCAAATCTCTTCTTTTGTGTTGAACAGGAGAAAGAAACTCATGCAGGTTTGAGTAAATGAGCTATTGCTTCAATGTGACTGGCACTCAATCACTTAATTGATGTAAAAACTAGTTCTGTATTCTAAAAAAGAAAGTGAAAGTTTGTTTTCTGTACTTTCACTGTTTCTTGCTTCACTATTTCAGAACAGTGTATTGTAGTGGATCAGTCGCTCACCGATGTCTCGTTGCTTTAGAATTATTTCAAGTTGCTTTTCTTGGAGTTGTTTTTTATTTATTTTATTCCCCCCCCCTTTGTTCTTCATGGTGGAAAATGTTACTGAAAGTCACCAAAAGTTTAGTCTTCCACATAGAAATCCTGAAAATGCATGCATTTTTGGTAGTTATGATCAGGACTGATGTTGGTTTTAAAAAAAATCTATCAGAGAAAGCACTTTTATATTTATATTATGAGCGTTTTTTTTTTTTTTTTTTAATCACTTTTTTGTCCTTTAACTCTTTCCTCCCCAGCACTAGCATTTTTGCTGATTTTCACTAAAATTTCATGGCCTGCGGAATATTTTGTTGTATGAGGGTCAAAGACGAAAAAGGATTTTACCATTAAAAACAATGTGTAATACTGCTTTAAATTGTTGTTGTTTTTCCCCAAAAATTTTTAAAAGTTTTCTGTTTAAATTAACTGCAATTTTTTTTTTTTTTTTTTTTTTTTTTCTGAGCCAAAAATAAATCTCACACATTTTTCCCTGATTTACTAAATTTACCCACTAAAATGTCATTGTGTAACAATCTTGTCAGGCATATTTACAACAAAAATCAATTTATGACACATTAAAAGACAAATTACTTTCACCCCAAATACTAATTAGTTGTAATTTTACATTTAGGTTTCATGAAAAAAGCAACATTTTGAGCAAAAAGCTGAGAAAAATCGCATTTTTATCAAATACTACATCTGGGTCATATTCAGTAATATTATCAAAGCAAAGATGCAGTAGATGGCTTCCATCAGTATCCCAAAGCTTCACAGGTCTTTAACACTTTCTGGATCCACACTTCACTCTGTAACTTTAGGCAGTTTTCATTTATATGCTGTTTAGTGTTGTTGATCGCATTATTTTTCATATGCATATGCTTACATATGAGATCACTCGTTTCTGCGGCTTCTTCGTCTGTGTTTTTGATCGAGTGATTCTAGACTCATTCAGGAGATGTGTAACAGCGCCCCCTAGCGTATAACAGTGTAAACACGGAAACCCAGAAAAATCTGTTTGGCGGGGAAAGAGTTAAGGACCCTTGTGTAACTCTTTTAAATGTAACTCCTTTAATGCACTTTGTCTGTTTGTCATGTGACTCTATTCTAACTCTTCTGAACGGTCATGTGACTCCCGCAGGCACAGACCGTCCGCGCGTGACCGGAGCCGAAGCCCCGCCCACTCCAAGAGCAGGGGCGGAGCTCAGTCGCGCTCCAGGTCCAAGTCCAGCAGCCCGCGGGAAACCAGCCAACTCCACACAGAAACTCCGGACGCCACCGAGGAGAAGACGCAGACACGCTCTCCATCACGCTCCAGATCCAGATCCCGCTCCAGATCCCGCTCCAGATCCCGCTCCTGGGCCGGACGCAAGTCCTGGGGGCACTAGAGCGCCGCGCCCATCCAAACCGGTTTAGGTTTTGCCGTTTGCGCAAATATCTGCGAGTGACAGCCGTCTGTTAATTTTAATAAGGAGAGGAAATCAAACCATCACCTGTTTTAGCACACACATCTGTTAACAGCTGCAGTGTTAGCATTGATGTCTGTGCCGTTTAGTTTACAAGCGCAGCTGCCCAGAATGAGAGATGAAAATCGCCTCAATATTTTTGTATGAGATTTTTGTTTTAGTTGACCAGGAATGGCCATCCATTTAAAACGGTCTTCCTTGAGCGTCTCAGATGTGTTTTATTGTGAAATCTGCAGGCCTTTTACATGTAACCTCAGAATGAAATAAATTACTTGTGCATCAGTATGTTGTTGTGTTAATTTTCCAGTTTATCCTCAGATCTTGATTCCTAATCATTCTGAAGTAAATTATACTGATTTGGCACAATGCGTGCTTGTGGTTTTTGTTTGGAGTAATAATTACAAGTGAATCTTGTTAAGCGTGTTGTGACTTTAGCCTTCTGATTGAGTTTCCTAAATTTAAAAGGAGTTCACCCTAATTTTGCCTGTTTTTCCAAATCTGTTCACTCTTTAAAATAAAGGTTTCGAAAGACGGTTTTTGGCAGTCATGCCATAGAAGAACCGTTTTTGGTTCCCAAAGAACCTTTCAGTGATCAGTTCTTAAAAGAACCACTTTTAATCTAAAGAACCAACATTTTAAAATCTAAAGAACCATTTTCCACTGTTAGATCATGCCTCCACGCCAGATAATTAAGATCTAGCCCCGGACGCCAGATCCCGTCTGAAATATCTGTTTAGTCTGGTAACAGAACTGCTCTTCAGCAAATTAGTCAAATACCCAAAACCTGTTAACAGCAAGTCTAGTCTGGTACCCAAAAACAGTTTTCTGTCAGCCAAGAAGGTGACGTGAGGAAAAGTCCAGTGAAGAGCAGAAGCAGGAGACAAAGTGATGATAAAAAGGAGCAGAGTTTATTAGTTGCGCATTTCAATGCTCCGACTTCGCCTGACCAGCACAAATTCAACAAGTATTGTTAAACCAGACTGCTTCAAAACAACATCCCATATAAACATTCAGTTGTATCTCTTATTCATGAAGAAACACAGTCATAAGACTAAACAATGGAAAATTAATATAAAAACAATAATATAATATAATGACTAATCAATGAATGAATCAATTAAATAACTATAATGATTAAATATGAATGAAGAACAAATGAATGAATAAATTAATATAAAAGAAAGTACAACACAAAGGTATGGTTGCTCTCTTGAAGCAAAACACACACAGGCTGCGTTTGAGGATCCTCAGATTAGAGGGAGACACGGGAGTGGATTTTCAAACCTCTCTCGTCCCGCAAAACAAAAAAAACAAAATCCCGTCCCGTCCAAATCCCGGAAGAATGACTCCCATTCCCTCCCACTCCCGTGGTTTTTTTTTTTTTTTTTATTATTATTTTATTTTGTACAGTAAAAATACAGCACAGATCTATGGAAGTCCGTTTCCACCACTGAATAAAAAAAAATTAAAACGCAATTGCGACTTTTTATCTCACAATTCTGATTTTTTTTCTCTCACAGTTATAAAGTCATAATTGTGAGATATAAAGTCGCAGTTCTGAGAAATAAAGTCAGAACTGCGAGATATAACTCACAATTCTGACTTTTTTTTCTCAGAATTGCGAGTTTATATCTCGCAATTATGACTTTAAAACACACAATTGCGAGTTAAGTCAGAATTGTGAGATATAAACTCGCAATTCTGAGAACACATCTGTCTTTTTCTTCCCTCAAAATTGGACTTTTATATCTCACAATTCTGTGAAAAAAAGTCAGAATTTTGAGATAAAAAGTAGCAATAACCTTTTTCTTTTATTTGTTATTCAGTGGCAGAAACAGGCTTCCATACAGATCACAGCGTGCCCACCTTAGTTGAATAAAAATCCAAAATGTAGTTTTTTATTATATTGAACTGAAAGCCAGCTTAAACAATGCACAGTGTCCATTGCACACGCATTAAATTTCATGTAAATCATCCATGTTAACACACGTTTTCTATTTTTTTTCTATTATTTTTTTTTTTAATTTGAAAGTAGACATTTCACTCTCTATATATTTTTCATAGACAGAGCTAAGTTTCTCGCTCAGAGAGCTAGACGGCAGAAAGCGCGTCCTGTTTGCTTTAATTACTTTACAGAAGCGCAATGTTTCATTGTTATTCTGAGTGCACACAAATAAACGTAGAGTCTTTACAGATTCGGAAGATGTATTAGGCTACTTTTATCTGAATGACCAAAAATTACGGAGATTTTAAGAGCAAGTGAGCGCACCGGCGCGTGTCCTGCAGCGAGCGCTCTTCAGCTCCACACAAACACTTCTCTAGTTTAACATCATACTGAGTGGACATGTGAAGTTGCTACTACATACATCTTTCAGATGAAAAGCCATATTTGAGGTCGATGAATGATAGGTGAGCGTTTGGATGTCCTGCCCGAGTATTACCACACAGACCAGACCAGCATAGCCGTCGATTTATGTTTCTGCCGGTGGGTGCTCCACAAATATATATTTTCAAATATTTAATTCACATTACTCAGCAATTAATTATACTGGGGGTTCTTTTATTTTTCTTTCTAGAGTATAACGTTACTTGGATGGTGCTGAATTTACTACACAAAATTTAGCTTGTGAAATGAAACGGGTGCGTTTTATTCTTACATTTACTATAATAAAATGTATTATTAGGGGTGAGACTGTTAATTTCAGTGAATAAATACATAGATACGCAATTGTTTTCTGAGTTCTTAAACAGCCTCGTGGTAGAATTTTCGCTCGGTAAACCAGAGGTTTTGGGTACTGATCCGCCCTCATATTTTTCCCCCCTTATTAAATTCAAAGATGATCATCGTATATCAAGAGCAGGGACACGTTTGTGTGTATATTGTTTAGTGATGTAACCGGACTGAATAGGTATGAAGACTGTGCACGAGCCTCAAGAGAGCGTTCCGTCACTAATAACAACACAACGAACATTATAGCGCTACAATAACAAAGACACACCTGTAAAAAATACACACATTCTTTCTTTGAGGGTTGCGCTTCACTTAATAACATGATTTAATAAATACCTGTTTACAATAAGCACTTATTCTCATGTACACAGGCAAAGTTTGAGGGCGCACAGGTAATATCTGAGGGATGATCATCACTGTTGGAGATCAAGCCCCCAGCCGAGAGATTCCTGCACCCCGTGGCACCCTCTTATTACAATAATGCACTCTTGACATTTGCCATTAAAATAACGCCAAAAACTGCCTCAAATGAACTATGAAAACGACAATAAAGTCGTACAAGCTGCAGTCCATTTCTTATTGGTTAAAATGAACGAAGACTATCTCGTGTTTTTCCGTGGGTGCTCGGTCATTTCCGTGGGTGCTCGAGCCCCTGAGCACCCACAGCATCCAGCCATTAACAATCTGTCCATCACAACCAGCCACACCAAAACAAACAGGAGGAGAGCATAAAGTGACAGAACAACTAGAAGTGAGTTCAGAATTAACATATACAGTTTATAGTTTATTTATATAAAAGGTATATTTGTGTATAAATTTGGGTATCATTACTATTCCCGGTCCCGCCCACTCCCGCTGACATTTTTTCCTGTCCCGCCCCAATCACGTGATTTGTAGATTCCTCTGCCTCAGATCCTTCACCGCTGTAAAGAACCTTTATTGGATGGAAATTGATGCCACAGATTTTTAAGAGTGTAGGACCTGTCACACAAAAGATTTTTGAAAACTGTTGTTTTTATGTAATAAAACCATATTATGTACTCTCTGTACAGTTTTATACAACATCAAAGTCAAGATATAATCTTCTGCAGAGCATGGAAAAAAACAAACTTGTGCAGGTTTGGAGCGACGTGGGGAATTATTTATAGTCTTGCCAACATGTTACATGCGGTCATGAAATGCCGACCTGCCACAGACACTTCATTGTGTCCTGTGCTTTGAGACCTTGTGTTTTCTACACAAGTGCCCTTTGACGACACGTGTCAAATAAATCTAGCCCTGACCATGTGACCCTTCAGCATTAGAAGATCATCATCGCTAGCATGTAAGAGAACAGCCGCTGCCAAATCAATGAACCTGCTCACACGCCACTGAAATCTATCCCACAATCCACCACCTCACGGGACTCCTGATTGGTCGGGAGATGCAGAAGCACCGCCCCTGTGCTCTCTGACCATCGACTGGTCAGTGACGGGTTTAAAAACATCGACAGACGCCGGCTTGAGGGAAAATCTTGATTGGATTCTGAGAGCAGTTCATGTATGAAATCGGACATGACCGATTGATCGTTAATTAGGATAATAAGCATCAACAGATGGAGAGCTAGTTCCTCACAGCGCTGTTGGTCACTCATGCTTGAGGAACAGCAGAACCCGAGTCTCTTCAGTCAACAGCCCAACGTCATTAATAAACCTAGGCCTGGTTTCACAGACAGGGTTTAGTCTAAGCCAGGATTAGGCCACAATCATAATCAAGTAATTTTTATAAACGTGCCTTAGAAAAAAGCATTAATGATGTCCATCTTGAGACATACAAAGGCATTGCTATATTTTAAGATCAATCAATGCAAGTTTCTTTCAGTTGAAACAGCTCAGACTTACATTTTAGTTTTGTCTGTGAAACCAGGGGCATAATTGCTCTGTGAGTTATATGACTGCAGCAGTGCAGTGTCAGGACCGTCTCCTCGTCGTCCAGTTGACCCGCAGGCCTTTACAGAGGCACAGCAACACATCGCATTGATTACCTTTGCCAGGATATAAAGTTAGCAGCGACCTAGATTTCTCAAACCACAGCGTCCAGTCGAATGAAGAACACAGCCGTCTCTTTCAGATCATTGTTAGATGCGTTTGATCATGCCGTCAACATGATTAACAGTTTTTCCTCATTCAGCGTTTTTATATCTTTTAGAGAAGCCACTTTCTCAAATGGTGAGTATTGAGTTATTGGTGTCCCTGGAGCACAAAAGCAGTCATAAGTAGCACAGGTATATTTGTAGCAATAGCCAACAATACATTGTATGGATCAAAATTATACATTTTTCTATTATGCCAAAAATCATTAGAATATTAAGCAAAGATCATGTTCCATGAAGATATTTTGTAAATTTCCTACCATAAATATAGCAAAACTTAATTTTTGATTTGTAGTATGCATTGCTAAGAACTTTATTTGTACAACTTTAAAGGCGATTTTCTCAATAATTTGATTTTTTTGCACCCTCAGATTCCAGATTTTCAGCCAACTATTGTCCTATCATAAGAAACCATACATCAATGGAAAGCGTATTTATTCAGCTTTTATCCTTATGACTGGTTTTGTGGTCACATTTAGTATTTCTCGTCTTTGAGATTTGGCATGGATTGTGAGAACTGTATGGGTTGTGTTGTCTTCTCATCCGCAGCAGCAGAGGTGTCCGTGTGAGGATGGGCGACTGGAACTTTCTGGGAGGGATTCTGGAGGAGGTTCACATCCACTCCACCATGGTGGGGAAGATCTGGCTCACCATCCTCTTCATCTTCCGCATGCTGGTGCTGGGCGTGGCGGCCGAGGACGTGTGGAACGACGAGCAGTCCGACTTCATTTGCAACACAGAGCAGCCCGGCTGCCGTAACGTCTGCTACGACCGAGCCTTCCCCGTCTCACTCATCCGCTACTGGGTCCTGCAGGTCATCTTCGTGTCCTCGCCCTCGCTGGTCTACATGGGCCATGCCATCTACCAGCTGCGTGCCTTGAAGAAGGAGCGTCACTGCAAGCGGGTGGCTCTCCGGCGCGAGCTGGAGCTGGCGGAGGTGACAGAGCTTGGGCCTGTACATCGACGGCGGGTGGAGTGGGAGCTGCGGCAGCTGGAGCAGGGGAAGCTGAACAAGGCTCCGCTCCGGGGCCCGCTGCTGCGCACATACCTGGCGCACGTGGTGACCCGCTCCGTGGTGGAGGTGGGCTTCATGACGGGGCAGTACCTGCTGTATGGGCCCAAGCTCCAGCCTCTGTACAAGTGCGAGCGGGAGCCGTGTCCCAACGTGGTGGACTGCTTTGTCTCGAGGCCCACGGAGAAGAGTGTCTTCATGGTGTTCATGCAGGGCATCGCCGCCGCCTCGCTGCTCCTCAGCCTGCTGGAGATCCTGCACCTGGCCTACAAGAAGCTGAAGAAGGGGCTTCTGGACTACTGTCCGCAGCTGAGAGACAACGAATGCGGCACCGAGAGGAACTCGCTACTGCATCAGGGACGAAAAGCCACCGTCCCGATGGGGCCCGGTGGATTCGCTCCACTCCTGGAGAAGCAGGGCAACGGACCTGTGTACCCCGCGCTCGTTAACCCCTCGTCTGCGTTCATGCCCATCCAGGTGCGGCAGGAGAACAAGGATGTCGTTTCCAGTCTGCTGGAGCGCAACAGCAATTCCAACAACCTGTGCAGCGAGACTCGATCCCCTGCAGTGCAGAAGCGGCTCCCAGCGGAGTCCCAGAGCTCGCTAATGGATCCGTTCAAGCAGCAGCGAAACAGTCCAGCCTGGAGCTGTGTCACGGCGGTGGAAGGGAACGGCTCGGACAGCGCAGACTCCGATCCCAGCTCCGGCTCACGGCAGCACGTATCCGCAGGGAATCCCTCCTTCTCACCCAACAGGCAACGAGCGTCACTAACGAGCGGCAGCAGACGAGCCGCCAGCGACCTGCAGATCTGAGGCTCTGTGTGCCTCTCTCACAGGAATCAGTCTTGATCAAAGGGATGGCTCAGCCAAAAATGATCATTCTGTCATCATGTACTCGCCCTCATGTCGTTCCAACCAGGCCTGGACTGGGGTTTAAATTCAGCCCTGGACAAATGCAGCACACGAGTTCCCCCATGAATGTTTTGTTGGCTTATAGGGGCTTCAATTGGAGTAAGTAAATGAATAAATAAAACAGGACAATAATAGATATTACTAAATTCACAGCAAATGCAACAAACTTAATAATGCACCTTTTCCACATAGAAATGCACTTGTCAGTAAAGCATTGATTTTGAGCTAGAAATTTATTTCTGATAAATTCTATCATTTCCTCACCCTCATGTCATGACTTACTTTCTTCTGTGGAACACAAAAGATATTTTGTAGAATGTTACCAAACCATTTGAGTTACCCTTGATTTCTACTGTATGGACACAAATTTCTTGAATATCTCAAATTTTCATCTTTCTTCTGTGGAACATAAAAGAAATTCTTACAGGTTTGGAATGACATGATTGTGAGGAAACCATGACAATTTAAATTTTGGGGTAAACTGTTTCTTTAAGAACTTTAATATTTGTAAATAGTAAACACCTAATTTATATAAGACACTGATATTTATCTTTAATCATGATCTTACTGAATTAACATTTTACTTCAATTAAAATTAATTACAATAAACATCTAAAGAGAAAGAAGTTCTTGCTTAGTATTAGTAAGATGGTGGTCACAAGAAGTAAAACCATCATCCTCATTACCATGGTTATACTATTTGGATTTTAAACTAAACAATAAGTTATAATAAACTGAAATTTGTAAAAAAAAAAAAAATAAATAAATAAAAAAATAAATAAAAATAATAATAATAAAATGAAATAATAAAAAAACCTTATATAAAAGTAAAGTATTCCCTAATATTTCATAAGTAATAATTTATAATAAAAACATTTCTGCCAAAACACCATAGGCTATTTGTACAGTGTTAGTAACTGCAAGATAAATTACTATGGTGCTGAATTGTCAAGCTGTTGTTGGCTGTTTTTAGCCAGCATCACTACAAACCTTTAATGTTCTCATAGCACATAGTATTCATCAACTCTTTGGTTATCCACATTCTTCAAAATGTCCTATTTTGTATTCAGTAAGTCATACAGGTTTGGAATGACATGTTAATGATGACAGAATGATGATTTTTGGCTGAACTGTCTCTGAACACAAGACTTGAAGCTTTATTTTTAGCCTGGACTGTCTAAATATTCAACGTTTAGAATGAGTCGTCGTGGCTGCATGTTAATGGGTTTCATATTCATAGATGTTTAAAGATGAAACCATCTGTAATTGACAGACATATCTTAGTGTCTATATTGATGTGTACAGTGACCTCTGATGGTGAAGAAATCTCATTTTAAAGATCATTTTTATTTATCTATAGAATTAAAAGCTCTTTATGATGTGATGTTTTAATGATATATATACTCTGACAGCTGTGAGACAATCGGTAAGATCAATGCTGGTGTCGCTGGTATTCAGTCAGCAATGCATATTACGTTATACAGTCAGAGCACCAAATACGTACATACTGTCTGTCATCCAAGTTCATATAACCTTGCAGAATTTATGCAGAGATAAAATATATTTAACAACAACAACAAAAAAAAAAATTCTATTTTGCAGAGATTGATTCTATGCAAACCTACACACTAAACTATGTGTATTAAGGCAAAGATACAAAGATGGGGATTATTTCCCACAATCCAGTGCTAATTCATCTTCTTATGATGGACATCTTGAGATGTTAGCTAACTGACAATTAATTTGATCAATTCCTTGCAACATTTTATTTTACGTTTCCAAAAAGAACAGAAAATTGTGTCATGCACTTTAAGCACTTACACTGCCGCTCAAAAGTTTGGGATCAGTAAAATTTTTTATGTTTTTTTTTAAAGAAGTCTCTTCTGCTCATCAAGGCTGTATTTATTTGATCAAAAATACAGAGACAGAAAAAATACAGAAAAAAATGTTTTTTTTTTTTTTTTTAAATATTATTGCAATTTAAAATAACAGTTGTCTATTTTAATATACTTTAAAATGTAATTTATTTCTGTGATGCAGCACTGAATTTTCAGCATCATTACTCCAGTCTTCAGTGTCACATGATCCTTCAGAAATCATTCTAATATGCTGATTTATTATGAGTGTTGAAATCGTTGTGCTGCTTCAAATTTTTTTTTTTTTTTTTTGGGGACCTGTGATATTTAGGATTCTATTTATTTAGGATTCTCTGATTAATAAAAATATAAAAAGAACAGCAATTATTTAAAAGAAATTTTGTTACAATATACAATGGTATTCAAAAGTTTGGGGTCAGTACATTTTTTTCTTTATTTTTTTTTAAGAAATTAATACTTTTATTCAGGGGGGATGTGTTAAATTAATAAATGTCATAGTAAATACTTTTATTGTAAGAAAAAAATTTATATTTTGAACAAATGCAGCTTTTTAACTTTGTATTCAAAGAATCAAAGAAAAAAGTATCACGTTCCAAAAAACAATATGAAGCAGCACAAGAGTTTCAACACTCATAATAAATCAGAATATTAGAATGATTTCTGAAGGATCATGTGACACTGAAGACTGGAGTAATGATGCTGAAAATACAGCGCTGCGTCACAGAAATAAATTACATTTTAAAGTATATTAAAATAGGAAACCAATATTAGAAATTGCAATAAAATTTCACAATATTACTGTTTTTTCTGTATTTTTGATCGAATAAATACAGCCTAGATGAGCAGGAGACTCCCTTAAAAACATTAAAAATCTGACTGATCCCAAACTTTTGAGCGGCAGTGTATATAAAATATAACTGTTAAATCTGCATTAATGATTTACTTATTACTGATTCTTGCTTGAGTAAATTAGATATTTTTAAAACAAGGGACAGAAGCCCTTAAATAGTCTCAATGTGACTACTGTGATAGCGTACATCTAAGAAACTTGCCATGCATTTTTTTTTTTTATAATAAAAAATATAATAATTTTATATTAAAGTACCATGGTCTAAATTAAAGTCTTGTTTTAGCGTGGTCTGCAAGTGTACAACTTACGTTAAACATAACTACAGTTTGTAGTTTTATAAATCACTAAACATCAGGGGTCAATCAGAAACAGTGCAAAAATGCTTTTATTAAATATCAGGCACAATTTGGCTGAACAACAAAAAATTCACCTCTTATACATTTTTTAAAAAATGAACTAACTCAAAGATTTCTACTGATGTGAAGAAATATGTGAAAGTGTGAAGTGTTGTGGAGTTATTCTGTTCCCCCGTCCTGCGGTGGCTCGTACTGCAGCAGCTGTAATTCACACAAACACAGATGAGTTTGACGCTTGAGTTTGAGTAGTTAAACCCGCTGTGAATCGTGTGTGTGGGTAATATCTCACCCTGCTCCTCAGCTCTTTGTTCTCCTCCATCAGCTGATCATATTTCTGCTGTAAAGTGTTCAGTTCCAGCCGCAGACTCTCAGCATCTTCTGCCTCGGGTCCGACGCCCAGCTGATGCTTGATGAAGCTGATGGGTGGGTTAGTTAAGGCTGTTTAACCTGGGTTAGTTAAGGCTGTTTAACCTGCCGTGACGCTGAAATGGTGCCAGAGCTGAGATCTTCCACAGCGAACCGTGTAAATGTCAGCAAATTACGCACAGTGCAGCAGTCTTATTTTTATAACATGCTTAACATCTATTTAATTCAGTATCTTCATAACATCACAAGCTTTTGCATTAACGCATTCACAAATGTGTTTACACACATAACATGCTGCTTCAGGAACTTCCAGTGCAGTCGCTTCATTGTATTTGTGACCCTGGAGCACAAAACCATTCATAAGGGTCTTTTTTTAGAAACTGAGGAGTTATACAACGTCTAAAAGCTGAATCAGCTTTCCATTGATGTATGGTTTGTTAGGATAGGACAATATTTGGCTGAGATACAACTATTTGAAAATCTGGAATCTGAGGGTGCAAAAAAATCTAAATATTGAGAAAATCACCTTTAAAAGTTGTCCAAATGAAGTTGTTAGCAATGCATATTACTAATCAAAAATTACATTTTGATATATTTATGGTAGGAAATTGACAAAATATCTTCATGGAACATGATCTTTACTTAATATCTTAATGATTTTTGGCATAAAAGAAAAATGGATAATTTTGACCCATACAATGTATTGTTGGCTAGTGCTACAAATATACCTGTGCTACTTATGACTGCTTTTGTGCTCCAGGGTCAGATATAAGAGAGATCTAGTTTTGTTTTGCATCGAACATTATCGTGTTTCATGGCCTCTGCAAAGTGCAGTTTCACAAGTGAACAAAGAGTCCACTGTCGATCATCAGAAGTGCAGAAATCACCAGTCGGTCAGCGCAGTGAACCCGTGTGAAACCTTTACAATCATATGAATTCCTACAGAAATGACGTGTTTTGGCCCAGAGGCGGTAAACGTGACCACACTTTCCCCCGCTTTCACAGACAAGACTTAAGGCTAGTCCCAGACTAAAATGCATGTTTGAGCTGTCTGAAAATATCTTGCTCTTAAAATATGTCAATGCCATTGTTCTGTCTCAACATGCACACCTGTAATTTTTCCAATCAAAGGCATTTTTATAAAAGCTGCTTAAATATCTTAATTTAACTAAGGCCTAGTCCTGGCTTAAACAAAGCCCCTTCTCTGAAACCGGGCCTTTAAGGGTTAGTTCACCCAAACATGAAAATCCAGTCATCATTTACCTCCCTTCTTTCTTTTTCAGACCACAAAGCAGAAATTTAAAGAAACCTCAGTGTAATGCCAATGCATGGCCATCAGCATAAAGTTTGGTAAAGACGCAGAAGTATGACAGAATGAGCCCATGTGACACGTGTCGTATATTCCAAGTGTTCTGGTGTGTGTGTGACAGGATTTGGTGAAAAACAAACTGAAATGTAATGCATTATTTAACAGAAACACCAGATTTCAAAAAGAAATCTCTTAATTCACAAAAAGTTTTTTACGCTTGCTTGAGGTGGTTTGGGAGATGGAAACACATTTTGCGATAAAATTCTGCACGAGCGTTCAAAAGTCATGTGACTTTGCGTTATAGGACGGCATAACCTGACTAACCTGCAGACCGATTGCACAGCATCTGAAATGTTATGATCATTCTATCATGAAAGTATTTCTGTGTTCTGTGCTTTCTTACACGACTGCGTTCTCAAATAGCAGCATCTAAGAGCAATGACCGCATTTAGTGTTTCGTCTGCTCGCTCTGAGGCGCAAATAGATTATTATATTTAAAAATGAATATATTCAGAGGCTTCTCCTACTTTCTTAGTGATATTTAGAGTCAGTTTATCAGGAAGTGATGATTTTGTTCTCCCTGACTCGGATTGAAACGGTGCTTATTCGCAAATGTTTTATGCGATATTCCAATTTTGCGTAAAAGTTAAATTCGCAACTTGTGACAAACTACCCAGTGGGCAATAGATGCTAAAAAGACAAATATGCAAATCAAACCGACGTCAAAAACTTGACTGACGTTCAGTTTACATCAAATTAATGTCATAACACACTGGCCTATGAAACCAGTTTCAGAGTGGGATTCACTCCGTTTTCACCTGCCGTCCAAACTGAATTTAAAACGATGTTTCAGCATCTTGATCAAGCTCAGAGAAGAAAGTAGATGAATTGTATTGTATTGTGTTGTTTTTCACCTTGATTTCACGCAACTTGTGTGTTTTTGCAGGCCAGTTGGACGAACTGTTGCGCTAATAGCCTCATGAACCAAGGACAGGATGTTAGTATAAAAACATTTTAAAAAATACATGACATTTCACCGAGCCCTACTGTATTCCCCCAGAACACACGCAATCATTGCGTGACACTTCTGCGTCTCTTTATAAAAGCTTCACACCGGTGTCTATTCACCGCCATATATTCATCTATTCATACTATTCATACGGACGAGCAAGACATTTCTTTACATTTCTCCTGAAACAGAAAGAAGAGCAGTATGTGAGTTCTGGGTGAGCGCAGCAGGTTTCTCAGATCAGCAGTAAAGGATACTCCAAGGCATTGCTGGGTTTCTCGGGTTCCTCGTACAGAGCCACCAGGACTGAGAAGCAGAAGAAGAGCTCAGCCACACTGAAGATCAGACCTTCATTCATTCATTCATTCGGTGGATTGATCTGATGTTCTTACCGTTAGTGAGGCTTTCGAGAACGCCGGCCTTCTCCAGATATCTCCTGAACTGCTCTCGCTTGGACTCGGACGCCTGTGCATCAGCAGAAGAAGAAAACAGATGTTAGTCTGATAGTGTTTACTCTCCTCTTTAACCTGCTGTTAATGACATGAATCACTCAAACACACTCAAACAGTCTGAAGGTCATTTCATTAGATAACAATGCACCAAGTGTCATGAATGTGAGGAGAAAAACATAAAAGAATATTTTGTTGAAGATGAACACAGTCAGTTTGTGTTAGTTAGTTAGTTAGTTAGTTAGTTAGTGTATGCTCTGCTAGTTAACGTGATTCTCTACACCTGTGTGACCCTGATACAAACTGATTCAAACATTCAGACATCACGAAGAAAAGCGAAGTTAGAGCGGATTCAGACTCATTTATACTGCTTCAATTCATGAACACGATTTAAAAAGGCTTTTAAAAGCGAAACACATCTCATTTATTCTCCAAGGCGCTTTACAGCTTCACAGAAACAGACTCGTCAACAACAGCGTTTCAGAGTTCAGCAGTAATGAACCGACAGCGTCTCGTGACACCTCGAGTTTATCAGTGCGTGTTTGTTTGTTTGTTTGTTTGTTTACTCACTCTGTAATGCGCCATTGTGAACGACAAAGTCACGAAATGTTTACTTCGCCGAGCGACTCTCCCGCGCGCATGCGCCGAGCAGAACCGGAACACAAACACTGTCGCCATGACAACGCTTAAAGGGGCAGGTGCTCGTTTACTGAAGGCCTGCGAGCCTGTGTGTGTTTGATGCAGGTGTTGTGCCCATTTTCGACCCCTGCCAAATTATTACCCCCTCTCATTGAAATCACTACCTGATTGCCTAATCCTAACCCCACCCCTAATCCTAACCCCTCCCCCACACCTAACCCTTAACCTACCAATACAAGGGGGGTAGTAATCTGGCGGGGGTCAGAATTTGGCACAACACCAGATTTCACGGTCACATGAAACGCAAGTAAACAAAGAAAATATTATTTTCTTTGTTTGTTTTTTAAATCGTCTTTTAAATACGTATTTTTAAGTTGGTATTTTTAAGCGTGTTATTAATTGACTTTCATGTTCTCATGTCTGTTCATGTTTTAAATAAACAATGACAGGGAATAACTTAAATTAACAAAAGAAAAGATTTCAAGTATTTTATACATTTTATTTGCGTTTTTATTTTTGCATTTCAGTACAGGAAGGTTGCGCTAACATTGCTGATACTCTATTCACACACATTACCATTGTTTTACTCACTGCTGCTTGCTTTAATGGCTGATGTGTGTCTATCTTTGAGTGCAGATGAGGACACGTTCGAGCTGGAGGCGGTGCAGAAGCAGATCCGCGAGCTGCTGGAGAAGCAGACCCAGCTCAGAGAGCGGAGAGCCGCGCTGGAAACATCCCGGGCTGACGCTCACTAGTCCGGGGTAAGTGGATTCTGGATCGTACTTGGCTGAACGGAACTCCGCTGTTGTACAGGTACGAGTGTCATGCAGTGACAGGGCTCCAAATATTAACAGCATGGCTAATAATATATCCCACCTTTTCATGGATGATGGCGTGGTCGTGATGGGCGATGAGGCGGCTGGAGGTCTAGTTTGGGGAGGACGTGTAGAGGATCAGAAGGAAGAACACGATGAGAGCTTAGTTGGTGAAGAGACTCTTCCAGCATCAAGAGGTTCTGTCGATTTGTTTGGGGACTATTTTAACACAAAAGGTTTACATTTTGTACACTTAAATATAAGGAGTTTGTTACCTAAGATCGATGAAATAAGGTGCTTACTTAAGAATTGTAAAGTGGGGATTTTTTGCTTAACAGAAACATGGCTAGATTCGTCTGTAATTAATAAATGAAATAAAAGTAGATAATTATAATGTTATTAGGAAGGATCGAAATAGACAAGGAGGAGGTGTTTGTATTTTTATTAGATCGGATATTAATTTTAATGTGTTAGACATTAATGTGGAGCAGGAGTTATTATTCTTGGATTTATTGTTGCCTGCGACTAAGCCTATACTGTTAGGAGTTTGTTATCGTCCAACCAGTCAAAATAATTTTTATGAGGGACTTGAGTTTGTTCTGAACAACAATAACGATGATTTGGCAAAAGAATGTATTTTAATACAAACATATCTAATAGAACAGGGGATAATTTTAAAGCTTTGCAGTCATTATGCCAATTATTCCATTTAACCCAAATAATAAACAAATCTACCAGAGTTTGGGAAGGTGGGGAAAGTACTATTGATCTTATTTTGGTATCTGATGAAAAATATATTTCCCAGATGGGAGTAATTGAATATGGTATCAGTGATCATAATATATATTTTTTTTGTATAAGAAAACATAGTAAAATAAGATTTAGTAATCATAAAACAGTACGAATTAGATCATTAAAAAAATATAATACTGAAGTATTTAAAGACTATCTTAATAGAGTTAATTGGAATGATATTCAAAATATCTCAATAGTTGATGATGCTTGGAAATTTTTTAAAGTTTTATTCCTTAAAGTAGTGGACAAAATTGCCCCCCTCAGACAGATGAGAGTTAAGCAAAGAGCTAGTCCTTGGATGGATCAGAAAATATTGGAAATATTAAAAAACAGGAATAGGGCTCTTTCGATTTATAGGAGAACTAAGAATCAAGAAGACTATCTAAAATTTAATGCACTTAGAAACTTAGGACAGAAAAATATAAAGGAGGCAAAACGTAATTTTATTAAAGAACAAATTCAAGAAAACAAAGAAGATCCTAAATCTCTGAGGAAGGTGTTGAATAAATTCCATTCAATTGGTAAATCAAAATTTTCTGTATCAAAGGTAGGTTTGGATATTGATGGCAAGATATAATTTGATAAAAATAAAGTTGCTAATAAATTTAATTCATTCTTTTCATTAATTGCTAATAGTTTAGTTGATAAGCTTCCTCTGTCCAAAGGAAATTATGGGATTGATTTTGTTAAGAGATTTTATTTAAAACAAGGGGTATTGCCAAATAGTTTTTCTTTTGCTAAAAGTAGTGTAAATCAAATTACTAAAATGCTTGAAGAGCTTCAAGTGTCTAAGTCAACTGGGCTGGACGATATTCCAGCTAGATTCTTAAGAGATGCTGCAGATATTATAGCTCCAACTATTACATTTATTGTTAATCTTTCCTTGGAAAATGGCATATTTCCATCTGATATGAAGTTAGCTAAAATCATTCCGTTATTCAAAAAAGGTAACAGATGCGATCCTGGAAACTATCGTCCAATCTCCATTCTTAGTGTGGCCTCAAAAATTTTAGAAAGAATTGTGTATAAACAGATGTATGAGTATTTAAGTAAGAGTAGTTTAATTTATGATTTTCAGTCAGGTTTTAGGAAATCTTATTCGACTTCTTATTCGATACTTCCTTACTTTATTTAACAGATTTTATAAGGAGGCAGATAGATGAAGGTAAAATGTGTGGTATGGTACTTTTAGACCTCCAGAAAGCATTTGACACCGTAAATCATTCAATACTTTTAGACAAGTTAAGTGTCATGGGTTTTTCAAGTAAAGCGATAGCCTGGTTGAATTCTTATTTAACTGGGAGAGTTCAGAGGGTAGAAATTGATGGGGTTCTTTCTGAGGAAGCTTTGGTTAAAAATGGAGTCCCTCAGGGAAGTGTTTTAGGCCCTCTTTTGTTTCTTTTATACATAAATGACATGCAAGCAGTTTGTGATTGTAATTTGTTTTTATATGGTGATGATTCTGCTTTATTAATTTCAGATAAGGATGTTGGTAGGATACAAGTGAATTTAGGTAAGGAGCTTTGTAAGGTAAGAGACTGGCTCTCTGAAAACAAACTCATGTTGCATTTAGGTAAAACGGAATCCATTTTATTTGGGTCTAAAAAAAATTTTGAATAAGGTTTCTAAGTTGTCTGTTAAGGTGGGAGATTGTTTAATATCAAATAGAACTTCCGTTAATTATCTTGGATGTATCCTTGACAATGATTTAAGTGGTGTAAGTATGGCTATGAAAGTCCTGGGTAAGGTTAATACTAGAACAAAATTTCTTGCCAGACATGTTAGTTTTCTTGATAAACAGATTATAAAATTACTTGCATCATGTTTAGTGTCATGTCATTTCAAATATGCATGTATTTCTTGGATGTCTGATTTGTCTCGTGGTTGGTTGGATAAGTTACAAAAATCTCAGAATAAATTGATAAGGTTAGTTTCAGGGTTTAGTTGTTTTACACATGTGGAGGTTTCCCATTTTAAGTGTCTTGATTGGTTACCTATAGAAAGTAGACTAGAACATATTAAATTAAAAATGGTATATAAGATTATCAATAATAGAGCTCCTTCATATTTTAATGCACTTTTTTTCTAGGGTAAATGAGCAACATTGTTATAAAACTAGGCAAAGTCTTATGGATATTACATTATGTCGTTTTAAAACTATGTATGGTCCTAGGTCTTTTAGATATTCTGGGGCACTTTTGTGGAATAAATTACCCCTGGATATTAAAGGTACTTCGAATATGGTTAGTTTTAGTTTAAAAGCTAAAAGTTGGCTCTTAAGTAGGTTGTTTTGTTGATGAATTTGTATTACGTACGTGGTTATTTGTGACTGTAAATTTTTGTAAATGTGGAATTTTATTGTAATTTTTGTATTTATAATGCAGTGCCAGTGTACCTGTTACCGGGAGTGGAGTTTGTGCTTTACATCAAGGACCACAATGGAAACAAGTTTTATTTTAAACTTTATTGTGTTATCCTTGACAAATTGAAAAAGAAAAAGAAAAATAAAAAGAAAGAAGAAAGAAAGAAAGTATACAGCGCTCCGCTAACACTCCCACCACCTCTACTCCATGTGTTTCTCTGCACAGGCCCCGTGCACCCAGGACGCGATCTTCCCAGATGTCCTTCACTCCAGCGCCGGGACACCACGGACCCTGGGTGCAGCAGCAGCAGCGGAAGACGCGAGCCAGGCCCCGCGCGAGGACCTCTCCTCCTCCACCGCCCCCGGTCTTCGAGATCTCCACCCGGAACTGCTTCGCTCCCCTCCGCGAGACGGAACGCGACGCTGTGATCGTCGGAGACTCCATCGTCCAGCACGTCCGTGCTACGTTAGCTGAAGGTAAAGCACACACTCACTGTTTCCCTGGCGCTCGTGTTCTTGATGTTTCTGCGCAGATACCCGCGATCCTGAAGGACGACGAGAGCATCGGCGCGATCGTGCTGCACGCGGGGGTGAACGACACCAGGCTGCGGCAGATGGAGACACTGAAGAGGGACTTCAGGAGCCTGATCGAGACTGTGCGCAGCGCATCACCCGCGGCGACGATCATCGTGTCTGGACCGCTTCCCACGTATCGACGAGGACACGAAAGGTTCAGTAGACTTTTTGCTTTAAACGAATGGTTATTGTCATGGTGTAAAGAACAGAAACTGCTCTTTGTTAATAATTGGAATCTTTTCTGGGAGCGTCCTAGGCTTTTCCGCTGATGGGCTGCACCCCAGCAGAGTCGGAGCAGAACTCCTGTCGGACAACATCTCCAGGACTCTACGCTCCATCTGACTAGTAAGCCCATTCTCAAATAACTGCTATGATGACTTTTGTTCTACCCACTTAAATGATAGAAATACTTGTGCTGTCTAATCTATAAAGACTGTGTCTGTTCCCCGAACAGTGAAGCCAAAATATAAATTTAATGCAGGATCTAGAAATAAACCAGAAAAATGCAAAACAAATAAACAAAAGCAATTTTTAAAGCTTGGGCTCCTAAACATTAGATCACTTGCACCCAAAGCAGTTATTGTAAATGAAATGATCACAGATAATAGTTTTGATGTGCTCTGCTTGACTGAAACCTGGCTCAAACCAAATGATTATATTGGTCTAAATGAGTCTACTCCACCAAACTACTGTTATAAGCATGAGCCCCGTCAGACTGGTCGTGGTGGCGGTGTTGCAACAATATATAGTAATATTCTCAATGTTACCCAGAAAACAGGATACAGGTTTAACTCATTTGAATTACTTCTGCTTAATGTTACACTGTCAGATATGCAAAAGAAATCTCTCCTATCTCTTGCTCTGGTTACTGTGTATAGTCCGGCAGGGCTGAATACAGATTTCTTAAAAGAGTTTGCAGATTTCCTCTCAGACCTACTGGTTACTGTTGATAAAGCGCTAATTGTCGGAGATTTTAACATTCACGTTGATAATACAAATGATGCGTTAGGACTTGCGTTTACTGACCTAATAAATTCTTTTGGAGTCAAGCAAAACGTCATCGGGCCCACTCATCGTTTTAATCATACGCTAGATTTAATTATATCGCATGGAATTGATCTTACTGACATAGATATCGTACCTCAAAGTGATGATGTTACTGACCATTTAGTATCGTGCATGCTGAGTATTACTGATATTAACTATATGGCTCCGCGTTATCGTCCAGGAAGAACTATTGTTCCAACCACTAAAGATAGATTCAGAAATAACCTGCCTGATTTATCTCAACTGCTCTGTGTACCCATAAATACACATGAACTAGATGAAATGACTAGCAACATGGGCACTATCTTCTCTAATACATTAGAAGCTGTTGCGGCCATCAAATTGAAAAAGGTTAGAGAAAAATGTACTGCGCCATGGTACAACAGTAATACCCATTCTCTCAAGAAAGAAACTCGTAAACTTGAGCGCAAATGGAGAAAAACTAACTTGGAAGTTTTTAGAATTGCATGGAAAAACAGTATGTCCAACTATAGACAGGCTTTAAAAGCTGCCATGGCGGAGCATATCCGCAAACTCATAGAAAATAACCAAAACAATCCAAGGTTTCTATTTAGCACAGTGGCTAGATTAACAAATAAACAGACGCTACCCGATCTAAATATTCCCTCACAATTTAATAGTAATGACTTTATGAATTTCTTCACTGATGAGATAGATAACATCAGAAATACAATAACAAATGTAGATTCTGCAGTGTCTAGTACTTCAGCTCCATTCATCGCACCCAAAGAAAAACTGCAGTGCTTTACAACTATAGGACAAGGAAGAGATAAATAAACTTATCACTGCATCTCAACCAACAACATGCCTATTAGATCCTGTACCCACTAAATTACTGAAAGAGTTGTTAGCAGAAGAAACGCTTCTCAATATTATTAACTCATCGATATCTTTAGGTCACGTCCCAAAATCATTCAAGCTGGCGGTTATTAAGCCTCTTATTAAAAAACCACAACTAGATCCTAATGAACTAGCAAATTACAGACCCATTTCTAATCTTCCGTTTATGTCTAAAATTTTAGAAAAAGTTGTGTCTGCTCAGTTGTGCTCTTTTTTGCAAAAAAATGATCTCTATGAAGAATTTCAGTCAGGTTTCAGGGTTAGGTTAGCTGTTAGCCTAACCCTAACCCACCACAGCACAGAAACCGCACTTGTTAAAATTACAAATGACTTGCTTCTTGCGTCAGACCAAGGCTGCATCTCATTGCTAGTTTTACTTGATCTTAGTGCTGCGTTCGACACTATAGATCATGACATACTCATAGATCGATTACAAAACTATACGGGTATTCAAGGGCAGGCTTTAAGATGGTTTAGATCCTACCTGTCTGATCGCTACTACTTTGTTTATTTAAACAGGGAGTCATCTCAGTTATCACCAGTAAAGTATGGAGTACCACAAGGATCTGTCCTAGGTCCTCTGCTATTTTCAATATACATGTTGCCCCTTGGTAATATTATTAGAAAATACGGGATTAGTTTCCATTGTTATGCTGATGATACTCAACTATATATCTCAACAAGACCAGATGAAACTTCTAAATTATCTAAGCTAACAGAGTGTGTTAAAAATGTAAAAGATTGGATGACCAGTAATTTTCTCCTATTAAATTCAGATAAGACAGAAATATTACTTATTGGACCAAAAAACAGTACACAGAATCTCTTGGATTATAATTTGCAACTAGACGGATGTACTGTGACTTCCTCTACAGTCAAAAATCTGGTTGTTATATTAGACAGCAACTTGTCTTTTGAAAATCATATTTCCCATGTTACAAAAACAGCATTCTTCCATCTTAGAAACATTGCCAAGCTACGAAACGTTACCTCTTTCTGATGCAGAAAAGCTAGTTCATGCATTCATGACCTCTAGACTGGACTATTGTAATGCACTGCTAGCTGGTTGTCCTGCATCTTCAATAAACAAGCTACAGGTAGTCCAAAATGCAGCGGCTAGAGTCCTTACCAGGTCAAGAAAATACGATCATATTACCCCAATTTTACAGTCTCTGCACTGGCTACCTATTAAGTTCCGCATCAGTTACAAAATATTATTACTTACCTATAAGGCCCTTAATGGTTTAGCTCCTGCCTAACTAGTCTTCTACCACACTACAATCCATCACGCTCCCTAAGGTCGCAAAACTCTGGACTTTTGGTAGTACCTAGGATAACAAAGTCAACTAAAGGAGGTAGAGCCTTTTCACATTTGGCTCCCAGACTCTGGAATAGCCTTCTTGATAACGTTCGGGGTTCAGACACACTCTCTCTGTTTAAATCTAGATTAAAGACACATCTCTTTAGCCAAGCATTCACATAATGCATCTCATAATCTTGTACTGCAGTTATATCTGATCAAACACACATTATTGTTCTTTAGCTTGGATTGAACAAATCATTTTTGCTTGGTTGGAACAGCAGCTACGCTAATTATGTCTCTATTTGTTTCTCTGTTTCTGCCGCGGGATTAACATCCCGTGGTAACTAGGATTTACATCCCATGGTTAAATATATTAAGTTTCTACAATATATAAATATATTGTAGAAACTTAATTTCCTGTAAAGCTGCTTTGCAACGATTTGTATTGTGAAAAGCGCTATACAAATAAACTTGAATTGAATTGAATTGAAATTCTTCTTCGGCGTTTGCCGTGGTACTGCGGGTTACACCAGCAACACGCCCGTTGACACTGCAGACTAGCAGTCTGCATGTGTACTGCACGTCGATGTGGACAATGACGCAGAAGTATAAATGAAAACTGACACACAGCCTATGCCATCAAGGCTACGTCGTAGGTTCGATGCAGAAGTATAAATCAGCCTTAAGATACAAATGCAAAAATAAGCCAATAATCTTTTGTGGTGGTGAAACTGTTAATATATGTCAATGTCCTGCCATGTGAAGTTGAGAGCTCCCATTCATCCGCGAGTGTTGGACACAAACACCCATCAAACAGGAGCAGCATATCTTCAGCCCTTCCTGACATCTGACATCTCTGAGCTTAATTTTTGTCCAAATGCTCTCAGAGCCCAATGTAACATGCTTTGGCTGAACCATCCCTTTAAAGGGACAGCTCACCTAAAAGCGGGGCTGCCCAATCCTGTTCCTGGAGATCTACGGTCCTGCCAAGTTCAGCTCCAGCCCTGATCAAACACAACTGAAGCAGCTAATTAATCTCTTCAGGAGCACTTGATAATTACAGACAGCTGTGTTGGAGCAGGGCTGGAACTGAAGTCTGCAGGTACGTGGATCTCCAGGAACAGGATTGGGCATCCCTGATCTAAAAAGTGTAAATTTGCTGTTAATTTACTCACCCTCAGGCCATCCAAGATGTAGGTGACTTTTTTTCTTCAGCAGAACAGTAAAGAAGATTTTTAGCTGAAACCACGCTACTTGGTGATTCATAAAATGCCAGTCAGTTGCTACATCACTTCAAGAGTAAAAAAAAAAGTGTATCAGGGAACACAAAATGAATAACTAATGATATATGAACCAGTTCACCAAATCAGACTGAAGCATTTGAAACAGTTCATCCATTCTCGTTTTGTAAGTGACTTTTCTTTCTGTTTTAAAGATGTTTTTAAAGATGTTTCAGCTGTTGTTGAGTCGGTTCTGTGCTCTTCTATAACTGTCTGGTTTGGGTCAGCCAGCAAATCAGATATAAGAAGACTGCAACGGACTGTTAGGACAGCAGAAAGGATCATTGGTGTCCACCTGCCGAACCTTCAGGACTTGTACTACTCCAGAGTGAAGAAACGGGCAGGTAACATCATCAAAGACCCCTCTCAACCCGGACACAACCTGTTTGCACTTCTCCCTTCAGGCAGATGCTACAGATCTCTGTGCACTAGAACATCTAGGCATAAAAGCATTTATTCCCCCATGCCATCTCCAGCCTAAACAGCTAACACAGGAATCATTACCTGTGTTCTGTAATTCTTGTCTGTAATTCATTCTCCATATCTAATTATTGCCTCTCTCTCAAGTACTATGTAAATACATATGCATATTTTCTATACAGCTGTATATATAGAGTAAATAGTGCACAAATCTGTACATAAATCTTCTGTTCCAGATTCATACACATTATTATTTATTGTTAAGTCTTACTATTTAAGTGTTTCTGTTCTCATGTCAGATACACTATATTGCCAAAAGTATTGGGTCACCCCCTTCTAATGAACAGGTTTGACAACTTTAGTAATTTCCATGAGTACAAATCTTAATATTTAAGCATATAATGATATTCTAAGGAATTGTGTGCTTCTAATTTTAAAGCAACAGTTTGAACAGGACCCTTTTCTATTCTAACATGACAATGCCTCTGTGTATAAGGCAAGGTTCAAAAAGAAATGATTGATTCAGTCAGTGTGGAAGAACTTGACTGGTCTGCAGAAAGCCAAGTCCTAATCCAAGCTGAACACCTCTGGTGTGACTTTAAATGCAGACCTTGAGCCAAAAACTCATCACCAAACATCAATGACTTGTACATACACTATATGGACAAACGTATTGGGACACCCCCTTCTTTAGAACAGAAAAAGGCACTTCCAAAACTGTGGCAACAAAGATGGAAACATAATTCATGTATTTAAAAATTGTATTTCCATCTCTGTTGCAACAGTTTTGGAAGTGTCTAAAATGACTGTACCCATATGTACAAGTCATTGGTGTTTGGTGATGAGCTTTTGGCTCAAGATCTGCATTTAAAGTCACACCAGAGGTGTTCAGCTTGGATTAGGACTTGGCTTTCTGCAGACCAGTCAAGTTCTTCCACACTGACTGAATCAGTCATTTCTTTTTGAACCTTGCCTTATACACAGAGGCATTGTCATGTTAGAATAGAAAAGGGTCCTGTCCAAACTGTTGCTTTAAAATTAGAAGCACACAATTCCCTAGAATATCATTATATGCTTAAACAGTAAGATTTGTACTCATGGAAATTACTAAAGTAGTCAAACCTGTTCATTAGAAGGGGGTGACCCAATACTTTTGGCAATGTAGTGTTTGTATGTATGTATATACAGGTGCATCTCAATAAATTAGAATGTTGTGGAAAAGTTCATTTATTTCAGTAATTCAGCTCAAATTGTGAAACTCGTGTATTAAATAAATTCAGTGCACACAAGCTGAAGTAGTTTAAGTATTTGGTTCTTTTAATTGTGATGATTTTGGCTCACATTTAACAAAAACCCACCAATTCACTATCTCAACAAATTAGAATACTTCATAAGACCAATTTAAAAAAAAAAAAAAAAAACATTTTTAGTGAATTGTTGGCCTTCTGGAAAGTATGTTCATTTACTGTATATGTACTCAATACTTGGTAGGGGCTCCTTTTGTTTTATCAGTTTGTGGCACTGCTGAGGTGGTATGGAAGCCCAGGTTTCTTTGACAGTGGCCTTCAGCTCATCTGCATTTTTTGGTCTCTTGTTTCTCATTTTCCTCTTGACAATACCCTATAGATTCTCTATGGGGTTCAGGTCTGGTGAGTTTGCTGGCCAGTCAAGCACACCAACACCATGGTCATTTAACCAACTTTTGGTGCTTTTGGCAGTGTGGGCAGGTGTCAAATTCTGCTGGAAAATGAAATCAGCATCTTTAAAAAGCTGGTCAGCAGAAGGAAGCATGAAGTGCTCCAAAATTTCTTGGTAAACGGGTGCAGTGACTTTGGTTTTCAAAAAACACAATGGACCAACACCAGCAGATGACATTGCACCCCAAATCATCACAGATTGTGGAAACTTAACACTGGACTTCAAGCAACTTGGGCTATGAGCTTCTCCACCCTTCCTCCAGACTCTAGGACCTTGGTTTCCAAATGAAATGCAAAACTTGCTCTCATCTGAAAAGAAGACTTTGGACCACTGGGCAACAGTCCAGTTCTTCTTCTCCTTAGCCCAGGTAAGACGCCTCTGACGTTGTCTGTGGTTCAGGAGTGGCTTAACAAGAGGAATACGACAACTGTAGCCAAATTCCTTGACACGTCTGTGTGTGGTGGCTCTTGATGCCTTGACCCCAGCCTCAGTCCATTCCTTGTAAAGTTCACCCAAATTCTTGAATGGATTTTGCTTGACAATCCTCATAAGGCTGCGGTTCTCTCGGTTGGTTGTGCATCTTTTTCTTCCACACTTTTTCCTTCCGCTCAACTTTCTGTTAACATGCTTGGATACAGCACTCTGTGAACAGCCAGCTTCTTTGGCAATGAATGTTTGTGGCTTACCCTCCTTGTGAAGGGTGTCAATGATTGTCTTCTGGACAACTGTCAGATCAGCAGTCTTCCCCATGATTGTGTAGCCTAGTGAACCAAACTGAGAGACCATTTTGAAGGTTCAGGAAACCTTTGCAGGTGTTTTGAGTTGATTAGCTGATTGGCATGTCACCATATTTTAATTTTGTTGAGATAGTGAATTGGTGGGTTTTTTTTTAAATGTGAGCCAAAATCATCACAATTAAAAGAACCAAAGACTTAAACTACTTCAGCCTGTGTGCACTGAATTTATTTAATACACGAGTTTCACAATTTGAGTTGAATTACTGAAATAAACAGAGGTGGGTAGTAACGAGTTACATTTACTTCGTTATATTTACTTGAGTAAATTTTTTGGGTAACTAATACTTTTAGAGTATATTTAAAAATGGGTACTTTTACTCAAGTACATTTTTAGTGAAAAAACGGTACTTTTACTTCGTTACTGTGCGCGACGCTCCTCTCGTTACTTTATCTTAATGCAATACAAGTTAAAAATGCTTCAATTTATTCCAAACGCGCCGTTTACTTTCCTCTGGGCAATGAGCGATGCCCGTTCGCCAATAATTCATTCTTTTGAGTCAATTCTGTTCGAAGGCTTGATCAAACCATTTGGCAAACCAGTGAATTGGTTCGCGAATCAGTTTGAATGATTCGTTCAGTCATCTGAAGCAGTTCTCACTCAGAGTTGTAACAGAAAGTTTAAGAACATCAAGATCGTTGAAGACGTGGCTTTGGATCTACAGTAAATTGAAAGCAAATCTGCAAAGACTATGGTTTGCTAGCTATGAAGATCTTTATTAGATGAACACCGCGTGTGCTGTCGGTTCCACAGGTAGAGATTCGATTACAGTACACGATACCACTATGACATTACCAGTTTGTTGTACATACTTACACATTAAATACAATGTATAATTTATTCATTAAATAAGCCGTCACAGAGTATGAAATGAACACCCGCCAAACCCGCGTTAGTTCCAGGAGGAATGCCTTTGCCTAGACACAATTAATATTGATATTTTCACAATATTTACTCTTGCAGAAATAAAGGCTACATTTGTTTACATTTTGCAGAACAGACGGTCAATGTGCATTTGTTTCGTTATGTTCAGATGTTCTGTAGCGGTCATGTGAGGAGTTTTCACTCTTCTCCGTGTCAGAGGTTATATACATATACATTTATAATACATAATTAATATCCTTTAAAATATAATTTAATTCAGTGATGCAAATCAGAATTTTTAACAGCTGTTACTCCAATTTTCAGAGTCACATGATCCTTCAGAAATCATTCAAATATATCGATTTAATACCAGTGTTGTTGAAAAAAAAACAGCATATGCTGGTTAGGTATGTTTTGAAGCTGGGATTCTGGTTTATGCTGGTCCTTTGCTGGTTTAAGCTGGTCCTTCTCTGGTCATGTGCTGGTCTTAAGCTGGTCGGACCATCTTAAAACCAGCACATGACCAGCTTAAACCAGCAAAGGACCAGCTTAAATCAGCATCCCAGCTTCAAAACATACCTAACCAGCATATGCTCGTTTTATCAACAGGGAACAGTTTTGCTGCTTAATATTTTTTGGAACCTGTGACATTTTGTTCAGGATTCTTTTATGAATAGAATGCTAAAAAGGAACAGCACTGATAATAAATCAGGCTGATAAAAATTCTGATTTGCATCACTGAAATAAATGACATTAAAAAATTAAAAAAAAAAAAAAAAACATTAAAAGTATTTTGAACGGCAGTGTGTGTATGTGTGTGTGTGTGTGTGTGTGTGTGTGTGTGTGTGTGTGTGTACACTGCCCTCCAAAAGTTTGGAAACGCCCTAGAAAAGTGGGGTTTTGGACAATATTGGCATGAAAACGTTTTAATTTGTGATAATTTTGCACTGATAAGGGACAACACAAACTACAAAAACATTTTATTACATAAACAGTTTATACATTGAAAATACTTAAATTTTTAATTCATCAAAATATCCACCATTAGCAGCTATTACAGCTCATTCATAAAACAAGTTCATTGTATTCTAAACTTAATTGGCAATAAATTGTTGAAGCTATTAAGGTGTGCTGACCCAAAAATCTTTTAAAAACCTGGGCCAAGTTTAAACCAGTAACAAGGCATCACAGCTGGCAAAGGGGCATGTCTAACTTTGACATGTATATATTGCCATTATTATGTAATCAAAATGAAAATTATTATTGCTGGTCTTCAATGATAATGTCAAGTTACTTTAATGTACTGTATTTGCACCAAAAAATAAGGATTTATGCTGATATCATCCAAAACCACACTTTGCCAAGGGTGTTTCCAAACTTTTGGAGGGCAGTATATATATATATATATATATATATATATATATATATATATATATATATATGTATGTATGTGTGTGTGTGTGTGTGTGTGTGTGTGTGTGTGTGTGTGTGTGTGTGTGTGTGTATGTATGTATGTATGTATGTATGTATGTATATATCTAAATAAAAACAGACTATATTCAGTATATGATCCAAAGTAACTAGTAACTAACTACTTGAGTAGTTTTTTTTTATCCGATACTTTTTTACTCTTACTCAAGTAATTATTCAGACTATTACTTTTACTTGAGTAAATATTTCTTCAAGTACTTTTACTTGAGTACAGTTTTTGGGTACTCTACCCACCTCTGGAAATAAATGAACTTTTCCACGACATTCTAATTTATTGAGATGCACCTGTATGTACACAATAAGTGCATTGTATCAAATGATTAGTTTAAATGTAAGTACATAGTAGTTAAGGCCGCCTAATATAAAGTGGGACCGTATTCATTATGTTGACTGTCATAAAACTAACCCTTCTGCTGTGATGACAATGATGTGATTGTGTGTGTTGTTCTCTTGTGTTTTTGTAGGACTGCACCACAGTTACGCCGGTGACGCTGCGAGTGGACCCGCGGGGCTACTTTCTGTATTGGACCGATCAGAATAAGGTAATTAATGTCATTTTTTTCAAGTGGAGGAAAATCTCTCTCTTTCTCTGCATCCTCAGTGACTGTTCTGAAGCAAACTCTGTTCTGTATTATAGACGATGGCAAAACTACTGCCAATCAATAATAGAGAGTGTCTCTTACACAGTGATTTGCTTTTAATTACTGCACGTCAGTTTCTTCTCAAAATTTAATAGCCTTTTTAGTGGTTTACAGTGCTTTGTAAAAAATGTGATTGCAGCTGATATCTGACTATAGAATTAGAATTAGGATTGAATTAGACATGCTTTGAATGTTGGCTATTAAGGAGAACTGGAGGGTTGCTGTCTTCTGACAAATGTAACACAAGAAGAACGTGAGTATTTGTCTTTGAGAACAGAAGGTTGTGGATCGACTGCGTACTTGTGATTTTATTCCACTGCACAAATGCACAAAATATCTCTGCGATGCCATTTTTTACTTTAAGTTTTCCAAATTGGCACAGAAAATTCCAACAAAATTTGTTATTTGTTATTTAAAATTTGTCTATTTTTCTCTGCCTTCACTTTGTACATGAACATGACCTTATGCAAGATCCCAGATGGCCACAACCTCTCATAAAGCACTTTAGTTTAGTGTGTGTGAGAGAAAGGCACTTTTAAATGTGCATGTAAAAGAAAAATGTAACATAGCTTTTGTCAGTAATTCCCTGACAAGCTACATGATTTAATAAATATTTAAACTCCTAGCCTACCACTAAACTGAGAAATGTGTCAAACTAAAAGATAATCAAAGTAACACTACTGCTCAACACTGATTGAGTCAGAGAGAGGATGGCTTTGATTATCATTATAAATGGGGGAAAAAAACTTCCAAATGCAAATAAATAAATAAATAATGTATTGTTTGCATTTAGACATCTCTCTTTCCAAACTTACATGGAAAAACAAAAATTACTGCCGCCTTCTCTGTGCTGTGAGATCAGCTCATAGGCATCTACATTATTAAAAGTTTTCAGCAAATTATGCTGATTTGAATAGATTCAAAACAGAACTGTACAGCAGCGGGCTGACTTCCATGTTTTCGGTGTGGATTTGCATGTTACATTAAACAGACCTTTGACAAAAAGCATGAGATCTTACAGCAGCTGCATGGGCTGCAGCAGGAGACGGTCAGGACATGTTTGTTAAAGATCTGGGCTTGTCAAGTCAAGTCACCTTTATTTATATAGCGCTTTTAACAATACAGATTGTGTCAAACCACTTAACAGTATCAAATTGTAGGACAGAGTGTCAGTAATGTCAGTAATGAGATCGAGAGATCGATTGCTTCAGTCTGTTCCTGTCTGTTGTGCTGCTGAGAGGTTTGCGATTGTAGCTCCGCTTTTTTATTGAATCTTTACCTTACTTTCACTCTCTGTTGTTTAAAGTGATAATATATAACTTAATTCCCACCATATTTCTGGTATTATCTATCAAGCTAATCTAACTAATTTGATCGTTCGCTTTTAAAACCGCGAGTGCAGCGCGCGTGCAGCGCGTAAGCCGGTTAGCTTGTTACTCGCGGTTCCATTCACGTTTCTATTCGCGCCTATTATTGTTTTATTTTTTCTCGCTCCGTTTTCATTTCTCTCTCGCGCCGTTTTTCACAAGTTCATCAAACAACAGTGGTAAGTGGTAAGTTAAGTTGGTATCATTCATCAATCACGGTGAGTAATGGCTTCTCCTTCTCTTGTTGTTTGCACTTTATGCCACATGTACAGTTTATCTCTCTCTGTCGGCGACGAGGGATTCACATGTGATAAATGCAGGGAAATAGTTAGGCTGACAGAGAAGATTTTAGAACTAGAGACACGCATCCAAACTTTAGTTGAGGATAGTAAGAATGTGAGGGCTGTAGATACTGCTTTGGATGCGACTAGCTCAGGGACTCCTGTACATTGTTCGGTTCCGGTTGTGCCCGTGCAGCAGGGCAACTGGGTGACTGTGAGACGGCATAGTCGCGGGTCAAAACACCGCTCTTCCGTTCCGATCAAAACATCAAACAGGTTCTCCCCACTCAGTGACGCACCCACTGAGAAACCTGATGAAAGTGCTCTAGTTATTGGCGATTCTATTGTACGGAACGTGAAAATAGAGACACCAGCCACCATAGTCCAATGTTTACCGGGAGCCAGAGCGCCTGACATCTTGGCAAATTTAAAAGTGCTGGCTAATGCTAAACGTAAATTCAGTAAGATTGTTATCCACGTCGGCGCTAATGATGTTCGACTTCGCCAGTCGGAGATCACTAAAAATAATGTTAAAGAGGTGTGTGAACTTGCAAGTACGATGTCAGACACTGTAATATGCTCTGGTCCCCTCCCTGCTTACCGTGGCGATGAGATTCATAGCAGACTGTCGTCACTCAATGGCTGGATGTCTAAGTGGTGCCCACAGAATAACGTAGGTTTCATAGACAATTGGAAGAGTTTTTGGGGCAGACCTGACCTGTTGAAAAGAGATGGTGTTCATCCCTCTTGGGGTGGTGCCGCTCTTCTCTCTAGAAATATGGCACATAGTCTTAGAGTTCGCACTTGACTAACTAGGGCCCAGGTCAGGGAGCAGACAGACTGGCTAAACCGACCGTCTGCTAGCCGCCTAACGTCACAGAAGTCAGTTAATTCTCAGCACATAGAGACTCCTTCACCTAGATATCACACTATAGAGACTGTGTCTGTTCCCCGTACTAGAAAATACAGAAAACGTCCAAACCAAAGTAATAGTAACAATTTAATTGATGTTCAACAAATAAAAAATGTTTACAATACAGAGAAACAACTGATAAAACTTGGCTTACTGAATATCAGGTCCCTTTCTACAAAAGCACTATTTGTAAATGATATGATCACTGACCATAAGCTAGATGTGCTTTGTTTGACAGAAACATGGCTAAAACCAGATGAATACATTACTTTAAATGAGTCTACCCCCCAAGATTACTGCTATAAAAATGAGCCACGTCCAAAAGGTAAAGGGGGAGGTGTTGCTACAATTTATAGCAATATTCTCTGTATTTCTCAGAGGGCAGGCTTTAAGTATAACTCGTTTGAAGTTATGGTGCTGCGTATAACATTATCTAGAGAAACACGTGTTAGTGATAAATCCCCTGTGATGTTTGTATTGGCTACTGTGTACAGGCCACCAGGGCACCACACAGACTTTATTAAAGAATTTTCTGATTTTCTATCTGAGTTAGTACTGGCTGCAGATAAAGTCTTAATTGTTGGTGATTTTAATATCCATGTCGATAATGAAAAAGATGCATTAGGATCAGCATTCATAGACATTCTGAACTCTATTGGGGTTAGACAACATGTTTCAGGACCTACTCATTGTCGAAATCATACTCTAGATTTAATACTGTCACATGGAATTGATGGAATTGATGTTAGTGGTGTTGAAATTCTGCAGCAAAGCGATGATATCTCAGATCATTATCTAGTCTTGTGTAAACTCCATATAGCTAAAACTGTAAATTCTAAAAAAACTTGATGATGTAACAGAAACTATGGACTCTCTCTTTTCTAGAACTTTAGATACAGTTGCTCCTTTACGCTTAAGGAAGATCAAAGAAAACAGTTTGACTCCGTGGTATAATGAGCACACTCGCACCCTAAAGAGAGCAGCCCGGAAAATGGAGCGCAGCTGGAGGAAAACAAAACTAGAGGTATTTCGTATAGCTTGGCGGGAAAGTACCCTATCCTACAGAAAAGCATTAAAAAAGGCTAGATCTGATTACTTTTCGTCTCTTCTAGAAGAAAACAAACATAACCCCCGGTATTTATTCAATACAGTCACTAATTTAACGAAAAATAAAGCATCAACAGGTGTTGGCATTTCTCAAGAGCACAGCTGTAATGACTTTATGAACTACTTTACTTCCAAGATCGATACTATCAGAGATAAAATTGTAACCATGCAGCCGTCAGCTACAGTATCGCATCAGATAGTGCACTATAGATCCCCTGAGGAACAATTCCACTCATTCTCTATTATAGGAGAGGAAGAATTGTATAAACTTGTTAAATCATCTAAACCAACAACATGTATGTTAGACCCTATTCCATCTAAACTACTAAAAGAGCTGCTTCCAGAAGTCATAGATCCTCTTTTGGCTATTATTAATTCATCATTGTCATTAGGATATGTCCCCAAAACCTTCAAATTGGCTGTTATTAAGCCTCTCATTAAAAAACCACAACTTGACCCCAAAGATCTAGTTAATTACAGACCGATCTCAAATCTCCCTTTTCTGTCAAAGATACTAGAAAAGGTAGTATCCTCACAATTATATTCCTTCTTAGAGAAAAATGGTATCTGTGAGGAATTCCAGTCAGGATTTAGACCGTATCATAGTACTGAGACTGCTCTCATTAGAGTTACAAATGACCTGCTTCTATCATCTGATCATGGTTGTATCTCTTTATTAGTTCTACTGGATCTTAGCGCTGCGTTCGACACTATCGACCACAACATTCTTTTGAATAGACTAGAAAACTTAGTTGGCATTAGTGGAAGTGCCTTAGCATGGTTCAAATCGTACTTGTCTGACCGCCATCAGTTCGTAGCAGTAAATGAAGAGGTATCATATCGATCACAAGTGCAGTATGGAGTACCTCAAGGCTCAGTACTAGGGCCGTTACTTTTCACGCTTTACATGTTACCCTTGGGAAATATTATCAGGAGACATGGTGTTAGCTTTCACTGTTATGCTGATGATACTCAGCTCTATATTTCTTTACGGCCCGGTGAAACACACCAAATTGAGAAACTAACGGTATGTATAGTCGATATAAAAAACTGGATGATGAGTAACTTCTTACTGCTAAATTCTGAAAAAACAGAGGTGTTAATTATCGGACCTAAAAACCCCACATGTAATAACCTAGAACACTATCTAACACGTGACGGCTGCTCTGTCAATTCTTCTTCATCAGTTAGGAACCTAGGTGTGCTGTTTGATAGCAATCTTTCATTTGAAAGCCATGTTTCTAGTATCTGTAAAACTGCGTTTTTCCATCTCAAAAACATATCTAAATTGCGACCTATGCTCTCAACGTCAAATGCAGAAATGCTAATTCATGCGTTTATGACCTCAAGGTTAGACTATTGTAATGCTTTACTGGGTGGTTGTTCTGCACGCTTGATCAATAAACTACAGTTGGTCCAAAATGCAGCAGCTAGAGTCCTTACTAGAACCAGGAAGTTTGACCATATTAGCCCGGTTCTGTCAACACTGCACTGGCTCCCTATCAAACATCGGATAGATTTTAAAATCTTGTTAATTACTTATAAAGCCCTGAATGGCTTAGCTCCTCAGTACTTGAGCGAGCTCTTATCACATTATAGTCCTCCACGTCTGCTGCGTTCTCAAAACTCTGGCCATTTGATAATACCTAGAATATCAAAATCGACTGCGGGCGGCAGATCCTTTTCCTATTTAGCGCCCAAACTCTGGAACAATCTACCTAACACTGTTCGGGAGGCAGACACACTGTGTCAGTTTAAATCTAGATTAAAGACACATTTCTTTAACCTGGCTGACACATAACACACTAATACACTTCTATTATTCAAATCCGTTAAAGGATTGTTAGGCTGCATTAATTAGATCAACCGGAACCGGGAACACTCCTCATAACGCACGATGTACTCGTTACATCGTAAGAAGAATGGCATCTACGCTAATATTTGTCTGTTTCTTTATTATTCTGTTTCTCAGTCCGTGTCCGGATCAGATGGTGCCGGGAGATGATGTCTGCGACCCTGACCGTCGGCGGAGGCCGGACACCTGGATGAGCCCCGGGGACATATCCCCAGTGAAGACCTCGACTTAAATACAATAAAACTTAAAATTAAACAAAATAACTATAATATAATAAAATACCTAACTACATAATACTATTATTGTTAGAAATTGCAACAATATAAAAATAGAAATATAATACATTTATACATTTAAAATTTAATTAATACAATAAGTAAAAAAATAAATAATAATATCCTGGCCAGAGGAGAACTGGCCCCCCGACTGAGCCTGGTTTCTCCCAAGGTTTTTTTTCTCCATTCTGTCACAGAGGGAGTTTTCGTTCCTTGCCGCTGTCGCCTCTGGCTTGCTCAGTTCAGGACACTTAATTTCTAACGATTATCGTCAATTTGATTTCATATATACTATTTAAACTAAACTGAGCTAGACAATGACATCTCTGAATTCAATAATGAAATGCCTTTAACTGAAAATTGAGTGTTTAATCTTATTATTATACATTACTGACACTCTATCCTCCAATTTGATACTGTTAAGTGCTTTGACACAATCTGTATTGTTAAAAGCGCTATATAAATAAAGGTGACTTGACTTGACTTGACTAATGTATAATAATAAGATTAAACACTCAATTTTCAGTTAAAGGCATTTCATTATTGAATTCAGAGATGTCATTGTTTAGCTCAGTTTAGTTTAAATAGTATCTATGAAATCAAATTGACGATAATCGCTAGAAATTAAGTGTCCCCAACTGAGCAAGCCAGAGGCGACAGCGGCAAGGAACCAAAACTCCCTCTGTGACAGAATGGGAAAAAAAAAAAAAAAACCTTGGGAGAAACCAGGCTCAGTCGGGGGCCAGTTCTCCTCTGGCCAGGATATTATTGTTTATTTATTTATTTATTTATTTATTTATTTTTACTCATTGTTTTAATTAAATTGTAAATGTATAAATGTATTATATTTCTATTTTTATATTGTTGCAATTTCTAACAATAATAGTATTATGTAGTTAGGTATTTTATTATATTATAGTTATTTTGTTTAATTTTTAGTTTTATTGTATTTAAGTCGAGGTCTTCACTGGGGATATGTCCCCGGGGCTCATCCAGATGTCCGGCCTCCGCCGACGGTCAGGGTCGCAGACATCATCTCCCGGCGCCGATCCACCATCTGATCCGGACACGGACTGAGAAACAGAATAAGAAAGAAACAGACAAATATTAGCGTAGATGCCATTCTTCTTACGATGTAACGAGTACATCATGTGTTATGAGGAGTGTTCCCGGTTCCGGTTGATCTAATTAATGCAGCCTAACAATCCTTTAACGGATTTGAATAATAGAAGTGTATTAGTGTGTTATGTGTAAGCCAGGTTAAAGAAATGTGTCTTTAATCTTGTAAGTGAAAGTACCACCATTATGCTCTTGAGAAAGACACATAACTGAGCTGAGGTTACTCCTCCATTCATGACGTGAATCTGAGCTGGTTTAGCTAGAACTTGTGTTTCACTGTTTTGAAGCACTCCAATCGGATCGTGAATCATTTGATTCTGATCAAAACTTCGGAGCAGGTACGCAAATAATTTCACAAACTGAATGATTCGCGCTCCGCGCTCCGAAGTCGCCAACTGAAATGATGGTTCATGAATCTTTTAATTCAGATCAGAACGTCAGAGCACAGATCACGGATCTTTTGATTCCGATCGGGACTACAGATCGCGAATCATTTGATTCATATTGGGGACACAACACACAAATCCCTTAAGAAAATTAACCATGGTTTTCACTGCTTTAGGATTAACAGAACTTTAGATAGTTTCCATATAATTGTTTAGGTCAACTTTGAGTAAAGAAAAGAGAGATTTAGAGCCAGATTTTGTTTATGTATGTGAAATTTAGCTAGCAGGAAACACAATTTAATGAAGGTATTTTTCTTATATTCTCCTTTGAGTAGTCAAACAGTCCAAAGAAAACAGAATCAGACTCAGAAACAGAATTAGCTTTATTCGCCAAGTGTGCGCAAACACATGATGAATTTATTGTGGTTTTTTAAGGAGCTCTTGGTACATACATACATGCATGCATGCATGCATGCATGCATACATACATACATACAGGTGCATCTCAATAAATTAGAATGTAGTGGAAAAGTTCATTTATTTCAGTAATTCAACTCAAATTGTGAAACTTGTGTATTAAATAAATTCAATGCACACAGACTGAAGTAGTTTAAGTCTTTGGTTCTTTTAATTGTGATGATTTTGGCTCACATTTAACAAACCCACCAATTCACTATCTCAACAAATTAAAATATGGTGACATGCCAATCAGCTAATCAACTCAAAACATCTGCAAAGGTTTCCTGAGCCTTCAAAATGGTCTCTCAGTTTGGTTCACTAGGCTACACAATCATGGGGAAGACTGCTGATCTGACAGTTGTCCAGAAGACAATCATTGACACCCTTCACAAGGAGGGTAAGCCACAAACATTCATTGCCAAAGAAGCTGGCTGTTCACAGAGTGCTGTATCCAAGCATGTTAACAGAAAGTTGAGTGGAAGGAAAAAGTGTGGAAGAAAAAGATGCATAACCAACCGAGAGAACCGCAGCCTTATGAGGATTGTCAAGCAAAATCGATTCAAGAATTTGGGTGAACTTCACAAGGAATGGACTGAGGCTGGGGTCAAGGCATCAAGAGCCACCACACACAGACGTGTCAAGGAATTTGGCTACAGTTGTCGTATTCCTCTTGTTAACCCACTCCTGAACCACAGACAACGTCAGAGGCGTCTTACCTGGGCTAAGGAGAAGAAGAACTGGACTGTTGCCCAGTGGTCCAAACTCCTCTTTTCAGATGAGAGCAAGTTTTGTATTTCATTTGGAAACCAAGGTCCTAGAGTCTGGAGGAAGGGTGGAGAAGCTCATAGCCCAAGTTGCTTGAAGTCCAGTGTTAAGTTTTCACAGTCTGTGATGATTTGGGGTGCAATGTCATCTGCTGGTGTTGGTCCATTGTGTTTTTTGAAAACCAAAGTCACTGCAACCGTTTACCAAGAAATTTTGGAGCACTTCATGCTTCCTTCTGCTGACCAGCTTTTTAAAGATGCTGATTTCATTTTCCAGCAGAATTTGACACCAAAAGTTGGTTAAATGACCATGGTGTTGGTGTGCTTGACTGGCCAGCAAACTCATCAGACCTGAACCCCATAGAGAATCTATGGGGTATTGTCAAAAGTAAAATGAGAAACAAGAGACCAAAAAATGCAGATGAGCTGAAGGCCACTGTCAAAGAAACCTGGGCTTCCATACCACCTCAGCAGTGTCACAAACTGATCACCTCCATGCCACGCCGAATTGAGGCAGTAATTAAAGCAAAAGGAGCCCCTACCAAGTATTGAGTATATACAGTAAATGAACATAATTTCCAGAAGGCCAACAATTCACTAAATTTTTTTTTAATTTTTTTATTGGTCTTAAGTATTCTAATTTGTTGAGATAGTGAATTGGTGGGTTTTTGTTAAATGTGAGCCAAAATCATCACAATTAAAAGAACCAAAGACTTAAACTACTTCGGTCTGTGTGCATTGAATTTATTTAATACACGAGTTTCACAATTTGAGTTGAATTACTGAAATAAATGAACTTTTCCACGACATTCTAATTTACTGAGATGCACCTGTGCGTTTTTACATTGTACTTATATTTTTAAAAATATCTATATGTATTTACATCTGTATTTAATGTCTGTAATTACATTTATAATTATATTGTTGACCCATCCTGTAACGAGGAGTCAGTGGCGTTAGGATCCATGTGCAGCTTTATTAAAACAGAATGCAAGTCAAACAGGCAGAATTCAATCACGATCTTCAAACACAACGTAGGCAGGGCAGAATCAAAGTCAGAGTTCGGGCTGAAGATCAGGGCTGGCTGCGAACACCCAGGATAATCAAATAACAAGGCAGGTTGAATCAGAGTAGGCAGGCGGCAGAGAATCAGAGTCCAGTCCAGGTCATACACGGGAGAAACGCTCGGAAATGTTTGCATGGCAAGACAAGACTTTGCAATGAGGTGACTGGGAGAACAGCTTAAATGGATCAGAGTCAATATGAAACACCTGTGCAGGTAATCAGCCACAGGTATGGGGTATTATGGGAATTGGAGTTCGTGACAGTTAATACTCAGGTGACGGTTCCCTCTGGTGACGATCGGAGGGAGCCACAGAGGCTGAATTCGTGACAGAGCCCCTCCCCTGTGAGCGGCTCCTGACGCGAGGAGGCAAACGATGCCGGGGTCTTCCTCAAGGTCTTGGGGCAGGTCTGTCCGGGTGGTCTCTATGGAAGTCTGTGGTAAGTGATGGGTCTAGGATATCATTAGCACTGACCCAGGACCGTTCCTCCGGACTGTACCCCTCCCAGTCCACGAGATAATGGAGGAATCTGCCCCGACGAAGAGAGTCCAGGATTTCTCTGACCAGGAATGCCTCCTGGCCGTCAACGATGATGGGAGGGGCCCTCTGGTCACCAGCCTCGTCTAGGACCTCCACTCCTCTCGGACCACCAGTGGGCTTGAGCAAAGAGACATGAAAGGTAGGTGAGATACGGTAATGAGCAGGTAAGGCTAATTTGAATGAAACTGGAGTGATTTGTCTGATGATTTTGAAGGGACCCACGTACCTGGGATTGAGCTTTTTGCAAGGTAACCGGAGTCTTAGATCACGGGTGGACAACCAAACCCATTGCCCCGGCTGGTAGTTGGGGTTGGCACGCCGATGACGATTGGCCTGTTCTCTGGTGCGACGAACTGCTCTTTGTATATGGACGTGAGCATCGTTCCATGTCTCCTCACTGTGTTGTAACCATGAGTTGACTGCAGGTAAGTCTGAGGGTTCTCCAGACCATGGAAACAATGGGGGTTGGAAGCCTAGGATGCATTGGAAGGGAGTGATACCTGTAGATGGTTTGCGGAGTGAATTTTGGGCATACTCGGCCCATAGCAGATAGCGACTCCAGTCGGACTGATTCTTATGGCAGTATGAACGAAGGAAGCGGGTGAGTTCTTGGTTCAGCTGTTTCACTTGTTCGTTGGCTTGAGTTGATGCAGAGACTTAGATGTATTGCAGACGGTGCAGTTCTGGATGTGGACCACCAGAACTTGTTGTTGAGGAGTTGTAATGTGGCTGCAATACCCGGATGACCGGAGCTGGGATTCGAGTAAACCAGTTGCATCACTCTTTGTCTTAAGACCTGCGGAACGTACGTGAGGTTGCGTGGAGTTTCAGCCGGTGGAGGATCAGTGACCTGAGCTTCGGTGATTTCGCTCATTATGTCCCACTGCACGGGTGTGAGAATGATGATGGATGAAATAATGGGTTCTTGATCTGGGGATTGGGAGTCAGACTCATGGAGACGAGAGAGAGCATCAGCCTTGGTATTTTGAGAGCCGAGACGGTATGTAATTTTGAAGTCGAATCTGGTGAAGAAGAATGACCATCTTGCTTGTCGGTGGTTGAGTCTCTTGGCTGATTTTAGTGAAAAAAGTGAAAAAGAAAAGATACTAGATACTCTATTTAGATACTCTAGGTTACGGTGGTCAGTGAGAACAGTGAATGAATGTTTTGCCCCTTCCAGCCAGTGACGCCACTCCTCGAATGCTGCCTTCATAGCGAGGAGTTTGTGGTTGCCAACGTCATAATTCTGCTCTGTTGGGTTCAGTTTGTGGGAGAAGAACACACAGGGGTATAGTTTGGGAGGATCACCCTGGTATTACTCCTTCAGTGACCAGAATGCTGCTATTGCCGCCGAAGACCAGGTGAGACGTTGGGTTCCCTTTTTGATCATGGATGTCATGGGGGCAGCGATCGTACTGACGGGCTCATTTTTTTTCTTATAAGTGTGAAAGACACTAAAAATACTTTTGGTCATACAGATAAGTGTTATACATCAATTGAAACTTTGAAGTATCTATTTTTTTTTTCGGGTACACTCACAATAAAATCAAAATGTTGTGGTTTTGGAAAATAAAGAAAACAAACAGGGTGCGCTCTCTGTCTTCGCCGTCTCAGCGAGCTGCTTTTAGAAACGCGTCACTAAAATGAACTGTAACTCGGCGAAATCTCAACACAGAGACATGGGAGTTATATCTATAGAAAGCTTGAAGTGTCTACTTTTAAATGATGTATGTCTTATCGAAAACAAATATTCTGTGATAAAGTAATCCGTATGAAACCAACACGATGTTCAGTCTTTCCCGTCTAACTCATTATCTTTAATGCAATCCCGCCCCCTCGCGGCTCGCGCCGTTCATATGTAAATATCCACGTGAGACACATGCGCATGGAAACGCCCAACATAAACAAAGCGTGAGGAGTTCGTTCATCGCGGCTACTGTCCGTTTCTGCAAGAAGACGCGCTGAGTAAAGGCTGGATTTCCCTCAAAAGAAGAACAAGATTTCATCGAGTAGAGGAGATCAATCTGATGAGTAAGTAATATTTCTTTTTTGCATTAGTTAATGTGTTACTGTGACATAAACTAGAACACATTTACTAGTTAGGTTGTTCCCAAACTACAACATGATGAATGCTAGGCATCTAAGAATGTTTAGACCATGTTTATTATTAATACTCTGTTCACAAATAGATTTTAATAACATGCTAAACAATAATAATTAGTATCTCAGATGTAAAATATCCTTTTTTATAGTACAAAGCATGTGTGAGTCTATGGCTACAGAATCATATCATAGGCTACTATAAAACCATACATACTAGGCTATATGACAACAAAATCATAGTTGGGTTTTTCCCAAACTATAATTCCTTACTACAGTGTTTGAAATTGAGTAAAACATTTTGAATATGATAGGCAATTCATTGTATTTAAATTGATTACGGCGCGATGATGTTTTCATGCTCTATATAAAACAATAAAAGTAATATGAGTGTACACTGTAACATGATCAATGCTACGAGTCTAAGTATGTTTAGAACATGTTTATTATTAATAGCCTACTCTGTTCAGAAATAGATTTTAAAAACATGCTAAACAATAATAATTCGTTTCTCAGATATAAAATGTCTTTTTTTTTTAATGATAATACAAAGCATGCGTGAGTCTATGGCTACAAAACCTACAGATGCTCCTGATATTAACATGCTCACAAATGTTTTTTTTTTTTTGTTGTTGTTGTTTTTTGGTTGTTTGTATTTTAGTGAATCAGGTACCTGAACCACAGATGAATCCTGATGACTTTCTTCAAACTGTTTTCCTCTGAGAGCGCTATACCAACATCAGATGTTCAACTACACTGATATTCTATGGTAAAACAAGCTCCTTGACTACTGATTGTTTTTTTCTTCTTGAATCCATGGAAAGAAGCAGAAACACTTAAATAACACACGTAAATATCAGGTATGATTTACTTGTTTCACTTGTTGAACAGAATCTGTTGCAGGAATGACTCAAAGTCTGTTCACATCTCTGTGGTCAGTGTGCACAATGTGTCTTTTGACCTTCATTATGTATGTTTTGATTATATTGTGTTGTAAATAAAATACAAATAATTTAAACAACCCATTTTTTCAGTCTCCTCACAGTCTGTCTTACCTGCCTCAAAGTCACAGTCACACTGAGGGCCCTTTGTCTCTCAGGGGAGAATCACTTAATATTCAGGGCCATTGCCACTCCCTCGCATATTGGCTTTCAATCACAAAACATGTCTTTAAAAATTTAAATCAATATATTGTTTTCTGTGAATGAGTAAGCAGAATGATTTTCACATAATTTTGAAGTCATAATTCTAGCCTACAAGACTAATTACTCAAAAGTCTTATTCAGAACTATTTAGTGTGGGTTTTATGGCCTTATTTCAGCTACATTTTTTTCCCCCAAAACTTACTAACCACGCATAATATTTTTTTTCTAAAAAATGCAAACATGTACATCCATCAGGGTCACATATTATTGTAGCACAGTTTGTGCTGAATGCAAACAAATTACATGTTGGTCAATAGTATGTTTTAAGTAGCTTAAATAAGCACAAATATCAGGGCATGTCAAAACATCTCAAGGGCCCCAAAATCACCTCAGACCCCAGGGGGTTAAAGGGATAGTTCACCCAAAAATGAAAATTCTGTCATTAATTACTCTCCCTCATGACATTCCAAACCCATAAGACCTTCAGATTTCATCAAAAATATCTTAATTTGTGCTCCGAAGATGAACAAATTTCTTACGGTTTGTAATGACATAAGGATGAGTAATTAATGACAGAATTTTCATTTCTGGGTGAACTATCCGGTCACACTTAATTTTAAGGTCCAATTCTCGCTATTAACAAACCATTAAGTATGATTTTTGCCTCAATAAACTCCTAATTTGCAGCTTATTAATAGTTAGTAGGTGGTTGTTAAATTCAGGTATTGGGTAGGATTAGGGATGTAGAATATGGTCATGCAGAATAAGTGCTTTATAAGTACTAATAAACAGCCAAAATGTTAATAATAGGCATGCTAATAAGCAAGTAGTTAATAGTGAGAATTGGTCCCTTTACTAAAGTGTTACCAACTATCACATTAATTTTTTAGGACTGAAGTGTGGGTAGATGAATTAGAAATATGGCATGTTTACGTTCATGTAAGAAATAGAGAATTTAAAGGAGAATGACAGATGTGAGCCAGTAGAGTGAGGAGACAACTGTAGTTCCTACTAAACAAATCTCATCGTGAGTCAAACTGAGGGTCAAGTGCAGAAAGACAAGAGCAGCTCGTGTGTCATGTAACCCTCAGGACAACTTTACATAGCAGCTGCAGATATTACTGGAGCTCTATAAAAAGACCCACACACCTTTGTTCTGTGGTGATTTGTAGCTCCTAAACTTCAGCAGGGGCCTATTATTACGCATTCAGAGATTCAACACGCACCAGTGCTTTTATAATGGAGTCCAAAACATCTCATCTGTGACCAGTACACACTGAGAATAAATAAACACCCCCAGATTACACACCAGAGGTTTTTATGAGTGCGTCCAATCAAGTATATAGTCAACAGCTCGTCTGACCGGTTCCTTTTTCTAGCTGATTTATTGTTGGGAGGCTTTTGGATGCAGATTCTGCCACCAAAAGACAAACACTAGCCAAGAATGCTGCTATTGACATGCTGCTCATGTTGTAGGTAATAGAGTGAGTTCAAATCATTTTGTGTCCTTTATTGACACGAAACCAGTCCAAGACTGAGGAGGACAGAGCTCCTTTCCAGACTCTCACATTGTGTTTAGACAACGACACACATATTCCTAGAGAAAGTCTTTATTTGCTCTCCATTTAATCTCATTGTCTGGGAGAAACAATTGAGATACTGAGGAGATCTTCTTTCCTATGCATTCCTGCAGTTAGAGATACTTCTGTTAGTCACAGCGATTTAAAGGCAGACTGCAAATACATCGGGGGGAGGCTAGAGGTGTGCACAAATAGTTGAATATTTGAATATTCGATCTGGAATTATTAATTGAAAAATAAAAACATTATTTGAATTTTACTACGTGTTGCTTTGCTGGTCATAAATGCAGGGAATCTATGACAAATCCTCAGCACGCAAACTAAAAGTCAGTTATAAGTAACTGCACTGGGTGGCGCTGTGGAGCGTGTTGATTGTTGATTGTATTTGTTCACAGAATTTCGTCGTTTGGAATTACTTTGATTAAAATGTTCTTACTAAATGATCTTACAAAATGAAATTTACTTTTGATAAAATAAATCAGTAAAATTGAGTTATCATAATATCACCACCACAATGAGAAATCACATGAAATCCAAACAGCAGTCGACTGAGGAAAGACAGCTGAACATCACTGCATTCATGACTGCAGGTAAGCACAGCTGCAACACAAGTGAGCCGAGAGGAGAGCTTATCTGATGGCCAAATGATCTTGAGACAAATGCTTCCTTTAAGTTTCCTCGAGGGAGAGTGGTTTAAGAACAGAAAACACAAAGCGCTGTAAGAAACTTTGCTTAGCACACCGTCATCTTTGTTTCTCTGGAGCGTCTGTGTCGGCGCATGTTCTTATTGTTATCGGACAGAGGAGCAAACTTTCACTCGAGTAAGTGGATATTATTGTTTTTCTCAACATTAATACGTGAAACAATATAAACACGATAAACATAGGCCGACTCCAGTGTATGTACTGGAATTGGCACATTCTGCTTTATTTTTTCCATTTTCTCGGAAAAAATTTGAGTTTAAATGCTTTTGTTCTTATATTTCAAATAAAAGAAAACCTTGAGATATAATGTTGTTGTAGAACATTGTTGTGTATAATGCCTAATCATAAGCTTGTTCAGAAATTGTTAAACTTATTAAAACATAATGTCTCTTTCCTTAAACATCATTTAAATAAACAAATATTCAAGTATACGTTTTTTTATGAGACCAAATATTTGAATACAGTATTTTTGAAAAATGCCTATCCCTAGCGGAAGCGTCTGATTGAGCGCTGCAAATGGGGAAAATCAATCTCTGGGCTGGAGAAATGAGCTTTGGGTTTTCTGAAGGCTTTTTGTTTACTGCATAGACATTGAAAAAGCAAAGTTCGAGAGACATTCTATCATTTTCTACACGATGGCAACACGCATACAGTCAGACATATTTTGCTGAAGCATGGAGGAGATGAGGCAGTTTAATAATGACTTTTTTAACCGGGTATGCTGAGTGCTAAGATTAAGATTAATATTTTTTTATTCTCAGTGAATAGGGGTTAAAACTCCCACCCGGGTGACAATAATAGACCATGAAAAATACAAATAAATAAATAAAAAAATATATTATTAATAATATCTTTAAAATATTGCCAAGTAACGTTGCAAACAACAATAAAATCAAAGAAGGACTTTAACTGTAAGCGACACAAGTATACGAAAAACAAAGGTATTGTTTCCTATTTTTTTCCTGATGTTTATTTAAAATTTTATATACATTTTTATAAACCTTTTTTTTTATTATTATTATTATTTCCTACTTACTAAGGCATGTTGACAATAACGTCTTCAACATTGTCTATGACCAGATATGTTTTTAGTGGACTTTCAAAATTTGCTTTGCTTCAGAAAGTATGAAAATATAGAGTTATGATGTTTTTTTTTAATATGATTTAGTCGAGTTAGTTTAGCATCAAACACAATGTTAATTATCGGACCTAAAAACCCCACATGTAATAACCTAGAACACTATCTAACACTTGACGGCTGCTCTGTCAATTCTTCTTCATCAGTTAGGAACCTAGGTGTGCTGTTTGATAGCAATCTTTCATTTGAAAGCCATGTTTCTAGTATCTGTAAAACTGCGTTTTTCCATCTCAAAAACATATCTAAATTGCGACCTATGCTCTCAACGTCAAATGCAGAAATGCTAATTCATGCGTTTATGACCTCAAGGTTAGACTATTGTAATGCTTTACTGGGTGGTTGTTCTGCACGCTTGATCAATAAACTACAGTTGGTCCAAAATGCAGCAGCTAGAGTCCTTACTAGAACCAGGAAGTTTGACCATATTAGCCCGGTTCTGTCAACACTGCACTGGCTCCCTATCAAACATCGGATAGATTTTAAAATCTTGTTAATTACTTATAAAGCCCTGAATGGCTTAGCTCCTCAGTACTTGAGTGAGCTCTTATCACATTATAGTCCTCCACGTCTGCTGCGTTCTCAAAACTCTGGCCATTTGATAATACCTAGAATATCAAAATCGACTGCGGGCGGCAGATCCTTTTCCTATTTAGCGCCCAAACTCTGGAACAATCTACCTAACACTGTTCGGGAGGCAGACACACTCTGTCAGTTTAAATCTAGATTAAAGACACATTTCTTTCACCTGGTTTACACATAACACACTAATACACTTCTATTATTCAAATCCGTTAAAGGATTGTTAGGCTGCATTAATTAGATCAACCGGAACCGGGAACACTCCTCATAACACACGATGTACTCGTTACATCGTAAGAAGAATGGCATCTACGCTAATATTTGTCTGTTTCTTTATTATTCTGTTTCTCAGTCCGTGTCCGGATCAGATGGTGGATCGGCGCCGGGAGATGATGTCTGTGACCCTGATCGTCAGCGGAGGCCGGACACCTGGATGAGCCCCGGGGACATATCCCCAGTGAAGACCTCGACTTAAATACAATAAAACTTAAAATTAAACAAAATAACTATAAATATAATAAAATACCTAACTACATAATACTATTACTGTTAGAAATTGCAACAATATAAAAATAGAAATATAATACATTTATACATTTAAAATTTAATTAAAACAATGAGTAAAAAAATAAATAATATCCTGGCCAGAGGAGAACTGGCCCCCCGACTGAGCCTGGTTTCTCCCAAGGTTTTTTTCTCCATTCTGTCACAGAGGGAGTTTTGGTTCCTTGCCGCTGTCGCCTCTGGCTTGCTCAGTTGGGGACACTAAATTTTTTACGATTAACGTCAATTTTATTTCATAGATACTATTTAAACTAAACTGAGCTAGACAATGACATCTCTGAATTCAATAATGAAATGCCTTTAACTGAAAATTGAGTGTTTAATCTTATTATTATACATTACTGACACTCTATCCTCCAATTTGATACTGTTAAGTGCTTTGACACAATCTGTATTGTTAAAAGCGCTATATAAATAAAGGTGACTTGACTTGACTTGACAATGTAATTTTCAGCAATTGAGATCTGGCAGGCAGCAACAGCACATTTTTCCGCTTGGGCGAGCGCTTCGCGGACAGCTTACCTATCGCATGAAATCAGCCGTATACCAGCAAACCACTGAGAATGCGCTACAGTCCTGACAAGTCATAGCGACAGAGCGGAGGCGAGAAAGCTGCGGAGAATCCGCTTACCTGGAAGCTTCTGTAACTGACATAGATTTACAGAAAATTACCATTTCAAATAAATAATTTTACATACTTATTCCCAACACTTTATTAAGCTTTAAGTCACATCTCAAATGACAAGGGATCAACTTATAATCATGTTTATATTAATTAGCCCGTGAACTCATTCTCTCAGACGGCCTGGGTATGCGGCGCATTCGCAGCTTATATGAACGGAACGCCACTGCCATAAAGGTGTTTTACATGCACCATGTAAGCCGGGGATGTTTTCTTTAGTGTTCCCCCACAATACAACGAGAGAGAGAGAGAAAGAGACACACACAATTTCAACTGTTCATATTGGGCAGATTAAATTGTATATTGTACATATTTTAAAACTAAAGACTCACAGCAGCCAAACTTATATTAGAAAACAGAGAGTCCAGGCTCTGCTTCTGATTGGATGAGACACTGTAACTGTAAACAACCAAACGCCATCAAGCTGAACTGTTCTGGGCAACATTTCCATTAGTTTGAATGACACTCATGTCAATAAGTCCTGGCCAATATATCCACCATGGTATAATCAGCATAGCAAAACATCTTGACATTTTTTTTACAGTCGCACCTACAGACCAGCCCGACTGAGGTGAAATGTGACATTTTGATGATAACTAATTCTCTAGAAGAAGTTGGTTTCTGATAGACTGGCATGGCAAGTAAGATGAGGTGTGCTGAATAAATGACTAATACTGATAGAAAAAAAAGCCTTCCTTTGGTTTTATTTGGCAGTTTGTTCCCTGTAAGTTGTAATGAATAAAAACAAGCAACGAGCACAACGTGAAAGGCTACAATCAAATGATTCTGCTGAAAAACTCCGGTTTTCAAAAGCCTCTTCCGGGAAACCGCTTTGCTTTTCAGCAAAGACTTTAAAAGCTAAAAGTTCTTCAACAGGATGAAGAAAGTTGAAAGAATAAAAGGGACAAAAGAGGAAGGAGTGCACAGGACAAAAACATGTGAACCGGGGAAACTCAGGAAATCACCCTTGAATCACACCCAAACTGACCTCAAACTGGGAAAAACAGGAGCATCTCATGCATCCCTGCTCCTCATGCTCCTCATGCACATGTTAGGAAACACGGCCGTCACTAGAGGAGATCAGCGAAAGTGATCTGCTACTTCAAGACTGTATAATTTATCAGCTCGGAGAGCTGTTTTGGAGCATTTCTGATATTTAATTTCTTTTTTTTATAAAAATAAGATCAAATAAAAAAACACTGGAAATCTACATGGTATGAAAAACGTGGCAATTTAATGTCTGTGGCGGCTAATATTAGCTTCTGTTCTGTACCCACTTGAAACTCCCAATTTTGAACTCAGTTGTCACTCTCAAACATGACATTTATATTTATTAATTTAGCAGATGCTTTTATCCAAACTGACTTACAAATGAGGAATATAACAACGCAATTCATCTTAAGAAGGCTATAACACAAGAAGTGCTAAAAATAGATTTTATTTTGGTTTCTCTTGACTAAAAAATGTACAAACCCACAGATTTTCAAAATTACTAGTTGGCAGATTGTTTAAATAATCAATTCCTCCGTTTTCTGAAGGAAGCCCAGTATAATTAGGCTGGTTTTAAGTTAATCTGACTCCAAACAGATTACAGCGCTAACCTCTGTAATAACATGATACAGCTGCCTTTATATTAGGAAGAGGCTCCCTGACAAGACAATAATGATATGCCCTTGACCCCAAAAGTTTAAAAACCCTAAAACTTATTGACCTCACTGACTATATGGTTATTGGATGAATACTCAACTAGTCAACCATCATGCCACACCCCTTCTCTTGACAAAAATTTAACTGGGCCAATTTATGACAGTCTAAGATCAGACTTCCAGCATCACAGAGATGAGGCATTATCATCAGCAATGATGATCATAAACAATTCCCTGATCCGCCTGCTCATTCAGTACATACAGGTGGTTCACAAAAATATTCATTTATTTATTCATTCATTCATTTCAGTAGTTCATGGGCTGGGCAAAACACAGTGGATATTGAAGAACACTCCTGAAGCACAGCAGCAGATCGTTAGAGATGTTCGAATAAACCTAATAATGCTCGACTGGAGAGCAGTGGTAAAAATTCCACTTCTATCCTATACAAAGTCTCTTCAGAAGCCACTACTGTCATCTCTATGCCAAACACAACATAGTTTAATGGGTGCTTGGAATTAATAACAATGCAATTCTTCCTCACTTACTTTTGTGCAATCAATTTGTAAAACCAATAATACAATGACCCTATCCATAATTTGTCACCCACTGTGAATTTGTGATTGTTATCACTGTTGTGTAGTTATGTTTGTCCCTCTGTGTCAGAGGAACAATTTTGTTTTCCTAACCTAATCAAAACACTTGGACTTGATGACCTTCGCAGACAGCTTTGACCTTTTAAGGCAGGGCAGTCCATGAAAAGGGAGAATATGAGGAAATATGGGAACAAGGAAACGTTACGTTGAAGAAAATCATCACATTTCCAGGATCACCTGCCAGGTGCATATGCTGCCAGCTGTAACGATTGAAGTTATTAATAAAGGTCATTTGCCTAAAAATAACAATGTCAAACAAACATCACTAACAATCTATTAAAGAAATAGAAACAGCAATGTAAATATGACCTGTCAATATTTGTTTGAAAAAAAAAAAAAAAATCCTACTCTACATATCATGCATTTAAAGAGATAATCATCTAAAAATGTAAACTTTGTCATTATGTACTCAGCATCGCGTTTCCGCGATCTGTTTAAGCTTAAAATACTTTTGAGAAACGCTGAGATACATCTATTGGGTTTCCAGCAATCTTCATATTTTGTGTTTAACAGAAGAAACAAAAGTCATACGGGTTTGAACAACATGAGGGAGGTAAATGATAACAGAAGCTTTGTTTTGGAGTGATCTATCTTTGTAATATGTTTTCCAAAAAAAAAAAAAAAAAAAAATTGGATGATGACATTCTAGTTTAACAGAATCCATGAAAAACATTCTAATTTAATTCAATTCAATTCAAGTTTATTTGTATAGCGCTTTTCACAATACAAATCGTTGCAAAGCAGCTTTACAGGAAATTAAGCTTCTACAATATATTTATATATTGTAGAAACTTAATATATTTAACTTATGGCGAAATTTGGTAGTTCTGTATGTTGTCTGAGGGTAGGCTTCATCTGAGGTCCTCTGAGGGGTTGGCATCATTTCTTCTCAGGTGTTCTGGATCCAGACTGAAGCTTGTGTAAATCCTAGTTACCACGGGATGTTAATCCTGTAGCAGAAACAGAGAAACAAATAGAGACATAATTAGCGTAGCTGCTGTTCCAACCAAGCAAAAAGACATACATAAATTTAAGACATACAATAGCACTCCGACAGAAAACACGCATTTGTGTAATTGGACTTTTTGACAGAATCTGACAGTTGCACCGGCTGCTCGCGCTCGTAACGCTTCACAAGAACACTCTGAAGAAGGAAAAGGACTGAATTTGCCATGCAAGTTACTTACATAGTCCCATTTGATGAATTTGTCGCCGGTCCTCAGGCTCTCGCGCACCGAAACGCGTTTGAGCTGCAGCGCGTGAACTCCAGGCTGCGCTCCTGCCATCTGGCGCTGCTTCTGAACAGATCTGACACAAGCTATGTTTCCATCCACCTATTTTTATGCGCATTTTGGACTATCGCATAAAAAATTCGCTGGATGGAAACGCCAAGATGCGCATAAATTCTGAAAATGCGCATAAAAAAATTATGCGCACAACTGAGTAGGATAAACTTTTTATCCGATAAGAAAAAATGCGCATAAACTTCGATGGAAACACATTTACCGAATAAATTCCTCCATGCGCATCAAAAAAGTCATGTGACTTTGCGCTATGAGACGGGATAACTTGACTAACCAGCTGACCGATCTCGTTCACAGCATCTATAAGTTGTTGTAGTCACTCTGAAAAGCCTGAGCAAAGTCTGTCATCAAAGTATTTCTGTATAATTGTCTTACACGACTGTGTTCCCAAACAGCTGGCATCCTCCGAACGCAGTGACAGCATTTATTGTGTTACGTCTGCTCTCTCTGAGGCGCAAGTAATTTATATTATATATGAAAATTATTATATTCAATGGCTTCTCCTATATTCTTAGTGATATTTAGTCCCACAGTTTACCAGGAAGTGACGATTTTGTTCTCTTTGACTCGTTGGATGGAAACGGTGCTTTATTCGCATATGTTTTATGCGATATTCCAGTTTTGCGCATAATTTAAATTCGAATCTTTGGATGGAAACATAGCTACATTCACTGCTGCTCTGCACAGATCTGATCTGAGACACATGCACTGCTGCGCCTCTGAGAGAGCACTCAGTGCTCGCTCCCGTGCCTCGTGCGCGTGACTGGTGCAGTTGTCGTTTCACAATTACGCGCACAGAGATCAGATGCGCGCTCTCGTTCAGGAGCGCATCATGAACATTCGCCTTTTTGCGCGCAAACTCACAGAGATAAAACCGTGAAATACAGATGATCTGAGCTTTTGTTCTACAGTACGACGCGATTAGAAAGAGTTTAATGGTTTGATGTCATGTGCCGTTTTAAGTCGTCTTCATTTTCTATAGGCTAATCTACGTAGTCTAATAAAACAGAATTTAGCATTTAAAGTGTTATTAATGCATCTCTCTTACAGATAAATTCATTAATTTACTGGCATCAAACCCAATTATAAATGGCATCAAACCCAAAAATATAGTATATAAATAATAATTAAAAAAATTATTATTTCTGTGGTTCACAGAATAATAGTGAATTATTAATGAATTATTATGGACTTATTATTAAGTTTCAGTACTACATTTATATAACATGGGAAGTCATTCTGAAAAAACAAGTGGTAGTGGAAATATTAAAACTTACCGAGACTGCATTGGGAAGTTAGCAGGCTGTTTTTTATAACTAAATTAAAAGTACAAGTTAAGAAATATAACAGAAATATGACAATAACCCTAACCTTAATACCAACATTTTAATTGGTCTTCAATTTAACTCAGACGGTTTATGGTTATTATGGTTATCTTAGAGTACAAAACTTAACATTCTCAACTCAACAAATCTTAACTGATGGGCTGTAATTTAAAGGTTGAGGCTGGAAGTGCAAATATTTATTCAACAGGGTTTTGAATTTGAAGTTGAGTTGCAACACTTACTTCAATGTTCAATGCTCTGATGCCATCTTGTGGTTCACTTATCACTTACTGTGGATATTTCCTACTGTTCGATAGTTTGGGTTCAGCAATTTATTATTTTTTTTTGTTGTTATTTGTTTCTGAAAGACGTGTCTTCTGCTCACCAAGACTGCATTTTTTTTAGTAAAAAAAAAAAAAAAAAACAAACACAAAAAACACAAATATTGCGAAATATTATTACAATTAAAAATAACTGTGTTCTATTTTAATATATTTTAAGATGTAATTTTCATATGATAAACCGATTAGCTACTCAGGAATCATTTCTTGTTATTATCTTTGTTTAAAATGGTTGTGCTGCTTAATAAAATATGGAAACAGCAATGCAGTGTCTGTTTACTTTGAAGTTTGAGGAACAGTATTCATTTGTAACACATGGTTACTGTCATAGTTCATATTAAATTAGTGCATCCTTCTTGAATAAAGGTATACATTTCATTTATTTAAAATAAACTGCAACACACAAACACACACACACACACACACACACACACACACACACACACACACACACACACAGGAAGGACTCTCTGCTTCAAACCAGCCGCGGTTTGAAATCAGTGATGCGCGATTATTACAACAGTCACAATAATAAACGAGAGACGCGCTTTCTGAGTGTTTCATTCACTGGCGAGACTTCACATAATGCACTGTTTTTGGTAATAATGCAACATAATCGTCTCTTTTACAGAAATAAATACAAATAACAAATACATTAAAAAGGCAAGTAAATCGAAAACAATATTTGTCTAATATTGTTGCTGCTGTTTCTCGTTAGTTTTGGGCTGTTCAGAGAGATTTCATTGTATAGATTTCATTAAATCTGAATTCACGCTTGCGTGCTTGTGTATGGCAAGCCGTTTTGACTTTTATTCATTCTCAGGAAATGAATTCTTGATATCAACAACTGAATTTTTACTAGTAACAATGTTAATTCTTGATATCAGCAATGACGTCATCACTCGCAGAAATTCAATTCTTGATATCAGCAATTAAATTCCTACTAGTAAAATATATTATTCTTGACATCAAGAATTTATATCATGGTAATGGCAATAGGCAAGCCGTTTTGACTTTTATTAATTCGCAGGATAAGAATTCTTGATATCAACAATTCAGTTTTCACTAGTTAAAATGCTAATTCTTGATATCAGGAATTAGATTTTTACTAGTAACAATTGTAATTTTTGATATCAACAATTGAATTTTCACTAGTAAAAATGTTAATTCTTGATATCAACAATTCAATTTTCACTAGTTAAAATGCCAATTCTTGATATCTGTAATTGTATTTTCACTAGTTAAATGTCATCATAGGCTGGGTCCATGTACGTTGCATTCATTCGTTTTTTGATATAAAACTGAAAAAAGAAACATGAGAAAATGGCACCATTTTTTTTTTTTTTTTTTTTTTTCAAAAAAATTAAAAAACAAGAAATCGCCTTGATTTGCCGTTTTTACATTCAGGGGTAGAAAATGGATAAACAGCTTGAATGTTCGATTTCCACGTGTGGGAGGGAATTAAACGCCCCTTTTCACTGATTGGTCAAGCAAAAACGAAACTGTGCTGTCATCATGTCATTCTGTACTGTGTAACAGAATAAGAGTCCTCCGCTGTTAAAGCGTTTATTGCAACTCCTGGATTTCGTCTCTCTCTCATCAAACAACCAGACTAACAAATGAACGGGGTTCACTTCTGTGTAGGCATAGATTCTCTATGGCAATTATTAGGTGCTTATTGCAGAAATATGTATGTACCTCGGATCTGCAGTCACATTACCCTTTTAGTCTATTTCTTTGGCGCACCGCACATTTTATTTAGCTGTCCAGTTATCAAAATCTATGTGACAAAGCTGCGTGACGCACTGGACAACACGGGGCGAATGCATTTACATTATAGTGAAGCTCAGAGCAGTATTGATTTTAGTATATCCAGCAGTCATAACTTTTATTTTAGACAGTACCATTTCATTAATAATGAGTATAAACTGATTTAATTTTAGACATAAAACAGTCTGTTTTATTTGACTTAAAACACAGGCGTTTCATTCTTGAATGAATTCAAGTCTTTGAATGAATCGTTTGAGTGAGTGGTTCAATGACCCATTTGCTTTGCTCCTGAACAAATCAGCATTTTGAACGAATCTGTTGAATTGATGACTCTATGACTCATTTATCAACACAATGACTTGCCGCCACCTACTGGCGATGTAACTTCATAATTCAAGTATCCAATTGTTTAATTTTGTCACTCATTTCATATTTCTGTAGGCTATTCAAAATGTTTTTGATTAAAACATTAATCTCATTCCATAATGAAATTGCTGTGTTAATGCATTTACTGCCGTCTGAGCAGCATTAATTGTGTAAATACATTAACTTAAGATGCAGCTTCTGTGCCACAGTGATGGCTTTGGCTGGTACTGATTTCATTGGTAACACCTATAATGTCATATTTTTCAAATATTGACTAAATTCAGGAATTTAATATTAAAGGTGACAGGCATATTTTATAAAGTTAGAAAAATGCCCTTTTCTATAAAAATAGCATGTATTATATACATGTGTAATGTGCCGTCAGATATTAACAGTATCATATAAATTTCTCTATGAAAAAAACTCGAAATAATAATCAAAACGGTAAGATAGCTTTATTTTCACACTAAAATTGATACTGGTCTGCACTTCACTATAATGTAAATGTCACGCAGCTTTGCCACACAGATTTTGATAACTGGACAGCTAAATAAAATGTGCGGTGCGCCAAAGAAATAGACTAAAAGGGTAATATGTCTGCAGATAAGCAGTACATTTTTTTTTTTTTTTTTTTTTTTTAATATCGTTGTATTTACATGAATGAGTTGTCATATGCGTACCCAAATTCGTGCCGGCGTTTCTCTTTGTTTAAAGGTGGGTGTTTTTTTTTTTTTTTTTTTTTTTTTTTTTTTTAACTGTACATTTTGATGTATTATTATGTACACCGACACATTTGATGAGCCAACATATTTGTACTCTCTGCCCAATTCGGCTCGGATTTTCTTGACCATTGGGAGCAAGCGTGATACACATTGTAATGTCCTAATACTTGCATTATTTTTTATGTAACGTTCCAGTTCTTGAAGTATCGGTGAACAAGATGAATGTTAAAGTCTTTTGAACCTCTTTCTCATGTCTATCTCAGCCATTTCAATGTTACGTTAAATATGATACTGAACTGATATTGTCACGGTGCACACACGAGGGAAGCGAGGAGACGAGGGTAAACTCAAAATACAGTATTTAATTAAATCCAAATGACAGACAAAACAAAGTACGGCAAGACAAGGCAGGAATGACACACAGGAACACCAGGGGTAACAAGTAGACCAGACGAAAATGAACTGAATGGGCAAGAACTAAATACACATAATAATTATACACACACCTGAATTAAATGACAAACAATCAGACTAGACGAGGACAGGAACAGGAAGGACCAAATAAGGGCATGACAGGGGAAAAACACAAGACAAGACAGACACAATACTGACAGATACACTCTTCTGAAAGTTAAAGCATGAATATGCAGCAGTCTCTCAATTGTAGTGGGTTCGGAGTGGAATGGACAGTGATTTAATAAGAATTATAATCTTGCCCATCTGGTTCATTACTTATTATTATTATTATTATTATGCTATTTTATATTATTATTATTATTATTATTATTATTATTATTATTATGCTATTTTATTATTAGGCTATATTGTTGTTGTTGTTGTTGTTGTTTTACTTTGTAACTATAAATGTGTTTATTTAAGACCTAACAACAATTGTATCATAAAATAATTAATAAATAATTTTCTGTTTTGGAAATGTGTGTCTCTACTATCCCTTTTAACACTGAGTGTTGTTTTGGCAAAACAACACAAAATAAAATGGAATAGAGACTATATGTTATCTCCAAAGAGATAAATAAAATGGTGTCTTCATAGTACAGCACTATTTAATCATGTCTGGAGACTTGACAAGTGTGTTTTATTGGGGTAAATGTGAAAAAAAAAAAAAAAACACTGTAATGACTGCTACACTATGGTTATACACATTTATAGCATTTATTTTAAATAAAACTGAAAAAAAAAAAAAAAAAAGACCAGGCTTAGAAATTTCCTTAATTTGTGGATCCCTCTAGTGGATAAAATTAATAATACAGCCTTCATCTTCCAGTTGAAATGGCTGATAGTTTAGAATTTGATTTTGGCAGTGGCTATTGGAATTCAATGAATACAATGAATTCTATTTACACTATTTAATAATTGGAGTATTTTTTGCAGTAATAGTACTAGATTAAAGTAATAGTTTGATGCTGTTTATACTACTTATTGTGTAACGAGGAGTCAGTGGCGTTAGGCTCCATGTGCAGCTTTATTAAAACAGAATGCAAGTCAAACAGGCAGAATTCAATTACGAGCTTCAAACACAATGTAGACAGGGCAGAATCAAAGTCGGAGTTCGGGCTGAAGATCAGGGCTGGCGGCAAACACCCAGGATAATCAAATAACAAGGCAGGTTGAATCAGCGTAGGCAGGCAGCAGAGAATCAGAGTCCAGTCCAGGTCATACACGGGAGAAACGCTCGGAAATGTTTGCATGGCAAGACAAGACTTCGCAATGAGGTGACTGGGAGAACAGCTTAAATGGGCCAGAGTCAATATGAAACACCTGTGCAGGTAATCAGCCACAGGTACGAGGTATTATGGGAATTGGAGTTCGTGACAGTTAATACTCAGGTGACGTTTCCCTCTGGTGACGATCGGAGGGAGCCACAGAGGCTGAATTCGTGACAGAGCCCCTTCCTTGTGAGCAGCTCCTGATGCGAGGAGGCAAACGACGCCGGGGTCTTCCTTGAGGTCTTGGGGCAGGTCAAGTCAAGTCAAGTCACCTTTATTTATATAGCGCTTTTAACAATACAGATTGTGTCAAAGCACTTAACAGTATCAAATTGGAGGATAGAGTGTCAGTAATGTATAATAATAAGATTAAACACTCAATTTTCAGTTAAAGGCATTTCATTATTGAATTCAGAGATGTCATTGTCTAGCTCAGTTTAGTTTAAATAGTATCTATGAAATAAAATTGACGTTAATCGTAAAAAAATTAAGTGTCCCCAACTGAGCAAGCCAGAGGCGACAGCGGCAAGGAACCAAAACTCCCTCTGTGACAGAATGGAGAAAAAAACCTTGGGAGAAACCAGGCTCAGTCGGGGGGCCAGTTCTCCTCTGGCCAGGATATTATTATTTATTTTTTTACTTATTGTTTTAATTAAATGTTAAATGTATAAATGTATTATATTTCTATTTTTATATTGTTGCAATTTCTAACAATAATAGTATTATGTAGTTAGGTATTTTATTATATTTATAGTTATTTTGTTTAATTTTAAGTTCTATTGTATTTAAGTCGAGGTCTTCACTGGGGATATGTCCCCGGGGCTCATCCAGGTGTCCGGCCTCCGGCGACGATCAGGGTCGCAGACATCATCTCCCGGCGCCGATCCACCATCTGATCCGGACACGGACTGAGAAACAGAATAATAAAGAAACAGACAAATATTACCGTAGATGCCATTCTTCTTACGATGTAACGAGTACATCGTGTGTTATGAGGAGTGTTCCCGGTGCCGGTTGATCTAATTAATGCAGCCTAACAATCCTTTAAGGGATTTGAATAATAGAAGTGTATTAGTGTGTTATGTGTAAGCCAGGTTAAAGAAATGTGTCTTTAATCTAGATTTAAACTGACAGAGTGTGTCTGCCTCCCGAACAGTGTTAGGTAGATTGTTCCAGAGTTTAGGCGCTAAATAGGAAAAGGATCTGCCGCCCGCAGTCGATTTTGATATTCTAGGTATTATCAGGCAGGTCTGTCCGGGTGGTCTCTATGGAAGTCTGTGGTAAGTGAAGGGTCTAGGATATCATCAGCATTGACCCAGGACCGTTCCTCTGGACCGTACCCCTCCCAGTCCACGAGATACTGGAGGAATCTGCACAACGACGAGAGTCCAGGATTTCTCGGACCTGGAATGCCTCCTGGCCATCAACGACGATGGGAGGGGCCCTCTGGTCACCAGCCTCGTCTAGGACCTCCACTCCTCTCGGACCACCAGCGGGCTTGAGAAAAGAGACATGAAAGGTGGGTGAGATACAGTAATGAGCAGGTAAGGCTAATCTGAATGAAACTGGAGTGATTTGTCTGATGATTTTGAAGGGACCCACGTACCTGGGATTAAGCTTTTTGCAAGGTAACCGGAGTCTTAGATCACGGGTGGACAACCAAACCCATTGCCCTGGCTGGTAGTTGGGGTTGGCACGCCTGTTCTCTGGTGCGACAAACTGCTCTTTGTAGATGGACGTGAGCATCGTTCCATATCTCCTCACTGCGTTGTAACCATGAGTTGACTGCAGGTAAGTCTGAGGGTTCTCCAGACCATGGAAACAATGGGCGTTGGAAGCCTAGGACACATTGGAATGGAGTGATACCTGAAGATGGTTTGCGGAGTAAATTTTGGGCATACTCGGCCCACAACAGATAGCGACTCCAGTCGGACTGATTCTTATGGCAGTATGAACGAAGGAAGCGGGTGAGTTCTTGGTTCAGCCGTTCCACTTGTTCATTGGCTTGAGGATGGTACCCAGAAGTGAGGCTGACATTTATGTTTAGTTGACGACAGAAGGCTGACCAGACACGGGAGGTGAACTGCGGACCCCGATCAAAAACTACATCCTCTGGCAGACCATAGAACCCGAATACATAGTTGCAGAGAACTTCAGCGGTTTCTAGGGCAGTGGCAAGTTTGGGAAGTGGTATCAGCCTGCAGGTCTTGGAGAAGCGATCAATTACAGTGAGGATAGTAGTGTGGCCCTGAGAGGATGGTAAGTCAGTCACAAAGTCAATGGCTATGTGTGACCATGGGCGTTGTGGGATGGGTAACGGATGAAGGAGCCCAGCAGGTAGTTGATGCGGAGACTTAGATGTATTGCAGACGGTGCAGTTCTGGATGAACGTGATAGTGTCAGTTCGTAGTGTGGACCACCAGAACTTGTTGTTGAGGAGTTGTAATGTGGCTGCAATACCTGGATGACCGGAGCAGGGATTCGAGTGGACCATTTGCATCACTCTCTGTCTTAAGACCTGCGGAACGAACGTGAGTTTGTGTGGAGTTTCAGCCGATGGAGGATCAGTGACCTGAGCTTCGGTGATTTCGCTCATTATGTCCCACTGCACGGGTGCGAGAATGATGGTGGATGGAATAATGAGTTCTTGATCTGGGGATTGGGAGTCAGACTCATGGAGACGAGAGAGAGCCTTGGTATTTTTAGAGCCGGGACGGTATGTAATTTTGAAGTCGAATCTGGTGAAGAAGAGTGACCATCTTGCTTGTCGGTGGTTGAGTCTCTTGGCTGATTTCAGATACTCTAGGTTACGGTGGTCAGTGAGAACAGTGAATGAATGTTTTGCCCCTTCCATCCAGTGACGCCACTCCTCGAATGCTGCCTTCATAGCGAGGAGTTCGCGGTTGCCAACGTCATAATTCTGCTCTGTCGGGTTCAGTTTGTGGGAGAAGAACGCACGGGGGTATAGTTTGGAAGGATCACCCTGGCGTTGTGAGAGCACTGCTCCAATGCCTGTACTGGAAGCGTCTACTTCCACAATGAATTCGAGATCTGGGTCGGGATGATGCAGGATAGGAGCGATTGTGAATCTCTCCTTCAGTGACCGGAATGCTGCTATTGCCGCCGAAGACCAGGAGAGACGTTGGGTTCCCTTCTTGATCATGGACGTCATGGGGGCAGCGATCGTACTGAAGTTACGGATGAACCATCGATAGAAGTTAGCGAATCCTAAGAAGCGTTGTAGTTCTTTGAGAGTGGTAGGCTGGGGCCAGTTGACTACTGCTCGCACCTTCTGTTCGTCCATGGCGACCCCTCCTGAACTGATTACATACCCGAGGAAGGAGATGGTCTCTTGATGGAACTCGCATTTCTCTGCCTTGGTGTACAGTTGGTGTTGTATGAGGCGTTTCAGGACTGGTCTGACGTGTCTGACATGTTCCTCATAGGTTTCGGAGTAAATCAGGATGTCGTCGATGTAGACAATTACCCATTGGTTCAGCATGTCTCTGAAAACGTCGTTAATGAATGCCTGGAACACTGAAGGACTATTGGACAGCCCGAACGGCATAACAAGATACTCATAGTGCCCGTAGTGGTGGAAAATGCCGTTTTCCATTCATCCCCTTCACGAATGCGGATGAGGTTGTAGGCACAACGAAGGTCCAGTTTGGTAAAATATCTAGCTCGTCTGAGTTGTTTGAGGGCTGCGGGAACGAGTGGTAGAGGGTAACGGAACTTGCTAGTGATGTCGTTGAGAGACCGGTAGTCGATACAGGGACGAAGACCTCCATCTTTCTTCTTGACAAAGAAGAACCCGGCCAATGCGGGTGACATGGAGGGACGGATGAAACCCTTGGCGAGGTCCTCCTCAATGTATGATTTCATAGCCTCTGCCTCGAACGGAAAGGCTCTGCCCTTGGGAGGTTGTGATCCTGGGAGGAGATCTATGGCACAGTCGCTGGCTTGGTGAGGAGGTAAGTGCGATGCTTTAACTTTGCTGAAGGCTTCGGCTAGATCTTGATATTCACTGGGTAATGGGTCTTTCAAGGAAGTCTCACTCCCCCTCTTGACGGACATGCTGCAGAGACAATTTTGAAGGCAGAAGTCTGACCATTGAATGATTTGTTTCTTAGTCCATAAGATAGAGGGGTTATGCTGCTCCAGCCATTGAAGGCCGAGGATGATGGGGTTTTGTGGAGATTGGAACACAAACAGGCGGATGGTTTCAGTGTGGAGAAATCCGGTACTCAATTGGAGATTTTCAGTGGTGAATTGAATGCAACTGGAGCCCAGGAGTCGGCCATCTAGTGCTGCGACTGGCAAGTGAGAGTCACAGGGAACAAGAGGGATATTATTATTTTTAGCGAATGACACAATGAAATTTCCTGCAGCACCTGAGTCGATCAGGGCTACCATCTCCATAACCCTCCCACTGATCTCCAGAGTGACTGCAATCTCTAAACTGGTAGCAGATTTAGAAATTACACTCACCGCAGCAGGGTTGCGAGATGGACGAGTGGGACAGGATGCTCGTAGATGTCCAGGCAAGCCGCAATACAAGCATAAGCTCTGTCGATTGCGTCTCTTTCTCTCCTCCTCGCTGATGCGTGTGAAGCCAATTTGCATGGGTTCTACATCTGAGTATGCTGCTGAGGGTACAACGGGGAATGCAGGCAGACAGTTGGTGCGACGAGAGCGGAGGAGGAGAGACTTTCCCTCTTCGCGACAGTCGAGTTCGGACTGTAGCTCCGTATTCAAGCCGGTAATGAAGTTTGAGGGGATCATCTGGCCACCGCGTCTGAGCTGCGAGAGTGTGAAATGAGAGAGCGTAGTCAGCCGGCGAAGTCCTTCCTTGACGGAGAGACAGTAGTTGCTCACCCGCCTCCTTTTCTCCAGCGGGGTGCTCGAACACCTCCTTGAAACATTGAATAAATGCCCTGAACGAAGGGAAGGTTGGCCTATCTTCGCTCCACACCACAGTGGCCCAATCCAGTGCTCTCCCCGAGAGAAGCGAACACACGAATGCGATGCGACTCTCGTCTGTAGGATACAGCATGGGTTGTTGGTTGACAAACATTGAACATTGGAGTAAGAAGCCCTTACATTTGGTTGGAGATCTGTCAAATTTCTCTGGGAAGGAGAGACGAGGGCTGGCGGTGGTGGAAGTGGCGTGTGCTTGAGGCAGGCTGGGAGGTGGAGCAGAAGCATTGGACGCTTGGAGACAAAGCGCTTGTAAAGTCTATACCAGTTCTTCGGTTACTGAGGTCAGCCGGTTGAGCTGTTGTTGGTGTGTGGCCAGGACTGACGCTTGGGCAGAGACCTCGGTGGTGAAGTGGTAGAATGCTGCTGGATCGAAGTCTGGCGAAGTCTTCTGTAACGAGGAGTCAGTGGCGTTAGGATCCATGTGCAGCTTTATTAAAACAGAATGCAAGTCAAACAGGCAGAATTCAATCACGAGCTTCAAACACAACGTGGACAGGGCAGAATCAAAGTCGGAGTTCGGGCTGAAGATCAGGGCAGGCGGCAAACACCCAGGATAATCAAATAACAAGGCAGGTTGAATCAGAGTCCAGTAAATAGTCCAGGTCATACATGGGGAGTCATACACGGGAGAAACGCTCGGAAATGTTTGCATGGCAAGACAAGACTTCACAATGAGGTGACTGGGAGAGCAGCTTAAATGGGCCAGAGTCAAAATGAAACACCTGTGCAGGTAATCAGCCACAGGTACAGGGTATTATGGGAAGTGGAGTTCGTGACAGTTAAAACTCAGGTGACGGTTCCCTCTGGTGACGATCGGAGGGAGCCACAGAGGCTGAATTCGTGACATATTGCAAATAGTGGCCTATATCTGCACCTCAGTATTGTAGTAGGCTACATTATAAAACAGTATACAATAATAAGTTCAAGTTCAAGTTCAAGTTGAGCTTTATTGTCATTCTGCTACATGTGTGGACATATAGTGGAACGAAATGTCGTGCCTCGCAGGACCACGGTGCTACATACTAGTTAAGCATAAGATAAACATACAACAATGCAAATATAGGAAAAACAATAGAGCTATAAAACAGTTTAACCATCTAACTATACATATACTATAAATACTATAATTACTATACCTAGTTGCCTACACATACACAATCTGAGACTGTACAAGAACTTTACATAAATACTGTACATGAAATTGTGCTAAAGATATATTTGTACATGAAAATGTGCAGAAAAATATATATTTTGTACATTAAATTGTTCAGAAGAAAGGTTTTGTGGGAAGCAGTGCATAGTGCAAAAAGATTTAGTAGTGCAATGCTCAAGTAAACATATTATTTTGTAGTGCAATGTTCAAGTAAACATATATTTATCTTATTGAGTTTTTGTAGCAGGGAGTGTTTATAGAAAGTGTCTAGTGTGCATATAGTGGGACGAGTGTGTTACTACAGGTGGTTTGTATAGCCCACTCACCTGTGTGTACCACACTCAGAATTGCACTTAGGAAAATTGTCAATAGTTATTTATGAGTTGGGGGGCTGAGGTGTTCATGGTTTCAGAGGGGGACAGGGAGATTGGAGTTAAGAGCTCCCACAGCCTGGGGAAAAAAGCTGTTGAGCAATCTGACTGAACGAGCTTTGATACTTTGATACTTTGATCCTTCAGAAATCAATCTAATATTCTGATTTGCTGCTCAAAAAACATTTATTATGATGTTGAAAACAGCAGAGTAGAATTTTTTCAGGGTCCTTTGATGAACAGAAAGTTCAGAAGAACAGCATGTATCTGAAATAGAAATCGTTTGTAATAAATGTCTTTGTTACGAATCCTGTGCCTGCCCTTCTGTTCACTCTCCACCAGAGGTCATCCGTCCATCATATTGACTTTCACACTACACAGGCTATTACACTCACACTGGACTTCAGTTCCCACAATACATTTCACCCTAATCACATGCTCACCTGTAACCAATCGCACTGCCTATATAACAGCCATTCACATGTCAGTTGGCTCTTTGTTTACTGTGGGTGTCGCAGAAGAGGAACGCGACACTGCACTCAATTGTGTGATCACAGCCACGCTAGCGCACGCTCACAAAATGGCGGCCACAACAACACCCCGTCATGTTATTGCTGCCAGTCATGAGTCAAGTCAATTCACAGTTGTTCTTAAAGAGCCAAGTCAAGCCTCAGTTGTTCTTAAAGAGCCAAGTCAAGCCACAGTTGTTCTTAAAGAGCCAAGTCAAGCCACAGTTGATCTTAAAGAGCCAAGTCAAGTCACAGTTGATCTTTATGAGCCAAGCCAAGTCACAGTTGATCGTCGTGAGTCAAACCAAGTCACAGTTGCTCGTCATGAATCAAGCCAAGTCACCATTGATCTGCCAGAGTCTCGCCACGTCTCAGCTGATCTGCCAAAGCCTCGTCACGCCTCAGCTGATTTACCAGAGTCTCGTCACGTCTCAGCTGATCTGTCAAAGCCTCGTCACGCCTCAGCTGATCTACCAGAGTCTCGTCACGTCTCAGCTGATCTGTCAAAGCCTCGTCACGCCTCAGCTGATCTACCAGAGTCTTGTCATGTCTCAGCTGATCTGTCAAAGCCTCGTCACGCCTCAGCTGATCTACCAGAGCCTCGTCACGTCTCAGCTGATCTGTCAAAGCCTCGTCACACCTCAGCTAATCTACCAGAGTCTCGTCACGTCTCAGCTGATCTGCCAAAGCCTAGTCACGTCTCAGCTGACCTTCCAGAGTCTCTTCACGTCACCGCTGATCATCCAGAGTCACGTTACGTCTCGGCTGATCTGCCAGGCTCTCATCTCGTCTCAGCTGCTTGTCTAGAGTCTCGTCACGTCACAGCTGCTCGTCCAGAGTCTCGTCACTTCTCAGCTGATCATCCAGAGTCATGTCACGTTCTGTCTGCTACATCCAGATATTCAAGGTCAGTGCTTCGATTTCCCAGTCTGATGTCTAGTGTGAGGGATGTACTGCTGGTGTCTGCACGCGCAGCTGGTATCCCCAAATCCACTCACTCCAACCCTTCTGCCCCTGAACTAATTACCCTGTCTGAAGTGCTTCCCATGATGGGGATCGCTTTATGTTGCGTTTATGTTGCTGCAGTTTCTCCGGAGGTGGCGGCTGATGCTGCAGAACCTCCTGAAGCGGCGGTGCTCTCTTTAATTCCTTGCATGGTGGTGGCGCCCAGTAATGCACTCACAACCTGTCATGTCACGGTCAAAGGTACCATTGACGAACTCTCTGCATTTGTTGAAATTCCCTATGGTACCACTGTGGAACCTCCAGAGGTGGCGGCATCCGCTGCAGAACCTCTGGAGGTGTCAGCGGTATCCACCTGTGAATTCTCGCCCTGTCCTCTCACGGCTAAGGAGGCCATCTGTGAGCTCTTGCCCTGCCCTGTCACGGCTAAGGAGGCCGTCTGTGAACTCTCGCCCTGCCCTGTCACGGCTATGAAGGCCATCTGTGAACTCTCATCCTGCCCTGAAACGGCTATGAAGGCTGTCTGTGAACTCTCGTCCTGCCCTGAAATGGCTATGAAGGCCGTCTGTGAACACTCTTCCTGCCCTGTAATGGCTATGAAGGCCGTCTGTGAACTCTCTTCCTGCCCTGTAACGGCTATGAAGTCCGTCTGTGAACTCTCGTCCTGTCCAGTCACGGCTATGGAGGCCAATTATGAACTGTTGTCCTGTCCCGACCCTATCGAAGAGGCTGCCTCGGAACGCTCAGCCTTGTCTGTTACAACCCTAAAACCCACATTTGAATCCTTAAACCTGCCTGTCATGAGCCCCGAAACAAATAATGCACTCCATAGCTGTCCTGTTAACCCTGTCACTGCCATAGAGACCATTAATGAACTGTTTGCTTACTCTGTTTCCCCTAATGTATGTGAACTGTCTGTCTACCCAGCTTTATTTACTGCATTGTCTGCCCGTTCAGTTGCCACCAGTGAAACTATTTATGAACTTTTCATGTTTCCTACCTTGGTCCTTGTGTCTGTGCATGTTCTTTCTCCTCCTTGTGTCTCTGTGTTCCCTAGGTCCCAGTCCCTGCCATGGTCTTCAGGTCTGTCTGCTCTGCTCTGGTGGTCTTCTGCTCCACCTGTTCCGTCTGCTCCGCCGTGGTGGTCTGCTGTCTGGCTCTGGTGGTCTTCTGCTCCTGTCCCGTCTGCTCCGCCCTGGTGGGCTCCTGTCCCGTCTGCTCCGCCCTGGTGGGTTCCTGTCCCGTCTGCTCCGCTCTGGTGGGCTCCAGTTCTGTCTGCGCTGCCCTGGTGGGCTCTTGCTATGTCTGCTCCACCCTGGTGGACTCCTGCTCCGTCTGCTCCGCCCTGGTGGGCTCCTGTCCCGTCTGCTCCGCCCTGGTGGGCTCCAGTCCCGTCTGCTCTGCCTTGGTGCCCTGTTCTGCCTCGGTCCCCGACCTCTCCACTTCCACGTGGACCTGGCCATTCGCATGCCCTTCCGGGCCGAGTACTGTCTAGCGTATATCGCTCACCTAGTGATAGCTACTCTACGGAGCCAGTTCCCAGTTCTAGTTTCTAGTTCTTAGTTCATAGTCTAGTCTAGTCTTGCCTTGCCTGTTTTCTCGTGTTTCCTGATCCGCGCCGCGTTTTGATTTTGAAACGTGCAGTGCGCATGTTTATTCAACGAAGTCAAACGCCACAAATAAATCAATGTATGGGAAACACTGGAAATGTTTATCAAAATATCGGAAATGTGTTTAAAAATCATATCACTGTTACTGAAAAAAATTATACCATGATACATATTGATATTGAATTATTGTCCAGCCCTAAATACAACTATACAAAAGTGTTTTCTATTAGACGTAAATCAATTAAAACAGCGACCAGTAACACACCTGCTCTTTCTGAGTCCATCATTTGTGCTGTGCAGTGGGGTATGTGAATGATGGCAGTTAAAAAAAAACAAAACACAATTCTTAGCGAATAAGAAGAATAATGGAAATTGCATGTAAACGGGAGTAAGAGCTTTGCTTTTGACATGTAAACATCATAATGCGATTAAGTCCTTACTCTGATTATTGGAAATAATCATGTTATTCGTGTGCATGTAAACATAGTCACTGTTTGAGTGGATCATTATTAAAGACTGTTATTTTGGATTATCTTTGCCTCACCTCATCTTCCTCCTTGGAGTTCCGTTACAGAATAACAGGCCAACACTGTTTGAGCGGCGTTTTTCTTTTTTTTGTTTTGTTTAATTTTTACCATGGACCTTCCCCTCGTAAAACCTCTCTGCCTGGAGCAGGGAGATCGCCCGCTGGCAGCTCACACCCTGGACTTTATTCAGCTCGCGTGCCTTACCCACTATCCAGACCACTCGCTCTGTGTTTTTTATTACACCAGCCTGAGCGAGCAGTCAAAGGCACGTGTTCCAGCAGGCGGTCCTAAAGAGGATTTCGCTGCCTTTGTGGAGTGGGTGCTGGTACACAACGACTCTGCGTTCACCATCGGCCCTGTGGAGGATGATTTCGCCATCAGCCCCACTCCACCACTGCCAGAGACCAGCCCACCACCAGCGAATGATGTGACGGAGGTGTTGCACGAGCCCACCGCAGACCAAGGAGGTCGGCACACCGCGATGGAGGAACTTGGACCGAGGACAAGGTTAGAAGTTACCATCGCCCTGGAGCCTAGTTCTCCACAATGGTCTGACCAGGTGTGTGAACTGGCTACACCGCTGAGCGCTGAGGGAGTATTAGTGGAGTTCGGGGATATGGAGGATTGTCCCGCCCACACTCCCACCGCTATGAGTGAGTACGAACTGGCCTCTGGTGGATATTATGAGGAACTGAAGGACATTTTTTCTATGGACCTGATTGACTTTTTTGGAGAAGTGAGCCCTAAGCCCTTCTCCAGCGACTCCTGTGTGTCATGAATTCCCACCCAGCCTCCCTCTCCCGCCTCCTCACTGAACCAGTCCTTCAGCCCCGTCATCGCTCCTGTCCTTCAGCCGCTCTGCACCTCCTACTTGCCAGCTGGATATACCGAGTATCTTCAGGCCATCAGCTCCATCCTACACAGAGAATCCCCTGTCTCTGCCTCTAACCTCTGTGCCCCCTGCTCCACCTCGGTCCGTCGACACTTTGGCTCCACCTTGGCTCCTCCCTCCCTCGGCTCCACCAGAAACCAACAGCCATACGGCTTCTCCGGGCTCCCTTGTCCCTCCGGCTCTGTCTTGATCAGTTGTCGACCTACCTGCACCTGCGGCTTTGGCTGGCTCCTCCTTCCCCCCGGCTCCGCTTTCATTCTCGGTCCCACCAGCTCATCCTCTGACCTCTGGATTTCCGGTTCCTCCTCAGACGCTCGTCGCCGCGGCTCCTCCTTGGTCTCCAGGACCATCAGCTGAGCATGGGCTCATCGGCTCTTCGGCTCCATCTGAGTCTCCATCAGTGAGAGCTGCATCTCCGTCGGTCTGCCCCAGAGTGGCCATGACTGTCAAGGCGTCATTCCCACCTTGGCTCCTCCCACCTTTGACTCCACCCTGGGGCCTCGTCCTGGTTAGTCTCTGGTTCAACAAGTCAAGTCAAGTCACCTTTATTTATATAGCACTTTTAACAATACAGATTGTGTCAAAGCACTTAACAGTATCAAATTGGAGGACAGAGTGTCAGTAATGTATAATAATAAGATTAAACACTCAATTTTTTGTTAAAGGCATTTCATTATTGAATTCAGAGATGTCATTGTCTAGCTCAGTTTAGTTTAAATAGTATCTATGAAATCAAACTGACAATAATCGCTAGAAATTACGTTTCCCCAACTGAGCAAGCCAGAGGCGACAGCGGCAAGGAACCAAAACTCCCTCTGTGACAGAATGGAGAAAAAAACCTTGGGAGAAACCGAGTTCAGTCAGGGGCTAGTTCTCCACTGGCAAGGATATTATTGTTTATTTATTTATTTATTTTACTTATTGTTTTAATTGAATTTTAAATGTATAAATGTATTATATTTCTATTTTTATATTGTTGCAATTTCTAACAATAATAGTATTATGTAGTTAGGTATTTTATTATATTTTTAGTTATTTTGTTTATTTTTTAGTTTTATTGTATTTAAGCCGAGGTCTTCACTGGGGATATGTCCCTGGGGCTCATCCAGGTGTCCGGCCTCCGCCGACGGTCAGGGTCACTGACATCATCTCCCGGCACCGATCCACCATCTGATCCAGACACGGACTGATAAACAGAATAAGAAAGAAACAGACAAATATTAGCGTAGATGCTATTCTTCTTATGATGTAACGAGTACATCGTGTGTTATGAGGAGTGTTCCCGGTTCCGGTTGATCTAATTAATGCAGCCTAACAATCCTTTAATGGATTTGAATAATAGAAGTGTATTAGTGTGTTATGTGTAAGCCAGGTTAAAGAAATATGTCTTTAATCTAGATTTAAACTGACAGAGTGTGTCTGCCTCCCGAACAGTATTAGATAGATTGTTCCAGAGTTTGGTCGCTAAATAGGAAAAGGATCTGCCGCCCGCAGTCGATTTTGATATTCTAGGTATTATCAAATGGCCAGTGTTTTGAGAACGCAGCGGACGTGGAGGACTATAATGTGATAAGAGCTCACTCAAGTAGTGAGGATCTAAGCCATTCAGGGCTTTATAAGTAATTAACAAGATTTTAAAATCTATACGATGTTTGATAGGGAGCCAGTGCAGTGTTGTCAGAACCGGGCTAATATGGTCATACTTCCTGGTTCTAGTAAGGACTCTAGCTTTTGCATTTTGGACCAACTGTAGTATATTGATCAAGCATGCAGAACAACCACCCTGTAAAGCATTAGTCTAACCTTGAGGTCATAAACGCATGAATTAGCATTTCTGCATTAGACGTTGAGAGCATAGGTCACAATTTAGATATGTTTTTGAGATTGAAAAACGCAGTTTTACAGATACTAGAAACATGGCTTTCAAATGAAAGATTGCTATCAAACAGCACACCTAGGTTCCTAACTGATGAAGAAGAATTGACAGAGCAGCCGTCAAGTGTTAGATAGTGTTCTAGGTTATTACATGTGGGGTATTTAGGTCCGATAATTAACACATGGCTCCTCCTACTCCTGGCTTTCCCTTGGCTCCTCCCACCCTCCACTCCCCCATGGACTTATTTTTTGTATGATTTTTGGTGGGTCCTCTCTCCTGCTCCACACCATCCTCCTGAGCCCCCACCCTCCCTCCTCAGTTTGAACTCTTTACGGCGTGAGGACATTCCTTCCCCGGAGGGGGTGATCTGTCACATGTCTGTGTGTTGATTTTCTGTTGTGACCTAGTTTTTGCCTGTCTCTTGTTAAGTTCATCGTTACCACCTGTTGTTTCATTATTTAGCCCACAAGCCCCTGGGTTTATAAGTCCTGTGTGTTCCCCATTTCAGTTGCCAGTTATTGTCTATGTAACACTGTTGAATGGATCATTATTAAAGACTGTTATTTTGGATTATCTTTGCCTAATCTCATCTTCCTCCTTGGAGTTCCGTTACAGTCATTAGGATATGTCCCCAAAACCTTCAAATTGGCTGTTATTAAGCCTCTCAATTTGACCCCAAATATCTAGTTAATTACAGACCGATCTCGAATCTCCCTTTTCTGTCAAAGATAGTAGAAAAGGTAGTATCCTCACAATTATATTTCTTCCTAGAGAAAAATGGTATCTGTGAGGAATTCCAGTCAGGATTTAGACCGTATCATAGTACTGAGACTGCTCTCATTAGAGTTACAAATGACCTACTTCTATCATCTGATTGTGGTTGTATCTCTTTATTAGTTCTACTGGACCTTAGCGCTGCGTTCGACACTATTGACCACAACATTCTTTTGAATAGACTAGAAAACTTTGTTGGCATTAGTGGAAGTGCCGTAGCATGGTTCAAATCGTACTTATCTGACCGCCATCAGTTCGTAGCAGTGAATGAAGAGGTATCATATTGATCACAAGTGCAGTATGGAGTACCTCAAGGCTCAGTACTAGGGCCGTTACTTTTCACGCTATACATGTTACCCTTGGGAGATATTATCAGGAGACATGGTGTTAGATTTCACTGTTATGCTGATGATACTCAGCTCTATATTTCTTCGCGGCCCGGTGAAACACACCAAATTGAGAAACTAACGGAATGCATAGTGGATATAAAAAACTGGATGACGAGTAATTTCTTACTGCTAAATTCTGAAAAAACAGAGGTGTTAATTATCGGACCTAAAAACCCTACATGTAATAACCTAGAACACTATGTATGTCACGAATCCGGTTCATGGTCTTCTGTCCACTCACCATCAGAGGTCGCCCTTCCTTCATATTGACTCTCGCACCACACAGACTGTTGCCCATTACACTGGACTGCATTTCCCATCATCCATTGCACTGAACACACAACTGTCATCATCACACAGCTGTCTCAATCACACGCTCACACATGAGAACTATCACACAATCACACACCCTATATAAACCATGGACTTCCGTTCACAGATCGCCGAGTATTGTCTAGCGTATATCGCTCTTCCAGTGATAGCTACATTACGGAGCCCTTCCGTGTTTTCTAAAGTCTAAGTCTAGTTTATTGCCTGTGTCATTCGTTTCTTGATCTTCTGCCCGTGTATCTTGGATTAACCCTTTGCCTGCTGTTTCGGACTCTGTTTATACCTCGCCTGGACTATTGCTCTTGTTATTGGATTATCTCTTTGCTTTGCCTTGTTGGATATTGTTCGCCGATCGAAGACCCATGCTTGCCATAGGATTACTCTTTGTCTTGCCCGTGTTATACCTGTTTGCCACTGCTTGAACCATGCCTGTTATGACCAGGTCTCTGTCTCGATAAAGCCTTGCAAATGGATCAGCACATCTCTCGTCTCGTCTGCTCCATTACAGAATACTCGGCCCCACGAGGATCCAGCAGCTTTTCTAACGGACCCTGGTCAGGTATGGACCCATTCAATCAGCTGCTTGACCTGCATCAAGGGAGTCTATCCATTGAGGAGTACGTCACTCAGTTTTGTGAGTTATCTGACAAGGTACCTTTTGATGAGGTTGTATTAAAATACATTTTTCGTTTTGGACTAAGTGAGCCTGTAAAGTCATGGTTACCTGAAGGAAAGTTTAATGTTAGTTTAAAGGATTTTATGGACTATGCTTTGCTGTGTGCTGGCTCTACGTTTACTGTGGGTGTCACGGAAGAGGAACGCGACACCACGTCTGTGACTGAGATGGCGGCCGTAGCAGAGTCCATTCACAAAATGGCGGCCGTAGCAGAGCCCGTTCACAAAATGGTGGCCACAACGACGCTCCGTCATGTCACAGCTGTCATTCCTGAGCCAAGTCACGTCACAGTTGATCTTAAAGAGCCAAGTCAAGTTATGGATGATCTCCATGAATCCAGTCAAGTCACAGCTAATCTTCGTAAGTCCAGTCAAGTCACCGTTGACCGTCACAAGTCAAGTCACGTTACAGTTGATCGTCATGAGTCAAGCCAAGCCACAGTTGAGTGTCATGAGTCAAGTCACGTCACAGCTGATCTGCCAGAGTCTCGTCACGTCTCAGCTGATCTGCCAGAGTCTCGTTACGTCTCAACTGATCTTCCAGAGTCTCTTCATGTCACCGCTGACCATCCAGAGTCTCATCACGTCTCAGCGGATCTTCCAGAGTCTCTTCACTTCACCACTGACCATCCAGAACCACGTCACATTGCAGTTGATCAGCCAGAGTCTTGTCACGTCCTGTCTGCCACACCCAGATATTCAAGGTCAGTCCTTCGGTATCCTAGTCTGGTATCCAGTGTGAGGGATGCACCACTGGTGTCTGCACGTGCAGCTGGTATCCCCAAACCAGTTCACTTTAACCCTCCTGTTCCTGCTCTAATTCCCCTGTCCAAAGCGCTTCCCATGATGGGGATCGCTTTATGTTGTGTTTGGGCTGCATATACCACCTCAGAACTGCGCCAGGCGATGGCACCCTCTGCAGCTTCTCCAGAAGTGGTGGCACTTGTTGCAGAACCTCCCGAACCGGCGGTGCTCGCTTCAGCTCCTTTTATGGTGGTGGCCCCCAGTAATGTACTCTCAGCCTGTCGTGTCATGGTCAAAGAGACTGTTACCACTGTAGAACCTCCGGAGGTGGCGGCAACCACTGCAGAACCTTTCGGAGATGTCAGTGGTACCCACTTGTGAACTCACGTCCTGTCCTGTCACGGCTAGGGAGGCCGTTTGTGAACTCTCACCCTGTCCTGTCACGGCTATGGAGGCCGTCTGCGATTCTTCGCACTGTCCTGTCACGGCTATGGAGGCCATCTGCGATTCTTCGCACTGTCCTGTCACGGCTATGGAGGCCGTCTGCGATTCCTCACCCTGTCCTATCACGGCTATGGAGGTCGTTTGTGGTTCCTTGTCCTGTCCTGTCCTGTCACAGCCACGGAGACCGCTTTTGAACTTTCGCCCTGCTCTGAATCAGCCAAAGAGGCAATCTCTTAACTCTCGCCCCGTTCTGAACCAGCCATGGTGGCTGCTTGTGAATTGTCTGTCTTTAGCCCAGAAACTATAAAAGCACCTCATGTCTGTCCATTTAACTCTGTCACTGCCATTGATACCACTCGTGAACTGTCTGACTATCTGGTTTTAGCTAACAAACCTGTTTTTGAACTTTGTGCCTGTTTACTTACTAGAAATGAGCCTGATTATGAACTGTCATCCCGGAAAACTACTGATGAACTTTTTGTGTTCCCTACCTTGACTCTTGGTGCCCAAAATTCTCTGTCTGTTTCATGTGTCTCAGTGTTTCCTAGGTCCCAATCCTGGCCTTGGTTTACAGTTCCTTCTGCTCCAGTCTGGTGGTCTTCTGCTTCGTCTGCTCAGGTCTGGTGGTCATCTGCTCCGCCGTGGTGGTCTTCTGTTCAGGTCTGGTGGTCTTTTACCCTGCCTGCTCTGCCGTGGAGATCTTCTGCTCCGCCCTGGTGGGCTTCTGTCCCGTCTGCTCCGCTGTAGTGGTCTTCTGCTCTGGTCTGGTTGGCTCCTGTCCCATCTGCTCCGTCCTGGTGGGCTTTGGTCCCGTCTGCTCCAACGTGGTGGTCTTCTGCTCTGGTCTGGTGGGCTCCTGTTCCGTCTGCTCCGCCCTGGTGGGCTCCAGTCCCGTCTGCTCCGCCTTGGTGCCCTGCTCTGCCGGGGGGGGGTCTGTCACGAATCCGGTTCATGGTCTTCCGTCCACTCACCATCAGAGGTCGCCCTTCCTTCATATTGACTCTCGCACCACACAGACTGTTGCCCATTACACTGGACTGCATTTCCCATCATCCATTGCACTGAGCACACAACTGTCATCATCACACAGCTGTCTCAATCACATGCTCACACCTGAGAACTATCACACAATCACACACCCTATATAAATCATGGACTTCCATTCACAGATCGCCGAGTATTGTCAAGCATATATCGCTCTTCCAGTGATAGCTACATTACGGAGCCCTTCCATGTTTTCTAAAGTCTAAATCTAGTTTATTGCCAGTGTCATTCGTTTCTTGATCTTCTGCCCGTGTATCTTGGATTAACCCTTTGCCTGCTGTTTCGGACTCTGTTTATACCTTGCCTGGACTATTGCTCTTGTTATTGGATTATCTCTCTGCTTTGCCTTGTTGGATATTGTTCGCCGATTGAAGACCCATGCTTGCCATAGGATTACTCTTTGTCTTGCCCGTGTTATACCTGTTTGCCACTGCTTGAAACATGCCTGTTATGACCACGTCTCTGTCTCAATAAAGCCTTGCAAATGGATCCGCACGTCTCTCGTCTCGTCGGCTCTGTTACAATCTAACACTTGACGGCTGCTCTGTCAATTCTTTTTCATCAGTTAGGAACCTAGGTGTGCTGTCTAATAGCAATCTTTCATTTGAAAGCCATGTTTCTAGTATCTGTAAAACTGCATTTTTCCATCTCAGAAACATATCTAAATTGCGACCTATGCTCTCAACGTCAAATGCAGAAATACTAATTCATGGATTTATGACCTCAAGGTTAGACTATTGTAATGCTTTATTGGGTGGTTGTTCTGCACGCTTGGTCAACAAACTACAGTTGGTCCAAAATGCAGCAGCTAGAGTCCTTACTAGAACCAGGAAGTATGACCATATTAGCCCGGTTCTGTCAACACTGCACTGGCTCCCTATCAAACATCGTATAGATTTTAAAATCTTGTTAATTACTTATAAAGCCCTGAATGGCATAGCTCCTCAGTCCTTGAGTGAGCTCTTATCACATTATAGTCCTCCATGTCCGCTGCGTTCTCAAAATTCTGGCCATTTGATAATACCTAGAATATCAAAATCGACTGCGGGCGGCAGATCCTTTTCCTATTTAGAACCCAAACTCTGGAACGATCTACCTAACACTGTTTGGGAGGCAGAAACACTCTGTCAGTTTAAATCTAGATTAAAGACACATCTCTTTATCCTGGCATACACATAACACACTAATACGGTCCGTGTCCATTCGGTTTTTGTTTTTTAACCCAGACCAAAAAATTGAAAAAAGAACGGTTATTGTATTTTTAAATACTATGCTGAAAACCAAAATTGAAATTAGAACCGTACACACAAAATGTTACCCGAAAAAGTAAAATATTGACTTCTTTTCATATTTTTTTTAATGAATTTTTGCACTTTTAATAAACATCTGAAAAATGCACAAATTTATATAGAAAAATTTAGATTTTAACAGTTTTTCTTTGGCCAAATTTAGTAATGCTTCTCCTGCACGTTCAGTTGAGAACTAGAGTCATCTTTGGAACAATGCAGAGACTTAATACAAATATGATTTTTAAAATAGACATAGTAGAATCCTGGGAACTTTATCATCATGAAATTATATACTGGGATATAATTTTGTCAAAATTTTGTGTGCTATCTGGGTCACGGTATCGGAGAGGACCATGCATGGTTGCTCAAAGTACAGTAGGCTATATCGCGTTAGAGCGCTACACACGGTATAATATATGGGGTAAATATAGAAATATAATATAGAAATATATAAAGTTATAAACTCCATATACAGGCAGGCCTGGTTCCTGAATCAAATCATTGAGGGTGCTTCTGAAATCATTTGAAAATCTAAAATCATTGTCTTTTTTTCCCCTTCTCCCAAATCAGATTATAATACTGTTTCAGCTATTAAAATGGTTCAGTTTTGTATGTAATGACAAAGTGATTATATTTCGTTTAATTTTTTTATTAGGCTAAGTTAATTTAGATAAACGTTTGGAGCATTTTTTTTTTTTGTTCATTAAATAAGTTTTTTTCTTTCTTAAAGTAACGACCAATAGGCCAGCGGCAGACCGGCAGGCTGATCATAGCCTATGTTTGATCAATTTAGCCTTCTCAAATCGTCACGACTTGCCTAAAATAAAATCTATAGATATAGCCTACTGAAACAGTTCAAGCATATAACAATGTTTAAACGTTAAACGTAGATAAATATGCGCTGCATCCAATAGTTTGTGCGGAGAGTCGAAGCTAAAGTGCAGGACATGGAGGCACCAGTGCAATCAATTGCATTTTTTTCAATGGAAACAACTTACACCATAATTTTTGCTCATAAAGGTAAGAGTAATACATCATTCGGAACTGTAAAGGGTCTGCTTTTATTTGTGTGCACTCACAATATCAACAAAACGTCGTGCTTTTAAGAAAACAATGATGCGCTTTCTGCCATCTCGTCTTGAACAGGAGCGCTTCACAAAAATGAACCGAAAGTAAGCGAATACATGCCTCACAGACATGATAAATAAATCTATAGAAAGCTTTAAATTACTACTTAACGATATAAATAAAATCGATAACAAAAACTCTTTCATTATAATCTGTGAAGATGCACTTCTCTCTAAAGACACGTCTAATGAGGAGATGGCGAGTCAGGATCATCATCTTCATCTTTGCGACACTGACACAGAAAACACTTTATTAGTAAATAATTCAAATATCTCCTTACTATTTCACCCGGACACATTCATGGTAATTACTTTTGCTGGGGCTTTGCGGCAAGCTTCAGCGTATTGCAGGTATTTGAACGCAGAACTCTTCATCTGTGCTGACGGCGCGCTCTCTGCTGCTGCGGGACTCTAAACACCGTCGAGCCGCTCTTCACAGTCGCGGCACGGTCTGGTGTTGTTTCCACTAGTGCGGCAATTATTTTCATCACTAAATGATGGATGTCTAAAATATAAAAATCAGGTGCTCCTCGAGTCCTACTTGGGATGTTCCGAGAGCCAGGTTAAAAAAATAAAGGTGACCGAGCTTTTTCACTGGTGGCACCTAATTTGTGGAATAGCTCACCTGTACACATAAGAACTGATAAGGCTGTTGGAATTTTTAAGTCATTACTTAAGACACACCTGTATTCCTTGGCTTTTATTTTGAGTTGAGCTGAGATATTGTGACGTTTTTACCGTATTTGTCTTGTTTTTGTGGGTTTTCTGGACATTAATTCAGTACTTTGGTCCAGCATGGTTGTTTTTTAAATGTGCTATATAAATAAAATTGAACTGAACTGAACTGAACTGAACTGAACTAAAAGCATGGCCACTCAGGAAATCAACATAAAATGTCAGTTATCCTATTTCTAGCTTTAACCAAAGTCCCTTGTTTTTGCTTTAACTGACCTTCTCTTGCTTTCGTTTCGTTCCCTCTCCTGTAGAACTTGTCCAGGATACAGTTATTTGCAAAGAAATGGGCTATCTAATGTGTATTTCGTACATGTTTTTAGGCATAAAAATGATTAAGATCATAAAAATATTGAAGCTAAATGTTTTCATAAAGCAGTTATGGTAGCTACGTTAGTAGCGCGAGAGGGTGCATCTGTATAGAAACACTCAAAAAAGTTAGAAATTCAACTTAGCATTTACATACATTACAAAAAAAAAAGCTTTATATAATTTTTACGATTTTTAATGAAATAGGAATTTTGAATAATGAAAATTAGTTTGTTCCTGTTTATTCTATTCATCAGAGTTCGAACCATTATAGAAGAAACCGCATTTTCCATATTTCATTTCTGAGTTAAAAAACGAAAAATGAATGGACGCAAAAGCACATGGACCTAATACGCTTCTATTATTCAAATCCGTTAAAGGATTGTTAGGCTGCATTAATTAGATCAGCCGGAACCGGGAACACTCCCCATAACACACGATGTATTCATTACATCGTAAGAAGAATGGCATCTATGCTAATATTTGTCTGTTTCTTTCTTATTCTGTTTCTCAGTCCGTATCCAATCAGATGGTGGATCAGCACCAAGAGATGATGTCTGCAGCCCTGATCGTCAGCGGAGAGCCCCTGAGACATAAATTTAAATTATAATAAACAAACAAATATATATTATAAAAATACACAGAGAAACAATAAATGCATTAAACTATACATTACAATTATAGCAAATGAATAAATCATATAAATGAAAAACTTCAAATAATGAATAAAACACAAATATAACAAATACATTAAATGATAAATTAAAATGCTCCATCGGGACAAGACCACGGGAATCAGAAAAGCCCTTTACACAATCTGACATGGCTATGGTTGGAATTTAACTGCGGATTTCGTCTGGCCAGAGGAGAACTGGCCCCCCGACTGAGCCTGGTTTCTCCCAAGGTTTTTTTCTCCATTCTGTCACAGAGGGAGTTTTGGTTCCTTGCCACTGTCGCCTCTGGCTTGCTCAGTTGGGAACACTTAATTTCTAGCAATTACCATCGATTTGGTTGCACAGATACTATTCAAACTAAACTGAGCTAGACAATGACATGTCTGAATTCAATAATGAAATGCCTTTAACTGAAAATTGAGAAAATTGAGTGTTTAATCTTATCATTATACATTACTGACACATTATTCTCCAATTTGATACTGTTAAGTGCTTTGACACAATCTGTATTGTTAAAAGCGCTATATAAATAAAGATGACTTGACATGACTACGATCTGAACCATGCTAATGCACTTCCACTAATGGCAACAAAGTTTTCTAGTCTATTCAAAAGAATGTTGTGGTCGATAGTGTCGAACGCAGCGCTAAGATCCAGTAGTACTAATAGAGAGAAACAACCACGATCAAATGACAAGAGCAGGTCATTTGTAACTCTAATGAGAGCAGTCTCAGTACTATGATACGGTCTAAATCCTGACTGGAAATCCTCACAGATACCATTTTTTTCTCTAGGAAAGAATATAATTGTGAGGATACTGCCTTTTCTAGTATCTTTGACAGAAAAGGGAGATTCGAGATCGGTCTGTACTTAACTAGATCTTTGGGGTCAAGTTGTGTTTTTTTAATGAGAGGATTAATAACAGCTAATTTGAAGGTTTTGGGAACATATCCTAATGACAATGACGAATTAATAATAGCCAAAAGAGGATCTTTTACTTCTGGAAGCACCTCTTTTAGTAGTTTAGATGGAATAGGGTCTAACATACATGTTGTTAGTTTAGATGATTTAACAAGTTTATACAATTCTTCCTCTCCTATAGCAGAGAATGAGTGGAATTGTTCCTCAGGGGATCTATAGTGCACTATCTGATGCGATACTGTAGCTGACAGCTGCATGGTTACAATTTTATCTCTGATAGTATCGATCTTGGAAGTAAAATAGTTCATAAAGTCATTACTGCTGTGCTGTTGGGAAATGTCAACACCTGCTGATACTTTATTTTTTGTTAATTTAGCCACTGTATTGAATAAATACCTGGGGTTATGTTTGTTTTCTTCTAAAAGAGACGAAAAGTAATCAGATCTAGCAGTTTTTAATGCTTTTCTGTAGGATAGGGTACTTTCCCACCAAGCAATACAAAATACCTCTAGTTTAGTTTTCCTCCGTCTGTGCTCCATTTCCGGGCTGCTCTCTTTAGGGCGAGAGTGTGCTCATTATACCACGGTGTTGGAGTTTTTTCCTTAATCTTCCTTAAGCGTAAAGGAGCAACCGTATCTAAAGTGCTAGAAAAGAGAGAGTCCATAGTTTCTGTTACATCATCAAGTTTTTCTGTGCTGTTGGATATGCTGAGGAATTGAGATAAATCAGGAAGATTATTTACAAAGCAGTCTTTTGTGGTAGAAGTGATGGTTCTACCATACTTGTAGCAAGGAGTAGAATTTACAGTTTTAGCTATATGGAGTTTACACAAGACTAGATAATGATCTGAAATATCATCACTTTGCTGCAGAATTTCAATTTCATTAACATCAGTTCCATATGACAATATTAAATCTAGAATATGATTTCGACAATGAGTAGGTCCTGACACGTGTTGTCTAACCCCAATAGAGTTCAGAATGTCTATGAATGCTGATCCTAATGCATCTTTTTCATTATCAATGTGGATATTAAAATCACCAGCGATTAAGACTTTATCTGCAGCCAGCACTAACTCTGATAGAAAATCAGCAAATTCTTTACTAAAGTCTGTATGGTGCCCTGGTGGCCTGTACACAGTAGCCAGTACAAACATCACAGGGGATTTATCATTAACACTTGCTTATCTAGATAATGTTATATGAAGCACCATTAATTCAAAGGAGTTATACTTAAAGCCTGCCCTCTGAGAAATACTGAGAATATTGCTATAAATTGTAGCAACACCTCCCCCTTTGCCTTTTGGACGCGGTGCATTTTTATAACAGTAATCTTGGGGGGTAGACTCATTTAAAACTTCAAATAGACTGATCTGTTTCAATTGTTAGGCAAGGAAGATTATCAGATCTCGGTCCTTCTGTGATCATCTGAAACCAGACCAGGATCTTGACGTTTTTGAACATTGCAAGACTGGGGTGAAGGTCTGCAGTCACCTTGCTGCTCTTGTATGTAACTGAATTTACATGGACGCATTACTGACAATGAGTTATGGAAAAAAAAAAAAAAAAAAAAAAAAAGTTTTGTTGGGACTGATCATCTTATCCTGTTCATTATCAACAGCAGTGATGGTAACAATACCAATAAAACTAACTAAAATGTAACTCCTGCTCATATGCCACTGAATGATATAGACATTAGCTCAAAATTACACCCAGGGTGGCCTTTAAAAATGTTTGCATTTTACACAAACGATCTTTAAAAACAGGGTGACACCTAATCTATGTCATTGCTGTTACCCAAATGTCAAAACCTGTTATCATGAAAAGTACAATTTCAAACTAATTTGCTAATTTCTAGCTAATAGTCAAGTTCACAAAAGCACACGTTGTACACTTTTAAAGTATTTTTCTTGTAGATATTGATTATATTAAATGTAATAAATGATTGTTTAAAGTTACATTTAAAATGGTAACAGTATTGACACTGCACTCCCCCTCCCCCCTCCCCCTCAGTCAAGCCTCATAAATCATCAAAAATAGAACATTATAGAAGTGAGAGAGAAACATGCTTGTGTTTTAAGTGTAGAAAGAGAGATGATGTAACCTCCTAGAAGTGATGTCACTTGAATGTACATAATTTTACAAGGGTTTTTGATGAGGGTAACAGGATTGACATGAAATCAGGGGACTTTAGATTGAAGATTTAAATTTTATAGAAAAAATGCATACTTGTGCCAAAAACATTGCTTAACAATGAGACTATATTTTAAACAGTATGCAAATGTGATTTTTATATCATTTTGCCTTCATTTTGCAAATTAAATGTCCCGCTGAAAAAGAAAAATCATAGTGAGGGATAGACCAAAAACCTTACCCTTATCAACATAAATGCTATTTATATTATTTAAAATAATATTTAATTTACTTTTTTAATGTAATATTGATGAAAGAATACATAGTATAGTTATTCTCAAATTTATTCATTGTTATATTAAATCTATGTTTGATTATTTCTTAGGGATACAAAAGGCACCAATTTCATGGAATGACCCTTATAAATAAAATGTCATATAAAAACAATATGTGAACTTCCCTATCTTTTTTTTTTTTTATTTGAAGAGTTAATGGGTCTTTCTGTTTTTAATGTGAACATAAATTGTGAAACTTTATACAGTCAGTTGAGCTTGCTAAAGTGTGCATTACTTTGTTTTACTTTACTTTTATAATTCAGTCAAACCCAGCACATTTTACTTTTACATTTATTCATTTAGCAGTAGTGATGTTATGCTCAACACCGAAGCTTCAAAGCTGGTATCAAAAAAACAAAACATTTCACACTGAAGCACTGTATCGGAGCTTGATTCATTTTGAGAAAAGCATGTGATCTGTGACGTCTGAAGCTTCATTCACTTGAAAACCACATGACTGCTTCAGTGTCTGGTTCAAACTAAGCGAACCTCAGCACCATTTCCTTTACATTATCGTACGTTATAATGTGTTAGCATTGTTTTTTTTTGTTATGTTTTTATCATAATTTATATATTGAGTTCAAAAATGGACTTTGGCCATGAAATAACAATCTAAGGACTGAGGCAGAGTTACAATAAACAGATCATAGATTTAATTTATGAATTTCTGTTTAATTTATTTTACTTATTTTAGTGCCTGTACACCAACAAAAATGAATGACTTTGACAATGTCCATTATTTATATAAAATATAATAAACAAAGATTCAGTTGTAGAACCAGATGTGAAACCACTGGCTGTAATGGAACATAACACTTTGGAAGGTGTTATTTATTTTTATGACCACTAGATGGCTACAGCATAAACCGTTTTAAAAAAGCTTCAAGTAATGAACCTTTTTCCTATACAATTGTGTTGAAAGCTTCGTTGGTTCAGAACGCTTCACTTCGCCATCACTATTTAGCTGATGCTTTTACCCAAAGCAACTTGCAAATGAGGAGTTTTAGAGCCCAATAATTAAACCCTTGCTGGAACCAGGTGAAAAACCAGAGCAGCTCCTGGAATTAACTTTTATATCTGTGGTGTGGTGCATCATGGGATGTGGGAGAAACCAAAGTAGAGCATAAAATGGATTTTTGTTGTTTTAAAATTTAGTTACTGGAACTATGCATAAATGGCTGTTGAATAATAATTTGTTGATTAAGGCATGTACCGAATTTTTTATAACTTTGAGATTTGGTTGTTTGGTGAATGTAATTCCTGGTTGCTTGCATCCCCATCAATGGTTGTGTCCATGAGTATAAATGCTCATGAGCTGAAATTTCACAGGATTGTCAGTGTAAGATGGAGGTTGGAGAGCGTGTAACCTGCACGAGATTGAAATCATTGTGAGTGGGAATGTTTTTTTTTTTTTTTTTTTTTTTATCTGGCATTTTTTAAATGTGCTTTTTTCTTGTAATTATTTACCCTGCTTCTATAGTTGTGACTTTAATGCTACTAAAACATCTAACCTGGAGTGGTCAACATCAGTCCTGCAGAGTTCAGCTCCAACCCTAATCAAACACACCTGAACCAACTAATCAAGGTCTAAGGGCTTCTAGAAAGCTACAGGTGAGTTTTTGTGTGTGTGTGACCCGGATGTTAAGAGCTGCTTCAAGAGAAATCGCCCCAGAGGAGAGTATTCGGTATCTATTGTGAATGTATATTTTCATAACTGTGTTTCAGTTTAACACTTTTTTTTTTTTTTTTTTTTTTTTTTTTTTTTTTTTTTTTTTTTTTTTCTCCATTTCAGTTAAGACTTAATGCTGGCACTTTCTGAAGGAACTTGATTCTTGGTTTCTTCAAAAAAACGATCTGTGAGCTTGAGGATTAAAAGCTCATTGCAATTTCAAATGTTTCGTTGTTGCTGGAAGTGGGTGAGCAACATTCAGAAATTTACCCACACAAAGCTTGTATAGGTTTACTTGTATGTTTATTTGGTTCTGAGAAGTGTTGAATCATAATGGTTTAAATTGTGGATACAGGCCAAATGCAGTGGTTGTATTAACCATTTGGGTTAAACCCTTGATATTCAACATCCTCGATGTTGTGCTGATTGTTCAAACTGGAATTGATAAGAGTAGATGTGTTCTGATGCAAGTTATGCTATAGCATCATATGCAGAAATTGTCCTTTTTGTTTTTTTAAAATGTCATCTCAAATTGTCAATTTCGAAATCTGCATAGCAATATGCGCACTAAATAGTTTCAGGGTTTATTCTTGGCTGCATTGATAACGGCTTGTTAATGTCAATTTAATTCTTGTGACTGTGTGTTTGAGTTTTGAATTGATGCACTCCACATGTCTGCATATATTTAATTAAATTTAAACCATGCTTAAATGTCCTTTTGCTGCTCTCTGTTTTTCATCTGTCAAATATAAAGGACTCATTTCAGTTCACAGATGGCTCCGATTTTCACAAGCAGCTCACAGCGTTCCTGTCGCACCTCTAGAAACATCAGTTAGAAATGCAGCTTTTAATTGTTTGCTTTCTTCCTGTGAGGTACTGACAGTGTTAAAGATTCTCCTGTCCTTGGGCCTCTCTTGATTTGGCCCTTGTATTTATGCGTTTCATTCCCCATTTTGTATGGTGTACTTCTGAACTCTGTATTTGTATGCCCCTTTTAGGTTGAGTGTACTTATTTCTTTATTCATTCCTTTTTTGACTTGTTCTATTGCATTTGCTGTTACATAGTATGCATTTTGTGTTAATGGGTGATTCATTTTGTTGCTGCTATTTTATTTTTTGATCTAGGGTGCGCGCTATCTAGGGTGCGCGCTATCTAGGGTCATATTACCCAAAGTAACTTACAAATGAGGAGTTTTAGAGCCCAATAATTAAACCCTTGCTGGAACCAGGTGAAAAACTAGAGCAGCTCCTGGAATTAACTTTTATATCTGTGGTGTGGTGCATCATGGGATGTAGGAGAAACCAAAGTAGAGCATTAAATGGATTTTTGTTGTTTTAAAATTTAATTACTGGAACTATGCACAAATGGCTGTTGTAAACAGCATGGAAACCGTGTTTAAATGAGTTCGGTTCATATGGTTCACCACGCAGTCATATTATAATGATTATTTTGCGTCCTCCATAGTATTTTAGGTTTCGTCTGGGACCGAGTACGTCTCTTTAGATATTCAACCGCATTAAGCCTGCCACTTAACAACATACTGAGCAAAACCCAACACATCTGTAGGTCTACAATATTAGCCTAATATCAGTTCACACACAGGTTTATCGCTGTTAGTTGTAGTGGGTGACAAGCTGCGGTATTAAGCTTGGTAACCTTTATAAATTGCTCATCGAAAATACATCGGATATCATTATTTTTTGTCATGACTAAATTATTAATGATCCAGCATCATCTGTATTAAAGAGAGAGAATAATTTCACCCGATGTTTAAAGAGAATAAAATAGCCTTAACGGCGCCTCTCCCACCCAGGGTTGCCAGGTTTTCACAGCAAAACCCGCCCAATTGCTACTCAAAACTAGCCCAATCGCATTTCAGGGGGGATTTTCGGAAAAATTGCGTTCTGCTGGGGTAAAATACGTTTTTTTTGGTGGGGTTCCCCTGATTAATGTCGCTTTCCAGGGGCTAAATATCACGTTATTGGGGTTGCTCCAACCCGCGGATATGGAAAAACATCCCGCGTAAAAGTAGTGAGATGTCTCCTTCGTACATACAGCTCCCTGGTATAATTTACTTTCAAAGAAGGTGAAATGTCGCAAACTGGAACGTAAATGGCGTGGCTCTGGCTTGTCAGTTTTTCATCAAGCTTGGAAATCATGTTTGGGCCAGTATAAAGCAGAAATTGATACTGCGAGGTCTTCATATTTTTCTCAGATCATTGACAAACATAATAACCCTAGGCAGCTCTTTCACATTAACAGTCTATTGAAAGTAGACCGTGCGAATACTTTAACTGTGTCAGTTCAGTCATGCAATGATTTTCTTTCTTTTTTTTTTTTTTAGTTCAAAAATTGATAACGTTCGCAAAGATATACTTAATTCTTCTAGGCCTCATGTTTTTACAGTTAATCTACCAAGTTTTTCCGGTACACCCTTCTCTAATTTTTCCTTAGTCACTTTTGAGTCTCTGTGCACAGGTATCTCGTATGAAAGCTTTCACTTGAATACTTGATCCCTTGCCTTCTAGTTTATTCAAATCGTGTTTTGGTTACTTGTGCCCTGCTGTTCTTACAATAATAAATGACTCCTTGTCCACCGGTGTTGTGCCAACAGCATTTAAAACTGCTGCCATCACTCCTATATTAAAAAAGCAAAATAGTGATTGGAACAATCTCTGTAACTTTCGTTCAATTTCACACCTTCCATTTATTGCAAAAATTTTAGAGGGTGTCGTTTTGTCTCAGTTACACAATCATTTAACTGTCAATAATCTGTTTGAGCCCCTTCAATCTGGGTTCAGGAAGTTGCATAGTACTGAAACAGCCCTGGTTAAAGTTGTCAATGACTTGCTGTTAGCTTCTGATTCTGGCTCTCTCTCAATTCTCATCTTACTTGATCTCGGTTCAGCCTTCGACACTGTTGACCACATGGTTTTACTTAATCGTCTGTTTTTGGTGTATCTGGGACTGCCCTAGATTGGTTTAGGTCATATTTTATGGGTCGGAGTCAATTTGTTTTCATGGATGGTTCCAGGTCTGATGTGGATCCTGTTTGTACTGGTGTCCCACAGGGCTCAGTTCTTGGTCCCCTGTTTTTTAGCATTTATATTTATCCTCTTGGTCAACTACTAAGATCCCTTGACCTCAGCTATCACTTCTATGCTGATGATACTCAGATTTATATACATTCTCAACCTGGTAAATTTGTAGATGTTTCTCATCTTTCCAACTGTATTTCAGAGATTAAGTTGTGGATGTCTGACTTTTTTAGTTAGTTAGTTAGTTAGTTAGTTAGTGTGTGTCTGCATAGCTCTAAAACTGAAGTCATGCTTCTTGGCTCTCCCCACCAACTGCGAAATGCTGCTTCTATAGATCTGTCAGTTGGTGTTGCCCTAGAGCTACAAAGTAAATTTAAAAAACCTTGGCATTATCTTTGATGCCACCCTGTCATTTGAGCCTTTTGTACAGAACATGGTAAAGACCTCATTTTTTTTCATCTCAGAAATATTGCACGTATTCGGTCTATGTTGCCCTTTTCTGTTGCTGAAAAATTGATTAACTCTTTTGTTTTCTCACAAATTGATTATTGCAATGCTCTCCTTATTGGAGTGTCCAAATCTTCTCTTAAATTGCAGTATTTGCAGAATTCAGCAGCTAGAATTTTAACTGGGGCTAGGGCTGGTGATGATATAACTCCTGTCTTGGAGACGTTACACTGGCTCCCTGTTAAATACCGTGTAGATTTTAAAATTTTAATGCTTGCATACAAGGCTCTGCATGGACTTACTCCACAGTATTTGGCAGATCTTTTAACGTCCTACACGCCATCTCGCAATTTACGATCGTCTCAGCATGGTCTCTTAGTTGTTCCTAAAACACGGCTGCAATCTAGGGGGGACAGGGCATTCTCAACGTATGCCCCTAAACTGTGGAATTCTCTCCCTGCTGACATTAGGGATGCCAATTCTTTAGCTGTTTTTAAAACCTCTCTCAACTTTTTTTTGATTAGGTTTCCATTTGTATTTTTGTGATTTTTATTTCTTATTGAATTTATAGGTGGTTGTTGTTGTTGTTGTTACTTTGCATGGTAATCCCCCTCAATCAATCTCACTATTGCAAACCTTACTGATGACACAATCTCTCTCTCGGGTACAACACGCTTCCTTATATCCTCCTTCCTTGCACTGTTAATTGAAACACTCCACCCCAATCACGCAAAGTTAAAGTAAAATGATTTCTGTGTCATGGATTTTCTGCATTGCCACAACCTGCAGATGCTGATCCATTGTGGCTTGAGCTCAGATCAGATAGACGGGGCACCCCGATCTCAGTACAGTTATAGGGATGGTTGGTCTTGGTGCTTTGGATAAACATACTGGTCTCAAACATTTTAAGCTGCTTGTTATTGTTTTTTGTGTGTGTGTGTATGTATGTATGTATGTACGTATGGTGTGTGTGTTTTTTTTTTTTTTTTTTTTTTTTTTTTTTTTTTTTTTCTTTTTTTTTTTTTTTTCTCTGTCTGCACTCCACCCACATTTGCTTACAGCGGTTCTGAACCTCCATAGTCCCAGAGCTGAAGCTGCTCTCTGCTCATCTTTGGCTTGATTGAGACCTTGATTTTAACAGAGGACACGATGACTTCACTTTCTCCCAGACCAGATTCTAAGTTGTTGTTTATTATTATTATTATTATTATTATTATTATTATTATAATAATAATAATAATAATAATAATAATAATAATAATAATAATAATAATAATAATAATAATAATAATTATTTATTTAATTTATTTTTAAATGCTGTCAGTTAATGACCTTTTTGCAGTACTTGTCTTTTCTTTATGCTCTGTGTTAGGATTTATTTTCCGTAAAGCGTCTTTATGCTGCTTTTGCCTCCCAGATACTGTTATTATCAGTGTTTATTTTGATGTGAAAGTTAATTTCTAGGAAAAAATTAGGAGATTTGCTCCTTTAATTGCATTCATTCATACAATGTTGTGGACCATTTTGAACAAGTGATGTCTTGTGTCCTTACAGAATTAGCACTAATGCAGAAACTATAGCATGTCACGTGAAGCCCTCTTTGTTTGGAGAGATGTTTGAAGACCCAAGAGACTATCACAAGTTCACTGATCAGTGCTTCAGATAAGGCACTTAGTTAAACTATTTCTTATTCACTTTAATGTTCTTTCAGCCCATTGCTGTTTTCCTTGTTGCAGTTCCTTCATTTAAAAACCGTAAGGGGAGATGGAATGGGTTCCCTTCTCTTAAAAACTTGGAAATATACTCTCTATGCAGTTCCTTTGAATTGTATGTGGTTAATATTAACGCTGATGTCACACTGTCTTCCAGGTGAGCTGGGAAGGTTCTGAGATGAGTTACATGTGCTCCTGTCCTGTTCCTTGATGGCAGCATGTATTCATTAAGACTTTTGTAGGTGAGTGCTGAAGTTGTCTTTATGTAGAATTAAACTCTTAGGCATGTCTTCTCAGGAAATGTGGAGAGATTTCTTCAGTCAACTGCCAACTGAAGTTTCAGCTGAAGTCTCCATTTGGCATACTCAATTATTGGGTTGAGCCATATTCTTCAAAGCCATAGGGGATCTTAACCATCCTTCAACACATCCTGATTAACCAATGTTAGGTTTAGTAGTTAGTGAGGAGGAGAAGGGTTTAATCTGTTAGCTGCAGGTTTAGATCCAAAACCACCAGCTCCGATATCAGATAGACAGGGGCGCCCCGAACTTGGTGATGAGACAAATTATTTGGAGAGATGTTACTGTGCACACTAAAGTTTTAGGGATTGGCTGGTCATTGGTATGTTAACTTGATCAATCAAAATTAAAACACTAAACCAATTGAAATATGATTGTTTGCAAAGGCTTTCCAAATTTCTGCAGTGCTGCTTGCTTCTGTGTGATTTTTCTTTTTATTTCTTTTTTCTTTTTTTTTCTTTTTTATAAAGTGATCGGTGTTTTGAAAAGGTTTCTGTTGCTAGTCTTTTTTTTTTTTTTTTTTTTTTTTTTTTTTTTTTTTTTTTTCATTTGCATGCCAGCATTCTTTGACTATTTGTATCTTTATTTTTTTGTCTCTTTAAGTTTCATATGAAACATGGTTTTCCTTTAATGTAATTGTCAATGCCTTTTTTTTCCTGTTTCGTCACAATACATAGCTTAAGTATTAAAAAGAAGAAGAAAGAAAACTAACTTTTTAAAAGTCCTTTTTCTTTTAATCTTTATGCTTCTTTGATTTGGCAGTTTCTTTTTTTTTTTTTTTTTTTTTTTTTACATATTTTGGATGCGAATAATCGTTTGACAGCACTAATGCTGTCAAACGATTAATGGCATCCAAAATAAAAGCTTTTGTTTGCATAATGTGTTCTGTGTTTATGTATATCAGTGGTGAGCGGTGACTTTTTTTTTTTTTTTTTTTTTTTTTTTTTTTTTTTTTTAACCGGGTATGCTGAGTGCTAAGATTAAGACAAGTAAAATTAGCCAAATAACGTTTACACATGAAAGAAAGTGAAAGTCGTGACGTATTGTCAAGTATGGTGACCCATACTCGAAATTGGTGCTCTGCATTTAACCCATCCAAGTGCACACACACAGCAGTGAATAGTGAACAAACGCGTGCGCACACACACACACACACACACACCCGGAGCAGTGGGCAGCTATTGCTCCAGCGCCCGGGGAGCAATTGGGGGTTCGATGCCTTGCTCAAGGGCACCTCAGTCATGGTACCAAAGGCAGAGAGAGTGCTGTTCATTCACAATCCCCACCTTCAATTCCTGCCGGTGTGAGAATCGAACCGGCAACCTTCAAGTTACAAGCCTGACTCCCTAACCATTAGGCCACGACTTCCCCTGACATAGTTATGTTATGAGACGTAATATTCAGAGGGTGGGGAGATGGGGGATTCCCCCGCTCTATATGTCTCTCTGCATCGACTAAATGATTTTTTTTTTAATTTATTTAATTCATTTATTTTTTTTTATTCTCCGTGAATAGGAGTTAAAACTCCCACCTGGGTGACAATAATAGACCATGAAGAAGAAGAAAGGAAGAAAAAAAAAAAATAAATAAAAATTAATAATAATAATAATAATAATAATAATAATAATAATAATAATAATAATAATAATAATAATAATAATAATAAAAAAAAAGAACTTTAAAATATTTCCAAGTAACGTTGCAAACAATAGTAAAATCAGAGAAGGACTTTAACTGTAAGCGACACAAGTATACGGAAAACAAAGGTATTGTTTCCTATTTTTTTTTTTCCTGATGTTTATTTAAAATTTTACATACACTCTTATAAACCATTATTATTATTATTATTATTTTATTTATTTATTTATTTATTTATTTATTTATTATTTATTTACTACTAAGGCATGTTGACAATAACGTCTTCAACATTGTCTATGACCAGATATGTTTTTAGTGGACTTTCAAAATTTGCTTTGCTTGAGAAAGCATGAATATATAGAGTTATGATGTTTGTTTTTTTTTTTTTTTTCCATATGATTTAGTCAAGTTAGTTTTTCATCAAACACAATGTAATTTTCGGCAATCGAGATCTGGCAGCAACAGTGCATTTTTCCGCTTGGGCGAGCGCTTCGCGGACAGCTTACCTATCACATGAAATCAGGCGCATACCAGCAAACCACTGAGAACGCGCTACAATCCTGATGAGTCATAGAGACAGAGCGGAGGCGCCAAAACTGCGGAGAATCCGCTTACCCGGAAGCTTCCGTAACTGACGTAGATTTACAGAAAATTACCATTGTTTTCAAATAAATAATTTTACATACTTATTCCCAACACTTTATTAAGCTTTGTCACATCTCAAATGACAAGGGATCAACTTATAATCATGTTTATATTAATTAGCCCGTGAACTCATTTTCTTAGACGGCCTGGGTATGTGGCGTATTCTCAGCTTATATGCATGGAACACCACTGATGGATGGATGTATGAAAATATTTACATGTCTATATTTTTATTCATATAATTTAAATTATGAATAAATATTTAATATATAAAAATACGTATGTGTATTTATATATACATAAATATACGCAGCACACACACATTTATGTAAACAAAAACGTTTATTTTGATGCGATTTAATTTTGACCACACACTCACGCATTATTATTATTATTATTATTATTATTATTATTATTTTATATATATCATTATTTTTTTTACTATATTTTTTTATATTTTAAATTTGACATTGTACTTGTTCTTGTTTTTCTATTTATAGTTTTGTGCTTTGTATTCAGATTAATAGCTATAATTTTCCTTTGTGTGCCTTTTTTTTTTATTTAATTTTTGCTCTTTATGCAGTTTTTACTTTATAACTTTTTAAAAAAAAAAAAATTTTTTTTTTTTTTTTTTTTTCTCTGTTACCCATTTGAGGAATGGCATTTGTACCCTTTTATGCTCCTTTCATTTGTCCATTTTCTTTATACGTTTGCAGCTTTTTATGGTTATTTTGTCCCCCTCCCCCTTTTATGCCACTGTTTCGGTTTGTGCAGCATTTTTATCTTTGTACTCTTGACTTATTCAACCCCTTTATTCAGCTTATTTTTGTAATCTGGTTTTAAATTTGATGGCATTTCTGTTCTTGTACTTGTTTATGTATCTGTGTCTTTTTGTTTTCATTCCACTTCCTATTTATCTTTGTAAAGTGTTAGCAATTTTGCTTTTGTTAAATTGTTTTCATGTCCTTTGTGCTGTTATGGCCTTGGAGGCAGTCAGAATATGAAAGCAGACAAGTATAAATTGATGGTTGTGTTTTTGTACTTAATAACCGCCATAGCATATAATGTTCTTTGTTCCTCCTTTTTAAAAGAAATATTGCTAAGTCAACAGAATGTGTTAAAGGGACCATCAAAATAAAGTGAAACCAAGATGTTTTATATCTGTTATTTCTCTCAGCCTCTTTGAATCCACCCTCATTCTCTTTACATTTGTTGTCTGTATGTGTTCCCCTTTTATGGCGTTGAACATTTTGTATTAATGCCGTTTATATTTGTCCTTTTTTTTTTTTTTTTCTTTTTTTTTAAATTTTTTTTTTTTTATTACACCAGTTCATTCATGGGTTAACAAAAAAACAACAAAAAAACAAAAATACAACAACTGTATAACTGTACTTGCCTTGACTAATTTATGTATGTTCAAAACTTTTGTAAGGTTTGTGTTCTCGAAGCTCTGTTCTTCTGATGTGCATTGTTTGTGTCAGGGTACGGAGTTTTTCATGTGTCCTTTAGTTTCAGCCTTGTTGATTGCTTTAGGCTCCCATGTTGTGCTCACAGGTTGTCTCTCTGCTTGTGTAGCATTTGCTTCCAGTTCTGTTAGTGCTCCATCTGCTGTGTTCTACCGGCCTTACAGAGTCTGTGCATGCAGGTGGACTGCCAGTGGCTCTTATCAACGAGCATGTCAGGGTTATGGAGTTCTACCGGCTCTCCAGACGCTCTTCACATTGTTACTACTTACAGTGCATCCCAGCTCTGCTTGCTCTTGGCGAGATAAAGAAAAGTCCAGTGTCGAGGCTCCAGCTTAATCAGCTTTCCAGGTCTACCAAACTCTTCCTTTTTTACACCAAACTTTGTTGAATCAAACCTAGGGTGTTTTCTTCGTTGTCTCTCCATTGGGCTCATTGCACCACTGGCGGATCCTGGACAGCACAACACTAAACCCAGCCCTTGTCTATGTTTTCCATGGAGGCAGAAGTACACATCACATCTTATGGTTATTCTTTGTGTGCAAGTATGGCTATTTCTAGAGGCTACGAAGTGTTTACTTATCCTCAGTGGAATTTATTTATTTTTGTGCATTTGTCCCCCACCCCACCCAAGTGTATGGGTAATGTTGAATTCATTATAGATAACTGAGGTTTTGTTTGTGGTGATGTTGTGTATGAATTTGTAGTTGCATATTTCATTCTAAAAGATTGGTACAATAAAAACAAGAAACTTGAATTTTTTTTTTTTTTTTTTTTTTTCTCCTCCGTGTCAGTCCTAGGGGTAGGGTAAGTTAGGAATTAAAAATCTCCAAAGGTCAGACTAGGCTGACCTTGGTTGTGCGCTGGCCTACATTTCCACTGTCCGCTTGAATTCAGCCCCTCATCCCAGTGTCCACCACAACTCATCATATTTTTTTCTGTGTATTTCGGATGTTTCCTCTTTTAGTTTTAACTTAACAAATTAATTGATTAAAGGTATTTTGTTCTAGGGGTACTTAGTTTTTAAATTTTTTAATTAATTATTTAGGGGTATTTTAGTCTAGGGGTAAAAACTTTTAGGGGTAAAGCATAGGAGTATTTTCCTTAGGGATAGTGACCTTAGGTTTAGGGTCATGTGTGGGTCAAGTTTAGATAATTGTACCCAGGTCACTCAGGGGTAGGGTTAGGGTTAGAATTAGGGTTAGGGTTAGGTATATAGATAAAAACGTCTTTCACCCTCATTAGTATCCACCCTCATTAGAATATTGCATCTGATTGGCCAAAGCTTACCTGGGCACATCTGGAGAACCGTAGGCCCGAATTCCATGTAAGTGGTATCATCGGATCCGGGAAGCTGTCATCTTTCAGGTGGCGAAAGGCTCTAATGAAAGTATATAGATAAAAATGAGTTTAATCCTGATTAATTCCACTCTCATTAGCATTATCCATCTGATTGGCCAAAGCTTACTTGGGCGTATCTCGTGAAGCGCAGGTCTAAGGTGCATGTAAGTGGTATCGTTGGACACAGGAAGCTGTCATCTTTCAGGTGGCGATAGGTTTGGATGAATGGAGGAAGGTGTGTTGCGTTTAAATCCAGTGTGACCGTTATTATGTCCAGATAGACAGAGTCTGGTAAGTATTAGAAGTACAGGTCAGAGGTCACAGTCCACTTCAATCTAATGTTTAAAATGATTTGAATGATCTATAAGCATTTGTGAGATCATTTTATGAAATCATTTCATTAACTCATTCTACGTGCTTATTTTTCACAGATGGAGTGTGTTGTTAGCTATCCAGGTCAAAGGTCACAGTCCGCTTCAATCTAATGTTTAAAATGATTTGAATGATCTATAAGGATTTGTGAGATAATTATATGAAATTATTTCATTAACTCATTCTACGTACTTATTTTTCATCGACGGAGTGTGGTTTTAGATATCAAAGGTCACAGAACACTTCGCTTCCAGCTTCCAGCATAGTGTGAATTTCTGTTAAATGTTTTGAATTCTTAGAACTTTTGAACACATGCTATTTACATTGTCATCCAGTATTATTAGGCCCTGTTTATTTCCTCGAGTAGATATATAGATAGAAGATAGATATAGAGTTTTCAATCTTAGAAGGATAAGGGACGACGAGCAGGATCATACATTTGTATTAGAGAGAGCGTCTTTTGAGTTCGTTTGATTCTGTCTGTGACCGACTGTTTATATATGTATAATGAATATAATAGTTACTTGTTTTAATAATGTATCATTGTATTTTTATCCAGGAGTACATCGTATAGGTCGTTGTGGCCTAAATGATTGTTGTGCTGCAACATATACGTCTTTCTATACATTCTATATGCATATCTTATGATGATGATGTTGATGATGATGAAAATGTGTATGATTTATCATTGTATTTTAATGCAGGGGTATATGACGTAGGTCTGTGTTGCCCAGGTGTGTGTGAGGTAGGTTTAGGTGGGTTTTTTTTTTTTTTTCCCGGATTAGTAATGGTTAAGTGTTTGGGTAAGAGATGAAAACCACGAAAGATGTTCTTTGCATAGTTTGTGTGTCTGGCTGGTTGTGTTTTGTGTTTTGTGTAGCATCTTTTGAGTTTTTTTTTAAAATTTTGTCTGTGCCCAACTGTTTATATTTTTTGTATTGCACACGTATGTACCTCTGTATGTATATATATATATATAAAAAGAATATGGTTGTTGCCCTTAAAATATTTAAAAATTTCTTGTCCTATGCCTCCATCTCGTGGACACATTTAGTATTATAGCTTTGGTAGATATATATATATATATATATATATATATATATATATATATATATATATATATATAAAATGAATATAATTGTTACTTGTTTTAATAATGTATCATTGTATTTTTATCCAGGAGTACTTCGTATAGGTCGTTGTGGCCTAAATGATTGTTGTGCTGCAAACATATACGTCTTTCTACACGTTATATATGTATATCTGATGATGATGATGATGAAAATGTGAATGATTTATGATTGTATTTTATGGTAAATGCAAAGGTAAAAGTCGACGACGAACGCTGATGGCATTAAGCCTTAAGTTTTAGGTCCAAATGAAAGTATAGATCTGTAGTTTCTTATATTTGCCCCTGTGAGGGCTAAGTTTAGGTGTAAATTCAGATATAGGGCCATAGTTTCTTATATTTGCCCCTGTGAGGGCTAAGTTTAGGTGTAAATTCAGATATAGGGCCATAGTTTCTAATATTTGCCCCTGTGAGGGCTAAGTTTAGGTGTAAATTCAGATATAGGGCCATAGTTTCTCTTATTTGCCCCTGTGAGGGCTAAGTTTAGGTGTAAATTCAGATATAGGGCCATAGTTTCTCATATTTGCCCCTGTGAGGGCTAAGTTTAGGTGTAAATTCAGATATAGGGCCATAGTTTCTAATATTTGCCCCTGTGAGGGCTAAGTTTAGGTGTAAATTCAGATATAGGGCCATAGTTTCTCTTATTTGCCCCTGTGAGGGCTAAGTTTAGGTGTAAATTCAGATATAGGGCCATAGTTTCTTATACTTGCCCCTGTGAGGGCTAAGTTTAGGTGTAAATTCAGATATAGGGCCATAGTTTCTTATATTTGCCCCTGTGAGGGCTAAGTTTAGGTGTAAATTCAGATATAGGGCCATAGTTTCTCTTATTTGCCCCTGTGAGGGCTAAGTTTAGGTGTAAATTCAGATATAGGGCCATAGTTTCTTATATTTGCCCCTGTGAGGGCTAAGTTTAGGTGTAAATTCAGATATAGGGCCATAGTTTCTTATATTTGCCCCTGTGAGGGCTAAGTTTAGGTGTAAATTCAGATATAGGGCCATAGTTTCTTATACTTGCCCCTGTGAGGGCTAAGTTTAGGTGTAAATTCAGATATAGGGCCATAGTTTCTCATACTTGCCCCTGTGAGGGCTAAGTTTAGGTGTAAATTCAGATATAGGGCCATAGTTTCTCATACTTGCCCCTGTGAGGGCTAAGTTTAGGTGTAAATTCAGATATAGGGCCATAGTTTCTCTTATTTGCCCCTGTGAGGGCTAAGTTTAGGTGCAAATTCAGATATAGGGCCATAGTTTGTTATACTTGCCCCTGTGAGGGCTAAGTTTAGGTGCAAATTCAGATATAGGGCCATAGTTTGTTATACTTGCCCCTGTGAGGGCTAAGTTTAGGTGTAAATTCAGATATAGGGCCATAGTTTCTTATACTTGCCCCTGTGAGGGCTAAGTTTAGGTGTAAATTCAGATATAGGGCCATAGTTTCTCTTATTTGCCCCTGTGAGGGCTAAGTTTAGGTGCAAATTCAGATATAGGGCCATAGTTTCTAATATTTGCCCCTGTGAGGGCTAAGTTTAGGTGTAAATTCAGATATAGGGCCATAGTTTCTCTTATTTGCCCCTGTGAGGGCTAAGTTTAGGTGCAAATTCAGATATAGGGCCATAGTTTGTTATACTTGCCCCTGTGAGGGCTAAGTTTAGGTGTAAATTCAGATATAGGGCCATAGTTTGTTATACTTGCCCCTGTGAGGGCTAAGTTTAGGGTTAGGGTTAGGGTTAGGTTAGAGTTAGGTTAGGGTTAGGTATATAGATAAAAACGACTTTCACCCTCATTAGTATCCACCCTCATTAGAATATTGCATCTGATTGGCCAAAGCTTACCTGGGCACATCTGGAGAACCGTAGGCCCGAATTCCATGTAAGTGGTATCATCGGATCCGGGAAGCTGTCATCTTTCAGGTGGCGAAAGGCTCTAATGAAAGTATATAGATAAAAATGAGTTTAATCCTGATTAATTCCACTCTCATTAGCATTATCCATCTGATTGGCCAAAGCTTACTTGGGCGTATCTCGTGAAGCGCAGGTCTAAGGTGCATGTAAGTGGTATCGTTGGACACAGGAAGCTGTCATCTTTCAGGTGGCGATAGGTTCGGATGAATGGAGGAAGGTGTGTTGCGTTTAAATCCAGTGTGACCGTTATTATGTCCAGATAGACAGAGTCTGGTAAGTATTAGAAGTACAGGTCAGAGGTCACAGTCCACTTCAATCTAATGTTTAAAATGATTTGAATGATCTATAAGCATTTGTGAGATCATTTTATGAAATCATTTCATTAACTCATTCTACGTGCTTATTTTTCACAGATGGAGTGTGTTGTTAGCTATCCAGGTCAAAGGTCACAGTCCGCTTCAATCTAATGTTTAAAATGATTTGAATGATCTATAAGGATTTGTGAGATAATTATATGAAATTATTTCATTAACTCATTCTACGTACTTATTTTTCATCGACGGAGTGTGGTTTTAGATATCAAAGGTCACAGAACAGTTCGCTTCCAGCTTCCAGCATAGTGTGAATTTCTGTTAAATGTTTTGAATTCTTAGAACTTTTGAACACATGCTATTTACATTGTCATCCAGTATTATTAGGCCCTGTTTATTTCCTCGAGTAGATATATAGATAGAAGATAGATATAGAGTTTTCAATCTTAGAAGGATAAGGGACGACGAGCAGGATCATACATTTGTATTAGAGAGAGCGTCTTTTGAGTTCGTTTGATTCTGTCTGTGACCGACTGTTTATATATGTATAATGAATATAATAGTTACTTGTTTTAATAATGTATCATTGTATTTTTATCCAGGAGTACATCGTATAGGTCGTTGTGGCCTAAATGATTGTTGTGCTGCAACATATACGTCTTTCTATACATTCTATATGCATATCTTATGATGATGATGTTGATGATGATGAAAATGTGTATGATTTATCATTGTATTTTAATGCAGGGGTATATGACGTAGGTCTGTGTTGCCCAGGTGTGTGTGAGGTAGGTTTAGGTGGGTTTTTTTTTTTTTTTTCCCGGATTAGTAATGGTTAAGTGTTTGGGTAAGAGATGAAAACCACGAAAGATGTTCTTTGCATAGTTTGTGTGTCTGGCTGGTTGTGTTTTGTGTTTTGTGTAGCATCTTTTGAGTTTATTTTTTAAATTTTGTCTGTGCCCAACTGTTTATATTTTTTGTATTGCACACGTATGTACCTCTGTATGTATATATATATAAAAAGAATATGGTTGTTGCCCTTAAAATATTTAAAAATTTCTTGTCCTATGCCTCCATCTCGTGGACACATTTAGTATTATAGCTTTGGTAGATATATATATATATATATATATATATATATATATATATATATATAAAATGAATATAATTGTTACTTGTTTTAATAATGTATCATTGTATTTTTATCCAGGAGTACTTCGTATAGGTCGTTGTGGCCTAAATGATTGTTGTGCTGCAAACATATACGTCTTTCTACACGTTATATATGTATATCTGATGATGATGATGATGAAAATGTGAATGATTTATGATTGTATTTTATGGTAAATGCAAAGGTAAAAGTCGACAACGAACGCTGATGGCATTAAGCCTTAAGTTTTAGGTCCAAATGAAAGTATAGATCTGTAGTTTCTTATATTTGCCCCTGTGAGGGCTAAGTTTAGGTGTAAATTCAGATATAGGGCCATAGTTTCTTATATTTGCCCCTGTGAGGGCTAAGTTTAGGTGTAAATTCAGATATAGGGCCATAGTTTCTAATATTTGCCCCTGTGAGGGCTAAGTTTAGGTGTAAATTCAGATAAAGGGCCATAGTTTCTCTTATTTGCCCCTGTGAGGGCTAAGTTTAGGTGTAAATTCAGATATAGGGCCATAGTTTCTAATATTTGCCCCTGTGAGGGCTAAGTTTAGGTGTAAATTCAGATATAGGGCCATAGTTTCTCTTATTTGCCCCTGTGAGGGCTAAGTTTAGGTGTAAATTCAGATATAGGGCCATAGTTTCTTATATTTGCCCCTGTGAGGGCTAAGTTTAGGTGTAAATTCAGATATAGGGCCATAGTTTCTAATATTTGCCCCTGTGAGGGCTAAGTTTAGGTGTAAATTCAGATATAGGGCCATAGTTTCTCTTATTTGCCCCTGTGAGGGCTAAGTTTAGGTGTAAATTCAGATATAGGGCCATAGTTTCTCATACTTGCCCCTGTGAGGGCTAAGTTTAGGTGTAAATTCAGATATAGGGCCATAGTTTCTTATACTTGCCCCTGTGAGGGCTAAGTTTAGGTGTAAATTCAGATATAGGGCCATAGTTTCTCTTATTTGCCCCTGTGAGGGCTAAGTTTAGGTGCAAATTCAGATATAGGGCCATAGTTTGTTATACTTGCCCCTGTGAGGGCTAAGTTTAGGTGTAAATTCAGATATAGGGCCATAGTTTCTCTTATTTGCCCCTGTGAGGGCTAAGTTTAGGTGTAAATTCAGATATAGGGCCATAGTTTCTTATATTTGCCCCTGTGAGGGCTAAGTTTAGGTGCAAATTCAGATATAGGGCCATAGTTTGTTATACTTGCCCCTGTGAGGGCTAAGTTTAGGTGTAAATTCAGATATAGGGCCATAGTTTGTTATACTTGCCCCTGTGAGGGCTAAGTTTAGGTGTAAATTCAGATATAGGGCCATAGTTTCTCATATTTGCCCCGTGAGGGTTAGGGTTAGGGTTAGGGTTAGGTATATAGATAAAAACGACTTTCACCCTCATTAGTATCCACCCTCATTAGAATATTGCATCTGATTGGCCAAAGCTTACCTGGGCACATCTGGAGAACCGTAGGCCCGAATTCCATGTAAGTGGTATCATCGGATCCGGGAAGCTGTCATCTTTCAGGTGGCGAAAGGCTCTAATGAAAGTATATAGATAAAAATGAGTTTAATCCTGATTAATTCCACTCTCATTAGCATTATCCATCTGATTGGCCAAAGCTTACTTGGGCGTATCTCGTGAAGCGCAGGTCTAAGGTGCATGTAAGTGGTATCGTTGGACACAGGAAGCTGTCATCTTTCAGGTGGCGATAGGTTCGGATGAATGGAGGAAGGTGTGTTGCGTTTAAATCCAGTGTGACCGTTATTATGTCCAGATAGACAGAGTCTGGTAAGTATTAGAAGTACAGGTCAGAGGTCACAGTCCACTTCAATCTAATGTTTAAAATGATTTGAATGATCTATAAGCATTTGTGAGATCATTTTATGAAATCATTTCATTAACTCATTCTACGTGGGGAAGTCGTGGCCTAATGGTTAGAGAGTTGGGCTAGTAACCTGAAGGTTGCCGGTTCGATTCTCACACCGGCAAGAATTGAAGGTGGGGATTGTGAATGAACAGCACTCTCTCTGCCTTCAATACCATGACTGAGGTGCCCTTGAGCAAGGCATCGAACCCCCAATTGCTCCCCGGGCGCTGGAGCAATAGCTGCCCACTGCTCCGGGTGTGTGTTCACGGTGTGTGTGTGTGTGCGTGTGTTCACTATTCACTGCTGTGTGTGTGCACTTGGATGGGTTAAATGCAGAGCACCAATTTCGAGTATGGGTCACCATACTTGACAATACGTCACGACTTTCACTTTCACTTTCACTTATTTTTCACAGATGGAGTGTGTTGTTAGCTATCCAGGTCAAAGGTCACAGTCCGCTTCAATCTAATGTTTAAAATGATTTGAATGATCTATAAGGATTTGTGAGATAATTATATGAAATTATTTCATTAACTCATTCTACGTACTTATTTTTCATCGACGGAGTGTGGTTTTAGATATCAAAGGTCACAGAACAGTTCGCTTCCAGCTTCCAGCATAGTGTGAATTTCTGTTAAATGTTTTGAATTCTTAGAACTTTTGAACACATGCTATTTACATTGTCATCCAGTATTATTAGGCCCTGTTTATTTCCTCGAGTAGATATATAGATAGAAGATAGATATAGAGTTTTCAATCTTAGAAGGATAAGGGACGACGAGCAGGATCATACATTTGTATTAGAGAGAGCGTCTTTTGAGTTCGTTTGATTCTGTCTGTGACCGACTGTTTATATATGTATAATGAATATAATAGTTACTTGTTTTAATAATGTATCATTGTATTTTTATCCAGGAGTACATCGTATAGGTCGTTGTGGCCTAAATGATTGTTGTGCTGCAACATATACGTCTTTCTATACATTCTATATGCATATCTTATGATGATGATGTTGATGATGATGAAAATGTGTATGATTTATCATTGTATTTTAATGCAGGGGTATATGACGTAGGTCTGTGTTGCCCAGGTGTGTGTGAGGTAGGTTTAGGTGGGTTTTTTTTTTTTTTTTCCCGGATTAGTAATGGTTAAGTGTTTGGGTAAGAGATGAAAACCACAAAAGATGTTCTTTGCATAGTTTGTGTGTCTGGCTGGTTGTGTTTTGTGTTTTGTGTAGCATCTTTTGAGTTTATTTTTTAAATTTTGTCTGTGCCCAACTGTTTATATTTTTTGTATTGCACACGTATGTACCTCTGTATGTATATATATATAAAAAGAATATGGTTGTTGCCCTTAAAATATTTAAAAATTTCTTGTCCTATGCCTCCATCTCGTGGACACATTTAGTATTATAGCTTTGGTAGATATATATATATATATATATATATATATATATATATATATATATATATATAAAAATGAATATAATTGTTACTTGTTTTAATAATGTATCATTGTATTTTTATCCAGGAGTACTTCGTATAGGTCGTTGTGGCCTAAATGATTGTTGTGCTGCAAACATATACGTCTTTCTACACGTTATATATGTATATCTGATGATGATGATGATGAAAATGTGAATGATTTATGATTGTATTTTATGGTAAATGCAAAGGTAAAAGTCGACAACGAACGCTGATGGCATTAAGCCTTAAGTTTTAGGTCCAAATGAAAGTATAGATCTGTAGTTTCTTATATTTGCCCCTGTGAGGGCTAAGTTTAGGTGTAAATTCAGATATAGGGCCATAGTTTCTTATATTTGCCCCTGTGAGGGCTAAGTTTAGGTGTAAATTCAGATATAGGGCCATAGTTTCTAATATTTGCCCCTGTGAGGGCTAAGTTTAGGTGTAAATTCAGATAAAGGGCCATAGTTTCTCTTATTTGCCCCTGTGAGGGCTAAGTTTAGGTGTAAATTCAGATATAGGGCCATAGTTTCTAATATTTGCCCCTGTGAGGGCTAAGTTTAGGTGTAAATTCAGATATAGGGCCATAGTTTCTCTTATTTGCCCCTGTGAGGGCTAAGTTTAGGTGTAAATTCAGATATAGGGCCATAGTTTCTTATATTTGCCCCTGTGAGGGCTAAGTTTAGGTGTAAATTCAGATATAGGGCCATAGTTTCTAATATTTGCCCCTGTGAGGGCTAAGTTTAGGTGTAAATTCAGATATAGGGCCATAGTTTCTCTTATTTGCCCCTGTGAGGGCTAAGTTTAGGTGTAAATTCAGATATAGGGCCATAGTTTCTCATACTTGCCCCTGTGAGGGCTAAGTTTAGGTGTAAATTCAGATATAGGGCCATAGTTTCTTATACTTGCCCCTGTGAGGGCTAAGTTTAGGTGTAAATTCAGATATAGGGCCATAGTTTCTCTTATTTGCCCCTGTGAGGGCTAAGTTTAGGTGCAAATTCAGATATAGGGCCATAGTTTGTTATACTTGCCCCTGTGAGGGCTAAGTTTAGGTGTAAATTCAGATATAGGGCCATAGTTTCTCTTATTTGCCCCTGTGAGGGCTAAGTTTAGGTGTAAATTCAGATATAGGGCCATAGTTTCTTATATTTGCCCCTGTGAGGGCTAAGTTTAGGTGCAAATTCAGATATAGGGCCATAGTTTGTTATACTTGCCCCTGTGAGGGCTAAGTTTAGGTGTAAATTCAGATATAGGGCCATAGTTTGTTATACTTGCCCCTGTGAGGGCTAAGTTTAGGTGTAAATTCAGATATAGGGCCATAGTTTCTCATATTTGCCCCGTGAGGGTTAGGGTTAGGGTTAGGGTTAGGTATATAGATAAAAACGACTTTCACCCTCATTAGTATCCACCCTCATTAGAATATTGCATCTGATTGGCCAAAGCTTACCTGGGCACATCTGGAGAACCGTAGGCCCGAATTCCATGTAAGTGGTATCATCGGATCCGGGAAGCTGTCATCTTTCAGGTGGCGAAAGGCTCTAATGAAAGTATATAGATAAAAATGAGTTTAATCCTGATTAATTCCACTCTCATTAGCATTATCCATCTGATTGGCCAAAGCTTACTTGGGCGTATCTCGTGAAGCGCAGGTCTAAGGTGCATGTAAGTGGTATCGTTGGACACAGGAAGCTGTCATCTTTCAGGTGGCGATAGGTTCGGATGAATGGAGGAAGGTGTGTTGCGTTTAAATCCAGTGTGACCGTTATTATGTCCAGATAGACAGAGTCTGGTAAGTATTAGAAGTACAGGTCAGAGGTCACAGTCCACTTCAATCTAATGTTTAAAATGATTTGAATGATCTATAAGCATTTGTGAGATCATTTTATGAAATCATTTCATTAACTCATTCTACGTGCTTATTTTTCACAGATGGAGTGTGTTGTTAGCTATCCAGGTCAAAGGTCACAGTCCGCTTCAATCTAATGTTTAAAATGATTTGAATGATCTATAAGGATTTGTGAGATAATTATATGAAATTATTTCATTAACTCATTCTACGTACTTATTTTTCATCGACGGAGTGTGGTTTTAGATATCAAAGGTCACAGAACAGTTCGCTTCCAGCTTCCAGCATAGTGTGAATTTCTGTTAAATGTTTTGAATTCTTAGAACTTTTGAACACATGCTATTTACATTGTCATCCAGTATTATTAGGCCCTGTTTATTTCCTCGAGTAGATATATAGATAGAAGATAGATATAGAGTTTTCAATCTTAGAAGGATAAGGGACGACGAGCAGGATCATACATTTGTATTAGAGAGAGCGTCTTTTGAGTTCGTTTGATTCTGTCTGTGACCGACTGTTTATATATGTATAATGAATATAATAGTTACTTGTTTTAATAATGTATCATTGTATTTTTATCCAGGAGTACATCGTATAGGTCGTTGTGGCCTAAATGATTGTTGTGCTGCAACATATACGTCTTTCTATACATTCTATATGCATATCTTATGATGATGATGTTGATGATGATGAAAATGTGTATGATTTATCATTGTATTTTAATGCAGGGGTATATGACGTAGGTCTGTGTTGCCCAGGTGTGTGTGAGGTAGGTTTAGGTGGGTTTTTTTTTTTTTTCCCGGATTAGTAATGGTTAAGTGTTTGGGTAAGAGATGAAAACCACGAAAGATGTTCTTTGCATAGTTTGTGTGTCTGGCTGGTTGTGTTTTGTGTTTTGTGTAGCATCTTTTGAGTTTTTTTTTTAAATTTTGTCTGTGCCCAACTGTTTATATTTTTTGTATTGCACACGTATGTACCTCTGTTTGTATATATATATAAAAAGAATATGTTTGTTGCCCTTAAAATATTTAAAAATTTCTTGTCCTATGCCTCCATCTCGTGGACACATTTAGTATTATAGCTTTGGTAGATATATATATATATATATATATATATATATATATATATATATATATATATATATAAAATGAATATAATTGTTACTTGTTTTAATAATGTATCATTGTATTTTTATCCAGGAGTACTTCGTATAGGTCGTTGTGGCCTAAATGATTGTTGTGCTGCAACATATACGTCTTTCTATACATTCTATATGCATATCTTATGATGATGATGTTGATGATGATGAAAATGTGTATGATTTATCATTGTATTTTAATGCAGGGGTATATGACGTAGGTCTGTGTTGCCCAGGTGTGTGTGAGGTAGGTTTAGGTGGGTTTTTTTTTTTTTTTTCCCGGATTAGTAATGGTTAAGTGTTTGGGTAAGAGATGAAAACCACGAAAGATGTTCTTTGCATAGTTTGTGTGTCTGGCTGGTTGTGTTTTGTGTTTTGTGTAGCATCTTTTGAGTTTTTTTTTTAAATTTTGTCTGTGCCCAACTGTTTATATTTTTTGTATTGCACACGTATGTACCTCTGTATGTATATATATATAAAAAGAATATGGTTGTTGCCCTTAAAATATTTAAAAATTTCTTATCCTATGCCTCCATCTCGTGGACACCTTTAGTATTATAGTATTTGGTAGATATATATATATATATATATATATATATATATATATATATATATATATATATATATATATATATAAAATGAATATAATTGTTACTTGTTTTAATAATGTATCATTGTATTTTTATCCAGGAGTACTTCGTATAGGTCGTTGTGGCCTAAATGATTGTTGTGCTGCAAACATACACGTCTTTCTACACATTATATATGTATATCTGATGATGATGATGATGAAAATGTGAATGATTTATGATTGTATTTTATGGTAAATGCAAAGGTAAAAGTCGACGACGAACGCTGATGGCATTAAGCCTTAAGTTTTAGGTCCAAATGAAAGTATAGATCTGTAGTTTCTTATATTTGCCCCTGTGAGGGCTAAGTTTAGGTGTAAATTCAGATATAGGGCCATAGTTTCTTATATTTGCCCCTGTGAGGGCTAAGTTTAGGTGTAAATTCAGATATAGGGCCATAGTTTCTAATATTTGCCCCTGTGAGGGCTAAGTTTAGGTGTAAATTCAGATATAGGGCCATAGTTTCTCTTATTTGCCCCTGTGAGGGCTAAGTTTAGGTGTAAATTCAGATATAGGGCCATAGTTTCTAATATTTGCCCCTGTGAGGGCTAAGTTTAGGTGTAAATTCAGATATAGGGCCATAGTTTCTAATATTTGCCCCTGTGAGGGCTAAGTTTAGGTGTAAATTCAGATATAGGGCCATAGTTTCTTATACTTGCCCCTGTGAGGGCTAAGTTTAGGTGTAAATTCAGATATAGGGCCATAGTTTCTAATATTTGCCCCTGTGAGGGCTAAGTTTAGGTGTAAATTCAGATATAGGGCCATAGTTTCTCTTATTTGCCCCTGTGAGGGCTAAGTTTAGGTGTAAATTCAGATATAGGGCCATAGTTTCTTATACTTGCCCCTGTGAGGGCTAAGTTTAGGTGTAAATTCAGATATAGGGCCATAGTTTCTTATATTTGCCCCTGTGAGGGCTAAGTTTAGGTGTAAATTCAGATATAGGGCCATAGTTTGTTATACTTGCCCCTGTGAGGGCTAAGTTTAGGTGTAAATTCAGATATAGGGCCATAGTTTCTCATACTTGCCCCTGTGATTAGGGTTAGGGTTAGGGATTATATATCCAGAAGTCAGAACAATGTCCGGCTCCGGCTGTGCACTGTCCTCACTACTTCCCTGACCGCTCCCAGTCCTGTTTTGATCAGGCCCAGGTCCCAGAAACAGTCCACCATTTATATATGTATATACTATTTGATTTTGTATTTATTTATTTATTTATTTATGTATTTATTTATTTAATTATTTAATTATTTATTTATTTATGTGTTGAATATGAGTCTGTGTGTCTTTTTCCTCTGGATGATAAACTTTATATTTGGCTGTTTCCTTGCTCCCTCTATTAGGGGTACATCAGCCAGGGGTGCGAGCCACAGGGCTGTGATCCCTAGGTCCAGCATCTGTGGGGCCAAAATCCCCAGGGCTAGAAACTATGTGGCTACCCCACTGAGGGCCAAGCTCCAGCGCTGCCGTTGTGCGGGGCCTAGGTTTCAAAATTGTGTGGTTATTCCACTGAGGGCTAAGTTTTAGTGTTGTTGTTGTGTAAGGCCTAGGTTTAAAAATTGTATAGTTATCCCACTGAGGGCCAAGTTCTAGTGTTGTTGTTGTGTGAGGCCTAGGTCCAGAAAGTTCTTGTTAGGGATTATATATCCAGAAGTCAGAACAATGTCCGGCTCCGGCTGTGCACTGTCCTCACTACTTCCCTGACCGCTCCCAGTCCTGCTTTGATCAGGCCCAGGTCCCAGAAACAGTCCACCATTTATATATGTATATACTATTTGATTTTGTATTATTTATTTATTTATTTATGTATTTATTATTTATTTATTTAATTATTTATTTATTTATGTGTTGAATATGAGTCTGTGTGTCTTTTTCTTCTGGATGATAAACTTTATATTTGGCTGTTTCCTTGTTCCTTCTATTAGGGGTACATCAGCTAGGGGTGCGAGCCATAGGGCTGTGAGTCTTAGGTCTAGCATTTGTGGGGCTAAAATCCCCAGGGCTAGAAATTATGTGGTTACCCCACTGAGGGCTAAGTTTTAGTGTTGCTGTTGTGTGGGGCCTAGGTTTCAAAATTGTGTGGTTATTCCACTGAGGGCTAAGTTTTAGTGTTGTTGTTGTGTAAGACCTAGGTTTAAAAATTGTATAATTACCCCACTGAGGGCTAAGTTTTAGTGTTGTTGTTGTGTGAGGCCTAGGTTTAGAAAGTTTTTGTTAGGGCTATATCAGCTAGGGGTGTGAGCTATAGGGCTGTGAGTCTTAGGTTTAGAATTTGTGGGGTTAAAATCCCTAGGGCTAGAAACCATGTGGCTACCCCACTGAGGGCTAAGTTTTAGTGTTGTTGTTAGGGTTAGGGTTAGGGTTAGGGTTAGGGTTAGGGTTAGGTTAGGGTTAGGATCAGAAAGAATCCAAGAGCTGAAGCAGCGTCCAGCTCTGGTGATGCACAGTCCTTCAATACTCCTTCTGGCCGCTCTCTCGTCCCAGCCGGGGCCCGCCCCCACGGCCTAGGCCCATCATCCCACCACCAATATATTTGGTCTTTTTATTGAACCACAGATAGTGAGATTTTTAAATGTATAAACGAGTATTATTGTTAATTATAAGTGTTATTTATTAAGGTTTTTATAGGTATTATTTATTAATCCCTCCTTTCTACTGAGGGTTAGTTTTTAGATATTTATTAATACTTATGTATAATACTTCTTAATGTAATTTATTAGGGGTAGAATGAGTAGGGTTAGGATGGATGGGGGTAAAAATGTGTGTCTGGGGGTAGAAGAGGTAGGGTTAGGGATGGTGGGGTTGTGTCCATAAGGGGTAGAATGGGTAGGGTTAGGTATGGTGGGGTTGTGTCCATAAGGGGTAGAATAGGTAGGGTTAGGTATGGTGGGGTTGTGTCCATAAGGGGTAGAATGGGTAGGTTTTAGGTGTGGTGGGGTTGTGTTCATAAGGGGTAAAATGGGTAGGTTTTAGGTATGGTAGGGTTGTGTCCATACGGGGTAAACTGGGTAGGTTTTAGGTGTGGTGGGGTTGTGTTCATAAGGGGTAAAATGGGTAGGTTTTAGGTATGGTGGGGTTGTGTCCATAAGGGGTAGAATGGGTAGGTTTTAGGTGTGGTGGGGTTGTGTTCATAAGGGGTAAAATGGGTAGGTTTTAGGTATGGTGGGGTTATGTCCATAAGGGGTAAAATGGGTAGGTTTTAGGTGTGGTGGGGTTGTGTTCATAAGGGGTAAAATGGGTAGGTTTTAGGTGTGGTGGGGTTGTGTCCATAAGGGGTAAAATGGGTAGGTTTTAGGTGTGGTGGGGTTGTGTTCATAAGGGGTAAAATGGGTAGGTTTTAGGTATGGTAGGGGTATATATGTATAATATATATAATATGTAATGTAGGTATATAAATTATATTATGTATGTGTGTATATATATGAATAATCTCACTATCTGAAAGGACAGGAATACAATTCTCCTCAATGGCTCTCACCCCTCTCTTAGGCCTCATTCAATCCTCTTGGATACAGAGTGTCGAGTCTGTTTATCCAAAGTCTTTCTGCTCTTAGTCTGTCCTTTAGACTCCACAAAGGGTTGGTTTGTAGTATAGTTGCTCTAAGAGAGGGGAGGCCATGTACTAGAAAATGTTGGATCAAGAACCTGCGTTTGTGGATTTTATGGATGATGTTATGAGTGTGCTGGTATATTCTTGTTCTCACCTCATTTTTAGTCTGTCCGACATACTGTTTTTTGCACTTTGTGCAGAAAATTAAGTAGACACAATTCGGGGTGTCTGGAGAAAGAGTTCTGTCGACTTGATAAATTTGCTTCGTGGTTACATTTTTTATCCATTTCAGAGCAAGATAGTACTTGCACGGTCTTTGTTTCCCGATTGTTCTTTTACTTTTAACCTTACTTTGTACTAGAATATCTAATAAGTTTTTGTTCCTTTTGTAGGCCGCAATTGGTTTATGTTTTTGTAAAATCTCTGTGTCCTTTAAAAATTTGGAGAAATTTTGTTTGATAGTCGAATTGAGTTGTTTGCTCTGAAGTGAATAAAAAGCCACTAAGGGGACTATTTGTGTTTCACCAGTTTGAATTGGCAGTTTGGGGTCCTTTATGGATCTAAGGAAGTTTCTGAGGACTGATCTTAAAAATCCTCTACCGTATCCTCTATCTTTCAGTGCTCTAAAGAGTACTTTTGTGGCTTTTATGAACTCCTTCTCTTCCGAGCAGATTCGATGGAATCTTAAGAGCTGGGATTTAAGTATCCCTTTAAAAGTATGCCCGGGATGAAAACTGTTTTTATGTAAAAGACAATGAGTGTCTGTCTCTTTAAAGTAAACGCGATAGTCTAGTTTATTGTTTTCCTCAAATTTAGTGCCTTTATAAGTGACCACATCCAAAAAGTTAACTTCTCTACTGTTCAACTCATACTTCACTGTAATTGATGTCTGATGTGTGTTTAGATGCTCAATAAATTTAATAAACTCTTCTCTCGAATGCTCCCAGACACCCCAAATGTCGTCTAAAAATCTGTAATAAGCGAACGGTTTCAAAGTGACCGTCGCCAGCGCGGTCTCTTCCCAGTGCGCCATGAAGATGTTGGCGTACGAGGGTGCGAATTTCTTTCCCATGGCAGTACCCTTGGTTTGAAGGAAAAATTTGGAATCGAACTCGAAATCATTTTTGGTCAAATTAATCTCTAAAAGCTTCAGGATGTACTCATCGGGTCTACTGCCATGGGGAAATTTATTCATGCACCCTCGTACAGCCAACAATCCTGCCTCTGTCTCGATGTTCGTGTAGAGACTATCAACATCGATTGTGAAGAGCAGGGCGCCAGTGGGAATCCTCAGGTCTTTTGTCTTTTCAATGAAATCGTACGTGTCTCTCAAATAGCTCGGATGCTTTTGTGAAATAGGGTTCAAATGGTACTCGATGAATTCTGCGGTATTGTACGTTTCGCTATCACAATCCGATACGATGGGCCTACCGGGTGGCACTTTCCCTGGTAGGCTCCATTTTTTTCTTTCTTTATGTATCTTTGGTAAAAGATAAAACCTGCGTGCCCTTGGCACGGCAGGGCCTGAAAGGTATTCCCACTGCTTTCTGTTAATGATCTTTCTATCGTACATCTCCTCAAGTATCTCTTCCACCTCAACCTTAGTTTGTGGGTAGATAGGTTTATCGAGAGGAATATAATGATCCGTGTTCTCTAATTGCTTCATTCCCTCCCACAAATAATCTTTTCTATCTAAAAGTACTACAGCGTTGCCTTTATCGGCTGGCTTGATGACGATATCCGTATTGTTTTTGAGGAGATTGAGGGCTCTTTCTTCCCCTCGGGTCAGGTTGGGTTCCCCTCTCCAGTTCCAGTGCAGATGTCGAAACGCATGAAGGTCAGCCTCAATGATCTTATGGATCTGTGTAGGGAGTCTGGAGAGAGGAGGTGTCCAGTCTGATCCGAGGGTGAAGGGGGTCTTTTCTTTTGTCCTTTTCTTTTTCTCAAAGAAGGCCTCTAATTTTATCCTCCTGTGGTATTTTTGTAAATCTTTTAGTAGCTCAATCTTTAACGTTTTCCGATTTCTAGGTTCTGGTACGAATGACAGACCTTTCAGTAAAAGTGATTCTTGTGATTTTGTGAGATGGAATGAAGCAGTCAGATTAACTATGAGTTTCTCGGTGCTATTTATTTGCCTGATGGACCTGGCCAGTTTAACTGGTGCGCCCAGTGTTCCAGGATGGCCTCGGCGGTCTCTGTGGTCCAGTGGAGTAAATCCTGCTCCACTTTGAACCTGTCGTGTGGAAGTTTTTCTATGTACATTAATGTTTCTCTTATGTACTCGTTTACTCCATCCAAATGCGTTCTTTCTTCCCACACTAGTAGTTGAGAGTAATTGATGACAGGGAAATACAGCCGAGCGTTAGGCAATCTGTTTCTCGCCATCTTATACGTTCGCTGTATTTCCTTGGTGGTATTCTGTACACACCTTTGTGTTCTGTTGTTTATACCGAAGGAGAATATGACCATCTCAGGCTGTACTGTTATAGTGGCCTTCTCGATCAGGTTTCCCGCATGCTGAAACTTAGCTCCTGGGAAACTGTCTATTTGTAGGTTTACATGGCTGAAATTTCTCATTTTAGAAACATTGGAGTCCCCTATTATTACGTACTTCTTGTTAAGGGTTAGACTCCAGTCTTGGTTTTTCCTAGTTGTATTTATGTGTCTATTCGTTGTGTTCACAGGCCCAGATCTCTCCCGTTCCTCAGGGAGGGCTTGATTCAGCATGCGGGTAACCTGATTTTCTCCCTCTGAGTCGGTCTCACTCCTTTCCTCTATCCCTCTCTGTGCTTCTTTTAAAAACCGCGAGAGTGCTGAGCAAGGGACCGGGGTTAGGGTTAGGGTTAGGTTAGGATCAGAAAGAATCCAAGAGCTGAAGCAGCGTCCAGCTCTGGTGATGCACAGTCCTTCAATACTCCTTCTGGCCGCTCTCTCGCCCCAGCCGGGGCCCGCCCCCACGGCCTAGGCCCATCACTCCACCACCAATATATTTGGTCTTTTTATTGAACCACAGATAGTGAGATTTTTAAATGTATAAACGAGTATTATTTTTAATTATAAGTGTTATTTATTAAGGTTTTTATAGGTATTATTTATTAATCCCTCCTTTCTACTGAGGGTTAGTTTTTAGATATTTATTAATACTTATGGATAATACTTCTTAATGTAATTTATTAGGGGTAGAATGAGTAGGGTTAGGATGGATGGGGGTAAAAATGTGTGTCTGGGGGTGGAAGGGGTAGGGTTAGGGATGGTGGGGTTGTGTCCATAAGGGGTAGAATGGGTAGGGTTAGGTATGGTGGGGTTGTGTCCATAAGGGTTAGAATGGGTAGGGTTAGGTATGGTGGGGTTGTGTCCATAAGGGGTAGAATGGGTAGGGTTAGGTATGGTGGGGTTGTGTCCATAAGGGGTAGAATGGGTAGGGTTAGGTATGGTGGGGTTGTGTCCATAAGGGGTAGAATGGGTAGGGTTAGGTATGGTGGGGTTGTGTCCATAAGGGGTAGAATGGGTAGGTTTTAGGTGTGGTGGGGTTGTGTTCATAAGGGGTAAAACGGGTAGGTTTTATGTGTGGTGGGGTTCTGTTCATAAGGGGTAAAATGGGTAGGTTTTAGGTATGGTGGGGTTGTGTCCATAAGGGGTAAAATGGGTAGGTTTTAGGTGTGGTGGGGTTGTGTTCATAAAGGGTAAAATGGGTAGGTTTTAGGTATGGTAGGGGTATATATGTATAATATATATATATAGTATGTAATTTGGGTATATAAATTATAATATATATGTGTGTATATATATATGTGAATAATCTCACTATCTGGAAGGACAGGAATACAATTCTCCTCAATGGCTCTCACCCCTCTCTTAGGCCTCATTCAATCCTCTTGGATACAGAGTGTCGAGTCTGTTTATCCAAAGTCTTTCTGCTCTTAGTCTGTCCTTTAGACTCCACAAAGGGTTGGTTTGTAGTATAGTTGCTCTAAGAGAGGGGAGGCCATGTACTAGAAAATGTTGGATCAAGAACCTGCGTTTGTGGATTTTATGGATGATATTAGGGTTAGGGTTAGGGTTAGGGTTAGGTTAGGGTTAGGGTTAGGTATATAGATAAAAACGACTTTCACCCTCATTAGTATCCACCCTCATTAGAATATTGCATCTGATTGGCCAAAGCTTACCTGGGCACATCTGGAGAACCGTAGGCCCGAATTCCATGTAAGTGGTATCATCGGATCCGGGAAGCTGTCATCTTTCAGGTGGCGAAAGGCTCTAATGAAAGTATATAGATAAAAATGAGTTTAATCCTGATTAATTCCACTCTCATTAGCATTATCCATCTGATTGGCCAAAGCTTACTTGGGCGTATCTCGTGAAGCGCAGGTCTAAGGTGCATGTAAGTGGTATCGTTGGACACAGGAAGCTGTCATCTTTCAGGTGGCGATAGGTTCGGATGAATGGAGGAAGGTGTGTTGCGTTTAAATCCAGTGTGACCGTTATTATGTCCAGATAGACAGAGTCTGGTAAGTATTAGAAGTACAGGTCAGAGGTCACAGTCCACTTCAATCTAATGTTTAAAATGATTTGAATGATCTATAAGCATTTGTGAGATCATTTTATGAAATCATTTCATTAACTCATTCTACGTGCTTATTTTTCACAGATGGAGTGTGTTGTTAGCTATCCAGGTCAAAGGTCACAGTCCGCTTCAATCTAATGTTTAAAATGATTTGAATGATCTATAAGGATTTGTGAGATAATTATATGAAATTATTTCATTAACTCATTCTACGTACTTATTTTTCATAGACGGAGTGTGGTTTTAGATATCAAAGGTCACAGAACAGTTCGCTTCCAGCTTCCAGCATAGTGTGAATTTCTGTTAAATGTTTTGAATTCTTAGAACTTTTGAACACATGCTATTTACATTGTCATCCAGTATTATTAGGCCCTGTTTATTTCCTCGAGTAGATATATAGATAGAAGATAGATATAGAGTTTTCAATCTTAGAAGGATAAGGGACGACGAGCAGGATCATACATTTGTATTAGAGAGAGCGTCTTTTGAGTTCGTTTGATTCTGTCTGTGACCGACTGTTTATATATGTATAATGAATATAATAGTTACTTGTTTTAATAATGTATCATTGTATTTTTATCCAGGAGTACATCGTATAGGTCGTTGTGGCCTAAATGATTGTTGTGCTGCAACATATACGTCTTTCTATACATTCTATATGCATATCTTATGATGATGATGTTGATGATGATGAAAATGTGTATGATTTATCATTGTATTTTAATGCAGGGGTATATGACGTAGGTCTGTGTTGCCCAGGTGTGTGTGAGGTAGGTTTAGGTGGGTTTTTTTTTTTTTTTCCCGGATTAGTAATGGTTAAGTGTTTGGGTAAGAGATGAAAACCACGAAAGATGTTCTTTGCATAGTTTGTGTGTCTGGCTGGTTGTGTTTTGTGTTTTGTGTAGCATCTTTTGAGTTTATTTTTTAAATTTTGTCTGTGCCCAACTGTTTATATTTTTTGTATTGCACACGTATGTACCTCTGTATGTATATATATATAAAAAGAATATGGTTGTTGCCCTTAAAATATTTAAAAATTTCTTGTCCTATGCCTCCATCTCGTGGACACATTTAGTATTATAGCTTTGGTAGATATATATATATATAAAATGAATATAATTGTTACTTGTTTTAATAATGTATCATTGTATTTTTATCCAGGAGTACTTCGTATAGGTCGTTGTGGCCTAAATGATTGTTGTGCTGCAAACATATACGTCTTTCTACACGTTATATATGTATATCTGATGATGATGATGATGAAAATGTGAATGATTTATGATTGTATTTTATGGTAAATGCAAAGGTAAAAGTCGACAACGAACGCTGATGGCATTAAGCCTTAAGTTTTAGGTCCAAATGAAAGTATAGATCTGTAGTTTCTTATATTTGCCCCTGTGAGGGCTAAGTTTAGGTGTAAATTCAGATATAGGGCCATAGTTTCTTATATTTGCCCCTGTGAGGGCTAAGTTTAGGTGTAAATTCAGATATAGGGCCATAGTTTCTAATATTTGCCCCTGTGAGGGTTAAGTTTAGGTGTAAATTCAGATAAAGGGCCATAGTTTCTCTTATTTGCCCCTGTGAGGGCTAAGTTTAGGTGTAAATTCAGATATAGGGCCATAGTTTCTTATATTTGCCCCTGTGAGGGCTAAGTTTAGGTGTAAATTCAGATATAGGGCCATAGTTTCTAATATTTGCCCCTGTGAGGGCTAAGTTTAGGTGTAAATTCAGATATAGGGCCATAGTTTCTCTTATTTGCCCCTGTGAGGGCTAAGTTTAGGTGTAAATTCAGATATAGGGCCATAGTTTCTCATACTTGCCCCTGTGAGGGCTAAGTTTAGGTGTAAATTCAGATATAGGGCCATAGTTTCTTATACTTGCCCCTGTGAGGGCTAAGTTTAGGTGTAAATTCAGATATAGGGCCATAGTTTCTCTTATTTGCCCCTGTGAGGGCTAAGTTTAGGTGTAAATTCAGATATAGGGCCATAGTTTCTTATACTTGCCCCTGTGAGGGCTAAGTTTAGGTGTAAATTCAGATATAGGGCCATAGTTTCTTATACTTGCCCCTGTGAGGGCTAAGTTTAGGTGCAAATTCAGATATAGGGCCATAGTTTGTTATACTTGCCCCTGTGAGGGCTAAGTTTAGGTGTAAATTCAGATATAGGGCCATAGTTTGTTATACTTGCCCCTGTGAGGGCTAAGTTTAGGTGTAAATTCAGATATAGGGCCATAGTTTCTCATATTTGCCCCTGTTAGGGACTTTACACTCAAGAATCGAAACAGGGTCCAATTCCGGTTGTGCGCAGTCCTTATACTTCCACTGACCACTTTCAGCTCTGCTTTGGTCCAGCCTGCCACACAGAATTTTTTGCACCGAACTCCTTGGTTTTTATGTCTTACTTTTATACGTTTCACAAAATATAAGGTATAATATCCACTATATTTTATATGTTTATTTTTTTATGGTACATATAATTAAAATACATATATTTTTCTCTCACGTATGTCACCACGGACCACGTCAAGGGTTAAACTGGGTAGGTTTCAGGGGCCTGGGGTTAGTTTGGGTAGGTGTCAGGTTTCCAGGGTTAGATTAGGATTGGAAAGAATCCAAGAGCTGAAGCAGCGTATCGTTGGACACAGGAAGCTGTCATCTTTCAGGTGGCGATAGGTTCGGATGAATGGAGGAAGGTGTGTTACGTTTAAATGCAGTGTGACCATTATTATGTCCAGATAGACAGAGTCTGGTAAGTATTAGAAGTACAGGTCAGAGGTCACAATCTAATGTTTAAAATGATTTGAATGATCTATAAGCATTTGTGAGATCATTTTATGAAATCATTTCATTAACTCATTCTACGTGCTTATTTTTCACAGATGGAGTGTGTTGTTAGCTATCCAGGTCAAAGGTCACAGTCCGCTTCAAGCTAATGTTTAAAATGATTTGAATGATCTATAAGGATTTGTGAGATAATTATATGAAATTATTTCATTAACTCATTCTACGTACTTATTTTTCATCGACGGAGTGTGGTTTTAGATATCAAAGGTCACAGAACACTTCGCTTCCAGCTTCCAGCATCCAGCATAGAGTGAATTTCTGCTAAATGTTTTGAATCCTTAGCACTTTTGAACACATGCTATTTACATTGTCATCCAGTAGAGGGCGAACTATTAGCCCCTGTTTATTTCCTCGAGTAGATATATAGATAGAAGATAGATATAGAGTTTTCAATCTTAGAAGGATAAGGGACGACGAGCAGGATCATACATTTGTATTAGAGAGAGCGTCTTTTGAGTTCGTTTGATTCTGTCTGTGACCGACTGTTTATATATGTATAATGAATATAATTGTTACTTGTTTTAATAATGTATCATTGTATTTTTATCCAGGAGTACTTCGTATAGGTCGTTGTGGCCTAAATGATTGTTGTGCTGCAACATATACGTCTTTCTATACATTCTATATGCATATCTTATGATGATGATGATGAAAATGTGTATGATTTATCATTGTATTTTAATGCAGGGGTATATGACGTAGGTCTGTGTTGCCCAGGTGTGTGTGAGGTAGGTTTAGGTGGGTTTTTTTTTTTTTTTTCCCGGATTAGTAATGGTTAAGTGTTTGGGTAAGAGATGAAAACCACGAAAGATGTTCTTTGCATAGTTTGTGTGTCTGGCTGGTTGTGTTTTGTGTTTTGTGTAGCATCTTTTGAGTTTTTTTTTTTAAATTTTGTCTGTGCCCAACTGTTTATATTTTTTGTATTGCACACGTATGTACCTCTGTATGTATATATATATAAAAAGAATATGGTTGTTGTCCTTAAAATATTTAAAAATTTCTTATCCTATGCCTCCATCTCGTGGACACCTTTAGTATTATAGTATTTGGTAGATATATATATATATATATATATATATATATATATATAATGAATATAATTGTTACTTGTTTTAATAATGTATCATTGTATTTTTATCCAGGAGTATATCGTATAGGTCAGTGTGGCCTAAATGACTGTTGTGCTGCAACAAATAAATAGATAGATTGATAGATAGATAGAAGGAAGAACAGAGTCTGGTAAGTGTTAGGTATTCTGCTCAGAAGTGACAGAAAAGTTTTATTAGATAGATAGATAGATAGATAGATAGATAGATAGATAGATAGATAGATATAGATGATATGTAGATATAGATTTCAATCTTATAACTCTCCAGTTTTAGAAGGTGAACTTTTGAGTTTTGAGGGCTTGGGTTAGAGGGTTTAAGGGTTAGAGGTTATCTTGGGGTTAACTTGCAGCTAGGTATATAGATAAAAACGACTTTCACCCTCATTAGTATCCACCCTCATTAGAATATTGCATCTGATTGGCCAAAGCTTACCTGGGCACATCTGGAGAACCGTAGGCCCGAATTCCATGTAAGTGGTATCATCGGATCCGGGAAGCTGTCATCTTTCAGGTGGCGAAAGGCTCTAATGAAAGTATATAGATAAAAATGAGTTTAATCCTGATTAATTCCACTCTCATTAGCATTATCCATCTGATTGGCCAAAGCTTACTTGGGCGTATCTCGTGAAGCGCAGGTCTAAGGTGCATGTAAGTGGTATCGTTGGACACAGGAAGCTGTCATCTTTCAGGTGGCGATAGGTTCGGATGAATGGAGGAAGGTGTGTTGCGTTTAAATCCAGTGTGACCGTTATTATGTCCAGATAGACAGAGTCTGGTAAGTATTAGAAGTACAGGTCAGAGGTCACAGTCCACTTCAATCTAATGTTTAAAATGATTTGAATGATCTATAAGCATTTGTGAGATCATTTTATGAAATCATTTCATTAACTCATTCTACGTGCTTATTTTTCACAGATGGAGTGTGTTGTTAGCTATCCAGGTCAAAGGTCACAGTCCGCTTCAATCTAATGTTTAAAATGATTTGAATGATCTATAAGGATTTGTGAGATAATTATATGAAATTATTTCATTAACTCATTCTACGTACTTATTTTTCATAGACGGAGTGTGGTTTTAGATATCAAAGGTCACAGAACAGTTCGCTTCCAGCTTCCAGCATAGTGTGAATTTCTGTTAAATGTTTTGAATTCTTAGAACTTTTGAACACATGCTATTTACATTGTCATCCAGTATTATTAGGCCCTGTTTATTTCCTCGAGTAGATATATAGATAGAAGATAGATATAGAGTTTTCAATCTTAGAAGGATAAGGGACGACGAGCAGGATCATACATTTGTATTAGAGAGAGCGTCTTTTGAGTTCGTTTGATTCTGTCTGTGACCGACTGTTTATATATGTATAATGAATATAATAGTTACTTGTTTTAATAATGTATCATTGTATTTTTATCCAGGAGTACATCGTATAGGTCGTTGTGGCCTAAATGATTGTTGTGCTGCAACATATACGTTTTTCTATACATTCTATATGCATATCTTATGATGATGATGTTGATGATGATGAAAATGTGTATGATTTATCATTGTATTTTAATGCAGGGGTATATGACGTAGGTCTGTGTTGCCCAGGTGTGTGTGAGGTAGGTTTAGGTGGGTTTTTTTTTTTTTTCCCGGATTAGTAATGGTTAAGTGTTTGGGTAAGAGATGAAAACCACGAAAGATGTTCTTTGCATAGTTTGTGTGTCTGGCTGGTTGTGTTTTGTGTTTTGTGTAGCATCTTTTGAGTTTTTTTTTTTAAATTTTGTCTGTGCCCAACTGTTTATATTTTTTGTATTGCACACGTATGTACCTCTGTATGTATATATATATATATATAAAAAGAATATGGTTGTTGCCCTTAAAATATTTAAAAATTTCTTGTCCTATGCCTCCATCTCGTGGACACATTTAGTATTATAGCTTTGGTAGATATATATATATATATAAAATGAATATAATTGTTACTTGTTTTAATAATGTATCATTGTATTTTTATCCAGGAGTACTTCGTATAGGTCGTTGTGGCCTAAATGATTGTTGTGCTGCAAACATATACGTCTTTCTACACGTTATATATGTATATCTGATGATGATGATGATGAAAATGTGAATGATTTATGATTGTATTTTATGGTAAATGCAAAGGTAAAAGTCGACAACGAACGCTGATGGCATTAAGCCTTAAGTTTTAGGTCCAAATGAAAGTATAGATCTGTAGTTTCTTATATTTGCCCCTGTGAGGGCTAAGTTTAGGTGTAAATTCAGATATAGGGCCATAGTTTCTTATATTTGCCCCTGTGAGGGCTAAGTTTAGGTGTAAATTCAGATATAGGGCCATAGTTTCTAATATTTGCCCCTGTGAGGGCTAAGTTTAGGTGTAAATTCAGATAAAGGGCCATAGTTTCTCTTATTTGCCCCTGTGAGGGCTAAGTTTAGGTGTAAATTCAGATATAGGGCCATAGTTTCTAATATTTGCCCCTGTGAGGGCTAAGTTTAGGTGTAAATTCAGATATAGGGCCATAGTTTCTCTTATTTGCCCCTGTGAGGGCTAAGTTTAGGTGTAAATTCAGATATAGGGCCATAGTTTCTTATATTTGCCCCTGTGAGGGCTAAGTTTAGGTGTAAATTCAGATATAGGGCCATAGTTTCTAATATTTGCCCCTGTGAGGGCTAAGTTTAGGTGTAAATTCAGATATAGGGCCATAGTTTCTCTTATTTGCCCCTGTGAGGGCTAAGTTTAGGTGTAAATTCAGATATAGGGCCATAGTTTCTCATACTTGCCCCTGTGAGGGCTAAGTTTAGGTGTAAATTCAGATATAGGGCCATAGTTTCTTATACTTGCCCCTGTGAGGGCTAAGTTTAGGTGTAAATTCAGATATAGGGCCATAGTTTCTCTTATTTGCCCCTGTGAGGGCTAAGTTTAGGTGCAAAGGGTTAGGGTTAGGGTTAGTTAGGGTTAGGTATATAGATAAAAACGACTTTCACCCTCATTAGTATCCACCCTCATTAGAATATTGCATCTGATTGGCCAAAGCTTACCTGGGCACATCTGGAGAACCGTAGGCCCGAATTCCATGTAAGTGGTATCATCGGATCCGGGAAGCTGTCATCTTTCAGGTGGCGAAAGGCTCTAATGAAAGTATATAGATAAAAATGAGTTTAATCCTGATTAATTCCACTCTCATTAGCATTATCCATCTGATTGGCCAAAGCTTACTTGGGCGTATCTCGTGAAGCGCAGGTCTAAGGTGCATGTAAGTGGTATCGTTGGACACAGGAAGCTGTCATCTTTCAGGTGGCGATAGGTTCGGATGAATGGAGGAAGGTGTGTTGCGTTTAAATCCAGTGTGACCGTTATTATGTCCAGATAGACAGAGTCTGGTAAGTATTAGAAGTACAGGTCAGAGGTCACAGTCCACTTCAATCTAATGTTTAAAATGATTTGAATGATCTATAAGCATTTGTGAGATCATTTTATGAAATCATTTCATTAACTCATTCTACGTGCTTATTTTTCACAGATGGAGTGTGTTGTTAGCTATCCAGGTCAAAGGTCACAGTCCGCTTCAATCTAATGTTTAAAATGATTTGAATGATCTATAAGGATTTGTGAGATAATTATATGAAATTATTTCATTAACTCATTCTACGTACTTATTTTTCATAGACGGAGTGTGGTTTTAGATATCAAAGGTCACAGAACAGTTCGCTTCCAGCTTCCAGCATAGTGTGAATTTCTGTTAAATGTTTTGAATTCTTAGAACTTTTGAACACATGCTATTTACATTGTCATCCAGTATTATTAGGCCCTGTTTATTTCCTCGAGTAGATATATAGATAGAAGATAGATATAGAGTTTTCAATCTTAGAAGGATAAGGGACGACGAGCAGGATCATACATTTGTATTAGAGAGAGCGTCTTTTGAGTTCGTTTGATTCTGTCTGTGACCGACTGTTTATATATGTATAATGAATATAATAGTTACTTGTTTTAATAATGTATCATTGTATTTTTATCCAGGAGTACATCGTATAGGTCGTTGTGGCCTAAATGATTGTTGTGCTGCAACATATACGTCTTTCTATACATTCTATATGCATATCTTATGATGATGATGTTGATGATGATGAAAATGTGTATGATTTATCATTGTATTTTAATGCAGGGGTATATGACGTAGGTCTGTGTTGCCCAGGTGTGTGTGAGGTAGGTTTAGGTGGGTTTTTTTTTTTTTCCCCGGATTAGTAATGGTTAAGTGTTTGGGTAAGAGATGAAAACCACGAAAGATGTTCTTTGCATAGTTTGTGTGTCTGGCTGGTTGTGTTTTGTGTTTTGTGTAGCATCTTTTGAGTTTTTTTTTTAAATTTTGTCTGTGCCCAACTGTTTATATTTTTTGTATTGCACACGTATGTACCTCTGTATGTATATATATATATATAAAAAGAATATGGTTGTTGCCCTTAAAATATTTAAAAATTTCTTGTCCTATGCCTCCATCTCGTGGACACATTTAGTATTATAGCTTTGGTAGATATATATATATATATATATATATATAAAATGAATATAATTGTTACTTGTTTTAATAATGTATCATTGTATTTTTATCCAGGAGTACTTCGTATAGGTCGTTGTGGCCTAAATGATTGTTGTGCTGCAAACATATACGTCTTTCTACACGTTATATATGTATATCTGATGATGATGATGATGAAAATGTGAATGATTTATGATTGTATTTTATGGTAAATGCAAAGGTAAAAGTCGACAACGAACGCTGATGGCATTAAGCCTTAAGTTTTAGGTCCAAATGAAAGTATAGATCTGTAGTTTCTTATATTTGCCCCTGTGAGGGCTAAGTTTAGGTGTAAATTCAGATATAGGGCCATAGTTTCTTATATTTGCCCCTGTGAGGGCTAAGTTTAGGTGTAAATTCAGATATAGGGCCATAGTTTCTAATATTTGCCCCTGTGAGGGCTAAGTTTAGGTGTAAATTCAGATATAGGGCCATAGTTTCTCTTATTTGCCCCTGTGAGGGCTAAGTTTAGGTGTAAATTCAGATATAGGGCCATAGTTTCTCATATTTGCCCCTGTGAGGGCTAAGTTTAGGTGTAAATTCAGATATAGGGCCATAGTTTCTAATATTTGCCCCTGTGAGGGCTAAGTTTAGGTGTAAATTCAGATATAGGGCCATAGTTTCTCTTATTTGCCCCTGTGAGGGCTAAGTTTAGGTGTAAATTCAGATATAGGGCCATAGTTTCTCATACTTGCCCCTGTGAGGGCTAAGTTTAGGTGTAAATTCAGATATAGGGCCATAGTTTCTTATACTTGCCCCTGTGAGGGCTAAGTTTAGGTGTAAATTCAGATATAGGGCCATAGTTTCTCTTATTTGCCCCTGTGAGGGCTAAGTTTAGGTGTAAATTCAGATATAGGGCCATAGTTTCTTATACTTGCCCCTGTGAGGGCTAAGTTTAGGTGTAAATTCAGATATAGGGCCATAGTTTCTTATACTTGGCCATGTGAGGGCTAAGTTTAGGTGTAAATTCAGATATAGGGCCATAGTTTCTTATATTTGCCCCTGTGAGGGCTAAGTTTAGGTGCAAATTCAGATATAGGGCCATAGTTTGTTATACTTGCCCCTGTGAGGGCTAAGTTTAGGTGTAAATTCAGATATAGGTCCATAGTTTGTTATACTTGCCCCTGTGAGGGCTAAGTTTAGGTGTAAATTCAGATATAGGGCCATAGTTTCTCATATTTGCCCCTGTGAGGGCTAAGTTTAGGTGTAAATTCAGATATAGGGCCATAGTTTCTTATATTTGCCCCTGTGAGGGCTAAGTTTAGGTGTTAGGGTTAGGTTAGGGTTAGGGTTAGGGTTAGGGTTAGGGTTAGGTATATAGATAAAAACGACTTTCACCCTCATTAGTATCCACCCTCATTAGAATATTGCATCTGATTGGCCAAAGCTTACCTGGGCACATCTGGAGAACCGTAGGCCCGAATTCCATGTAAGTGGTATCATCGGATCCGGGAAGCTGTCATCTTTCAGGTGGCGAAAGGCTCTAATGAAAGTATATAGATAAAAATGAGTTTAATCCTGATTAATTCCACTCTCATTAGCATTATCCATCTGATTGGCCAAAGCTTACTTGGGCGTATCTCGTGAAGCGCAGGTCTAAGGTGCATGTAAGTGGTATCGTTGGACACAGGAAGCTGTCATCTTTCAGGTGGCGATAGGTTCGGATGAATGGAGGAAGGTGTGTTGCGTTTAAATCCAGTGTGACCGTTATTATGTCCAGATAGACAGAGTCTGGTAAGTATTAGAAGTACAGGTCAGAGGTCACAGTCCACTTCAATCTAATGTTTAAAATGATTTGAATGATCTATAAGCATTTGTGAGATCATTTTATGAAATCATTTCATTAACTCATTCTACGTGCTTATTTTTCACAGATGGAGTGTGTTGTTAGCTATCCAGGTCAAAGGTCACAGTCCGCTTCAATCTAATGTTTAAAATGATTTGAATGATCTATAAGGATTTGTGAGATAATTATATGAAATTATTTCATTAACTCATTCTACGTACTTATTTTTCATAGACGGAGTGTGGTTTTAGATATCAAAGGTCACAGAACAGTTCGCTTCCAGCTTCCAGCATAGTGTGAATTTCTGTTAAATGTTTTGAATTCTTAGAACTTTTGA